>CM035174.1:32607858-33170312 GCA_020205615.1 Panax quinquefolius
GTTGTCATTTATCGAATCACATAGGACATTTCTCTTCTTTTATTTAAGTGGTAGATTCTTTATTGATCATACATTATCTCCGTATACAACTTATTATACCCAAGCATACCCTTTGATATACCCTAAGGGTCTTAAGGAATAAGTCAAAGTATAATTCATCATACACAAGATACTATGATGATCCCAAGTCCAAGGATTACTTGTACTACTATCACTACAGGAATTCCTATTGACAGGCAAATAAAACTCCATTAGGTATTCCTTAGCGAGTCACGTTCAGTAAACTTATTCTCCAATAAGCACCTACATACTTGCTTTAGTGTCTCCACACAAATGATCATGAGATCAATCATCCTCATCCAATGAGCAAGCAACGTATGTACCAATCTATCCGGATTCACTAATCCCCAATTTAGTAATCCAATGATTGGGAACTATTTTAGTTTTAAGCTTTCTAAGAATTTAGATCTCATTAGAATGATCATCATCATTATTCTAAAAGCATTGCTTAAAACTATGGGTTTTTCACATATTATAAAACAGCATCGTGTAGATAATTAAAAGCCTTTAATAAATTAATACTTTTTATTAATAAATGAATAAGATTGTTACAAAGTATATGCTTTATCATCAAACATGATTGGCTTGTGTGCATACTACTTTCAATTAGTATTATTTTTTCTATGCGTATTATGATGTACTAAGGATGATTAATTATGTTTAAGTTTAATCACTGGATTGTTGTAGTAATGGTTACGGAACCTTGGGACGCGAATATTTATATTATATCAATGTAAATTATTCTATTATTTCCGTTGTTAATGATTTTAGTGTGATATTAGAATTAGCACGTGGCGAACCAAATTCGAGATACGAGTGTTTGAATTTGGGGGCGTCACAAAACCCCTGCCTATACAAATGTTTGTACAACTTAGCCATCACATGAGTCCTCAATTGAGATCCCACCTAACTCTAACTTGCTCTGAACTTGTTCTTGCTTAACATGATTTTTTTATATCTCATCATTTATAACTCCTCGTGAGTTTACCTCGTACTATTTTATACTACATTCACTTTATTTCGTTAAGCTATAAATATTCAATCAATATAAAATATCGGTCATTTTACGACTTAAACAGATCACTTCGTGATCTTATTCTACAATCACCTTCTTTATGATTCCTTTCTTATTTTATGATCGTTTTGGTTTCACGATCCTCATTACTTCTCTTTAATTATGTTGTCTTATGATTATTCAACTCAATTTTAACTCTTCATGTTCTTCTTTGAACCCACACATATTATCTTACCTTGTTTTCATAAGCATTCTTTGAATTTATCATTAATTAAACTGTATTTGAGTTCATAATTATTATTTTAATCACCTTCATCTTGTAGACATCATCTATTTAATAACACTTAACATCTTACTACTGGAGTCAAGTAACTTCATATTCATTTCTTTTAACTACCGCAAGATTCTTTTTTGAATCTTCTCATATATATATTTTAATCACTTCTCTATACATTTGTTAAATTTATTTCTTATTGTTCAAACTTTAATTGAGTTTATTCTTTACCATCTTCACCTTTCTTCTCCAAGGTTATAGCTTAAGGTATTCCTACCTAAAGTTTATAACCTACATCTCTGATACCAACTGTGACAACTCCAAAATTCATACAATTCATCTATCGACTTCGGTCGTTAACAATACATCTAACTTCTGATTTTACATCATTATTCGATGTAAAACTTAATAAAATGCGGAATAATTTAAACTTTTTTATCTTCTTACTTAAATTCCCTGAATCAAAACCTTTATCATCTACACATCTCTGAATAAAATTTATTTTATGATTCGCTTTATCAGAGTTATTATATAAAATCTTACATCTCAGCTTGATATCCCTTATACATTGGGTAGCTCAAACTTTACAACTAAATATGAAATTTTCACATCATAACTTATTATGTACATATCTCAAAACCTTTATCTTTACCTACCTTTGAACCATACTTAGTTTATTACTCACTTTATCAGAGTTAATAAATAAACTTACATCCATGTTCAATACCCTTTATACATTGAAAAAAATTTAAACTTTATAACTCAACATTTATTAAACATCATACATTATGAAGTACATCATTCGGAACCTTAAACATGGTTCAAAATAATAATAACTCAGCCAAAGTATATAAATCTTCATGCATTACATCTGATTCATGTCTTTCAAGTAGTACATAGCGTTACCTTGAATCCTCAACCTGCAAAAGTGGTTATTTGCAAGGTTGAGCTCGACAGCCAAATAAATCAAACAATTTTCATGCAACATGCAGCACATAAATAACATGATCATCTTATACATCATAAAAATCTGTCTAAACACATTATACATGTTGTACATCACATATCAAATAAATACTGAGTTCCATAACCCAATCAACATTCCTTACTCAACCAATGTATCATAAATTGACCTTAATATTTGATACTTGAATCATAAGTAATACGTCATGCTCTTTGCAATACAGATTTAAAATAATTCATCATCAAGTTCACACAACATGTAACGATCCAGAATTTTTATATGTAATTTAAAATATTTATTGAATTAAATAAATATTTTAGTTAATGTGTTTATTGTTAAATAAATATTTGTTTGATTTAATTATTTGTTAGTTAAATAAATAATTCATGAGTTGTGGGAAAATAACTTGATTAAGTGTAATATGTTAATTAAGTTCTTATTTGGTAATTTTGTATTTTGAAGTTAATTAAATTAAGTGGGCATTGAATTAATTATTTTATTACATAGTGGTAGTATTCTAATTTAATTTAACAATTAAATTAGAGAGTTGTTAAAAGATAAATGAATTGTTAAATAATTATAATGTTGTTCTAATGTAATTTAATAATTAAATTAAAGATTTATTAATGTGTTAAATACAATTTTAATTTATAGTGGAAATTATAATTATATATTAAGGATTAACGGATTTAAGAATTTAATTAAATTAAGTTGTTAAGAGTGTGGCAAATGAACCATATTATAAAGAGGAATATTAAAATAAATTAAAAAGGTGGTGTTAATAGTGTTTGCCAAACATGGCCTTGGGGTTTGAATTTTTGTAACTGTTAAAACCTTTATTCTTATAACTGATATGGGTTATTATACGTATTATATATATCAGTTTACTTTCTATGTTACGTAAATATTATATCAGTTTTCTTCCTACACTTATTTGCAAAAACAGAGTGGTGAGAGAGTGAGAGCTATTAAGAGAATTTGTGTTTTTGGTAATTTGAGAAGGAAATAGAGAATTAACAAAGCTATTGTAATCATCTTTGCTAAGGTTTAAGAAGAATCAAAAGGTAATACTTTACTTATATTTATGGTCACATTGCATGCCGCCACTTAACGATGGGCGAGGGCTTGGTGCCGCACTACTGCGTACTGCCAAATCTTTATATACCCTTTCAGGCATACTTGTGTCAAGGCCAATGCCTCGAGATAAATTTCATAGTTTGTTCTTCTGCAATATTTTTCGGCCTCATAACTTACTCATTATAAGTCAGAATTGGCTCTTTCCAAAGTCGTTAGCTCACATATCATATGTATTACGATTTCATTAGAAAATCTTACATTTTCGAATCTGTTAACACGAAATTCACCGATTAAATTCTTTATTACGCGTTCGTTAAACGTTCGTGAACGTTCAAAGCTCATTTCTTCATTTTAAGTCAGAATTAAACCATTTTCAAGTCCGCAACTCTAAAATGCAAAGTTATACTATTCTCCCTTGAAAACTAATGTTTACGAGTTAAACGGTGACTTTTGACTTTCATTCCGAGAATTTCACGATTTCGACGATTATCGTCTAATCTTGTAAATTTCGCCATAAATTTGTTACTTGAGATTTTTACACCGTTCAAAATAGATTCATTCCATATCTCTATCATCCTAACCAAACATATTACATCTAATCCTATACTCGATGGTTTTCAATTTGTCCATGAACAACAAAATGACAATTTTTCATATGTTCTTCCTTAGTTCATAACTTCTATGATTATGATTCATTTGTAACATGACTTATTAATGTTTAAGTCCACTAATAGCCATCCTTATTACTCCTTATGAAACATGCTCCACCAATAATCACTTCTCTATCAAACTAATAATGAAGAGATGAAGATTAGTGGTCTAGGATTCCTTACCTTTGTGTTCTTAACTTGGTTCATCTTCTTTTCTTCTTGAATTAACAAGACTCTTCTCACTTTTCTCTCAATATAATTGTGTTAAGATGTTGGTGGAAAATTAACATGGCAAATGATAATCCAAGCTCTCTGATTTATAGGATTTCCAAGGTGAGGGCATTATGGACATAAGACCATCCCACCTCCTTACTATTCATTATTTGCCCACCACAACACTTATCCTTTGCTTGGCCACCAAGTGGCCAGCTATGACTCACTTATGGGGGCCCACATGGGTTGCCACATGGGTTTTTCTCACATGGTGACCCATCGGTTCAATCAACAGGTCCGGTTCTTGGTTCGGGCTTAAGTTTAATTACTTTGGGCCTAACTTTGGGCTTGCATTATTAATCTTTGGGCCTTAACAAGATTGCACTTGGGCTTGCTCAATTCCTACACAAATCCTACAAGTCCATTACAATTGGATTAATGATTATAACGTATAATCCTCATATTCTTTTCGTATACTAGTTCGTATAATCATTCATCATATACGTTATACTATCTTTTGTATATACTAGTACAATACTTCGTATCATACTCGTATTCATTGCCTCGTATAATACTTTTTTATTATATGATCATCATTCATTCAATCTTTACTTTCCTTAGCTTTCTCGAACTTAGTACGTAGATAAAAACTGTGTTTGTCATAACTGAATTATTATTACATTATCCATCCTTCCTTATTTCTATCATTACGTATTTCTCGGAAGTTCAAAAATAATTCCCGAGCAGAAATAGATGAATAGTGTTTTTCAGAAAATTTCTCGGAAAGCTTTTATTTTCGTCTTGGAAATTCAAACATCTTAATTCTACCACGTAGTCAGAATACTACAACATTACGCCACTTTTAGGTTATAGAACAACCTTCATCTTGCTTACTCAATATAATAACATATATTATAATTTTATTCATTATTTAATCAAATAAAATTATTTTACAAATAATCTAATTTTCTCGGTCGTTACATATAATTGGAGACTTATTGTTTAAACTTTTGAGTTTAATTATATCCTTTGCTTATGGGTAGTTAGTTATGATTTAATTGGACAGTGAACACCGAATCTGTGGGATTGAAGTGCCCGGATTTGGGGATGTCACAACATCTCTCCAAGAAACAGGCTCTTAAGACTTCTGAGAAAGAGATTGTATGCGTAAGATTCCTTACTTTAGCAATATGATCTATCATGTACAGTATGATATGTACTAGACCGGATGTCGCTTATGCACTTACTGTAGCAAGCAGATATCAGTCCAATCTTGGAGAAGAACACTGGAAGAAAGTGAAAAATATCCTACAGTACTTAAGAAGAACTAAAAATATATTTCTTGTCTATGGTGGGTCTGAGTTGAAACTAGAGGGCTATACAGACTCAAGTTTTCAAACGGACCAAGATGACAGTAAATCCGTTTCGGGGTATGTGTTTACCTTGAATGATGGCACAGTGAGTTGGGAAAGTTCCAAGAAGCAAACGGTTGTTGATTTAGTGACAGAGGCAGAGTACATAATTGCAAGTGAAGCTGCAAATGAGGCTGTTTGGATGAGAAAAAGTTCATAAACGAACTTGGTGTGATTCTTAGCATTAGAGGACCATTTCCTTTATTCTGTGACAACACCGGAGCTGTTGCACAGGCTAAGGAACCCACGTCTCATCAGAAATCCAAACACGTGTTGCGGTACTTTCATTTGATTTGAGAGATCATTGTAAGAGGAGACGTCACCCTAGAGCGTGTGGACTCCCAAGACAACATTGCAGATCCATTTACTAAAGCTTTAACACAACAACAGCTTGATCGTCACTTAGATGGGTATGAGATACCATGACGATTGGCTTTAGTGCAAGTGGGAGATTTAAAGTAGTATGCATAATTTTAAGCAATGCTTTTAGAATCATGATGATGATCATACTAATGAGAGCCAAATTCTTAGATAACTTAAAACTAAAATAGTTCTCAATCGTTGGATTACTAAAAAGGGGATTAGTGAATCCAGATAGATTGGTACATACGTTGCTTGCTCATTGATAGATTTGTACATACGTTACTTGCTCATGATCATTTTTGTTGAGACACTAAAGCAAGTATGTAGGTGCTTATTGGAGAATAAGTTTACTAAACGTGGCTCGCTAAGGAATACCTAATAGAGTTTTACATGTCTGTCAATAGGAATTCTTATAGTGATAGTAGTATAAGTGATCCTTAGACTTGAGATCATTATAGTATCTTGTATATAATAAGTTATACTTTGATATGTCCCTTAAGACTCTTAGGGTATATCAAAGGGTATGTTTGAGTGTAATAAATTATATATCGAGGTAATGTATGATCAATAAAGATTCTACCACTTCTAGTAAAAGAAGAAAAATGTCCTATGTGATTCGATAAATGACAACCCAGGAATCATTAGTCAAGTTGGAATGAAATTAGAATGGAGTTTCTAATTTGTATTTATTTGGAGTTGTGCATTTGGGAATCGAAATACATATAATTAAATAAAATAAGGCTTGACAGTAATTCCATGTCTTATATTTAATTGAGACATTGTATGGTGGAAGGATTGAATTATACGGAAACTATTTACTCAAATGTTCTTGTATGATTAGTATTGAAATCTATATTATCTGAAAGTCGTTGATCGCTAAGGAGTCTTATCCTTATTGTGGAATAAATATTATTTATTTAAATAGATTACTAGTTTAATTTATTTATTTAAATAAGATTAGAATTGTTCTAATTGATTTATTCACAACCGGTTTATTATGGAGAACCTAAAGGACCACACTATAAAAGGAAAAATAATTATTTAAGAAGTTAATGGCATAATCGTAATAATATGTTAAGTGTATTTAATTTAATCTATAGTGATAGAATAAATTAAATAACTTAATATTTAGTATTTAGTATTTTGGAAATATTAAATATAAATTAATAAGATGAGTCTTATTAATATTATTAAAATTATTATTATATTAATTTCTAAAGAAGTTTGGGAATTAATTTAATATAAGTACTCTCATTTATTCCAAATAAAATTAGGAAGCAGATTAATTAAAAGAGTTTAATTAATTATCCCTAATAAGATTAGGGAGCTTAATTAATTAAAAAAATTAATTAATTAAATAAAACCCTATTTCTAATTAGATTAGAAAGGTTGACTAATATCTATATAAGATGAGTCTTATGCTAGATATCAGTAGACATAATTCTAATTGTTAGAGAGTATTCCTTTTTCTACAGAGATAGAAAAACTAGGGTTTAGCCAACCACCCTCCTTCTTGAATAATCCTTCTTCCTTGGTGGATCACCTCTAGAGGCCAAACACTTGGATGGTTAACATTGATCAAAGGAAGGAATCAATCCCGGAGATTCAAGGGGATCGCGAAGAACTAAGAGTTGAACTTGTACCCGTGGAAGCTTGAATCTACAAGGGTATGATTCCATAACTTCTTATCCTTCGCTTTAATTAATAACATGCATAAATTAAATAGCTTGGATGATCCGGATAATTGGTTTGTGAAAATTTTTAAATTTGTTTTTTGTCATGCTTTCGCTTATTTTGCAATTTAATTACGTCTATGATTCTCACAAACCTAATACAACTCTCAAAACTTAAATAATTAAAGTTATAGATCTACTTCTTATCTTTTCGCAACATCTTGAATCACCTCAATCGGAGTTCGGACGAAATAGTTATAATCAATTTAATAAAGCATGCCGGGGCTAACTTTCGGCTTAACACTTGGCCAGCGCCTAGGCGCTTAAGATTTGTCTTGGACAAGCACCTAGGCGCTCAACTGTAGTGTCTTGGTGTCTTACCCGGCACCTAGGCCCCCAACACTTGCCTTTGGGCAGTGCCTAGGCGCCCAACCCTATACACTTAACACAATGTGTAATTCTTGCAACCTGACACTCCTACTTCACCGCTCCATAACATCATCATCCGATATCAAAATGAGTCCGTTCTTGAGCCATTTTCTTCCTTCCAACAAATTCTTCAAATCCCTACTGACAGAAATTTTTTCTCGATTCTCTAACTTGTCAGGATATAGGCTCAAAAGTCCCTCGTGAGCCATTTTTCACCAAAAGACATTCTAACGTCGAATCTTCTATACTTCACAATGAACTCATTTGAAGTCGGATTGAACTCGTTCTTGAGCCTACGACTCACATCTTCACCCCAACCACATATTTCTTGGAAAGAAATAATTTTTTGAAAACGTCAACTACCCATAAACTTGATTCAACCGACATACCAAGCTAGGGTTTCCTTAGTTTACACCTTTTTATGGAAAATGTCATAACTTCGTTATATCGTATTTTTCCTCCGTTCCACTTGGAACATTTACACAACATACATATCTATGATTTCATCTTTTGAAATCATACTACAATATATAAAAAATACATATAAGGTGCGAATAAAGTCCATTATTATCTTGTTCATTCATCCTCATGCTTGGGCTTAAGTTTTATACTTCAATTCACTTGTCATGCATCTTTAAGGTAGTTTAACGAGATTAAATCCTTCAAAACCACATTATAATTTCAAGATCCATCATGATCTTCACTTATAACCAACCACCAACACCTATCAAACTCAAAGAAAATGAAAAGATAAAGATGATGGTTTGGAGACTTACCCTTTTTTTGTTTTTCTTCCTCCTTAGCCTTGATCAAGCTTATTCCTAGCTATCCATGGCCTCTCTTCCCTTCTCTCTTGGTCCGACCCTCTTTCTCCCTCTTTAGCTCTCAAGATTTAGTTATTTCTCTTTTGCAATATAAAATTAGTGAAGATGAGTAAGTGTTGGATGATTTAGCAAATCATCCTAACCTAACCATGCTTTAGAGTAAAACTAACTCATGTAGGGTCAAGGAATGGAAGGTTGACACATAAATTTGTTGGTGGAAAAGATAAGTTAGCATTAAACTCTCACTTGCCACCACTTTCCTCACCCTTTTTCTCCATATAGTCGGCCCTTCCTTGTGCTTCATTACATGAGATAATCCTTATCCTTCCTTCCTTTTGTGACGCCCCCAAAATAGGTCCACACAACCCATTATGAGTCATCAAATACATGGTATAGAAACCAAATACAAACTTCATTAATACAACTTTTGTGCAAAATACGACACCACATACGCTGTGAGTTTTAATACAAATATTGTCTTGTAGACAATATCCAAACTCAAATACAGTCATCATTACAATTATTGTTACACTATTTTACAAAATAGTGAGGACGACTATAATAACCATCCTGAACCATCACTCCACTCCCCGACTAGTCCCAGCTACATTCTCGCCTTCTGAGAAGAACAATTGAACCAAAAGGAAAAGGGTGAGCTCAACTAGCCCAGTAAAGAATATTATGACTAAGATAATATAGAACAAATTATCCTTAGTCCTCAACAACAGAAAAATCTAATAGAATACAATAGAGAACAAGTTTTAGATCAACAACTGTAGCGGAAACAACAATCCATTGGAAGAGTCAAGTAGAGCATAATGGCTACTATCTTCTATGATTTAAAAGTCCATCATCAATATTTTATCCATGTAACGCCAATCAATAATTATTTCCAATCAACGAATTATCTATGCACTATGAGGCAAAGATAATCGTTTGTATCACCAGTAGTCATGATCATGCCAAACACATGTCCATCTTTGCACTACGGGCCAAAGATATCAACAAATAGTTCATCTTTTTACTACGGGCCAAAGATAACTTTCAACATAATTTAAGTCTGAGAATTATGATAATGACAAAAAGAATGAATCAAGTGAGATCATAACATGGATTCAAATTCAAGAATAAGATTCATAAAAGATAACTTGGACAAAGAAAAGAAATTAAATTCTGTTGTGAATAGTACTCATGAATAGTACCGTATGAATAGTGCCCATGAATAGTACCATATGAATAGTACCTAGACATAAAAAAATAAAATTTAATAAGAAATTTTAGACCAATATTCCAGTGAAATGGTATTAGATGAAGTGCAATCCTTAAGAAATTTTTCATCATTTCAGGAATTATAGAAGCAATACTTACAATAATAAGTTTAAATTTTGAAATATGAGATGAAATACTATCACTTACATGATATGGAGTATGAAAGAAAATGATATTCCTTACAAGTATGGAAGGAAATAATATCATTTACGAGTATTGAAAGAAAATAACATTCTTTACGAGAAAAATAATATCCTTTACCTTAATAGGAAAGTAGTTCTGGCTGGAATAACGGAGATTATGTTGAGGAAATTTATAGAGGGGCGAGCCGCAGGTGTACCTGCGGCTGCCCAGGGTGCCCCGGGCTCTACGGGTCCCGCTGTCTCGAAGTACGTGCACGCGTACAACGTTTTGTGGGCTCGAACTTTCAAAACTTTAATACGGGAATCCGATCGAGGTGTATTAGACCTTTTACGGCATGTTGTTGTCGAGAGCTATACAATGACATGGGATAAGAGGTTGTACGAAGTCGGGAAGATGGGACCATACCCAGGTCTTCAAGCTTCAAATTCTATCCGGTGTGCTATCTTGTGTAGTTGTCACTCGGGATTGGAGCCATTGATTCTTGTAGGACATTTATGTGTATAATGTATGTTGAGATGTTTGTTGAGATGGCGCGATGGGGGATCGAGGTGGAAAAATGATGATTTTGCCCCTCGCCAAGGTTATCTCCGGTTCTTTGCCTGATTTAGCAGTCGTTGCTCAGGGTTATCTCTGAGATTGGGTTACTGCAAGTGTTGAGCATCCTCAGGGTTGTCTCTGAGGTGTGTCTGACCTCCTGGGGTCGTCTCCGGGATTTGGGGCTGAGTGCCTCGGGGCTATCACTAAGTGTTGAAGCTGATTGTTGGGATTTGAAATAAGCATTTCTTGGTTTATCTCTGGAATTACAACTGCATTCCTTGGGGTTATCTCTAAGGTTGGGTCTGAAACTCTCGGGGTTGTCTCCGGGAATGGAACTGAATATCTCGGGGTTGTCTCCGAGATGGCAAACTTCTCCGGTGTTATCTCCGGAAATGGAATTGTATTCCTCGGGATTGTCTCCGAGGTTGAAACTGAGTATCCCGGGGTTTTCTCCTGAACTGCAACTGTGTATCTCGGGGTTGTCTCCGAGATGGCAAACTGAGTATCCCAGGATTGTCTCCGAGACTGTGCTGATTTGGCTTCCAAGGTTATCTCTGGAAGACAAATTTCCCCTCCTGTAAGGTTAGTAACAGGAATGCAAAATTTTGAGTGTCTACAATATAGATTATCACAGTAATTGTTAGCTAGGCAATTAAGCAATTCATCACAAATCATAATAGACAATCCAAGAATAATCACAATACTTAATAGAGAAGCATACTAAAATAAACTATGTAATATGATCCATTGTAATCTTAAACAAAGATTTAGTTCATGATTAATGAATTAAAACTAAGAATCCACAATTGTATAAACATTAAAAGACAAAAATAGAAGAAGAAAAAAAGATAGAATCTGTTCTCTGCAGATTTGAGGCTCCCTCCTTGCTTCTACTTTGAATCTTCAATGGTCTCCAAGGTACTTCAATCTCCAAATCTCATAAGAACTAGGGTTTTGGTCCTAATCTACTCTAATCTAATCAAATGGAATCCTCTCCAATCCAAGTTGTAATCAAGTATTTATAGTCCTAATGGAAACGCTAACAAGTTAGGTAACTAACAATCATATTCTGGCTCAAATTGGACAACATAACACCCAAATTAACTCTCTCCCCATCGACTGGTGCGCCTAGCCCTGCTCCTAGGCCAATTTGGCGCGCGCCTTCTGATGTGAGAAAATCGATGTTCATGCGCACGCCCACGCTTTCTATTTTCTCTCTTTGTGACATCCTTTGGTAAAATAAGCATAACTTTTGATCCGCTAGGAGTTACGAGGCCTCCAACCAATAAAATCAAAGATATCGACGAGATCTACGACTTTCATTCTTTGAGAATTGACAGATTTGGGCCGGATCAAGGTTGAAATTGGGTTTGAAGTAGCTGCTATGTAAATGGCAAGCATGACAACTCTTAGCTTCAATCTTTGTTGATAAAAAGACAATAACTCTAGCATCTGAGTTTCGATTGGGATGATTCAAGATGTTTCGGAAAGCTAAGGAGTAGATCAATAATAAAATCCAAGTTCCAAACCAAGAACATGCATCCAACTTGGTGTTAAAAGCCTTGCAATATTCCCTTCTTGCATTTGCTTACATATTTTAGTCCCAAAGATGTCCGAATTGCTTTTCCTTGCTTCTTCATGCCAATGTTGTGTCATAGCCTACAAAATAACATACAATGTATGAAATGCACACACAATGCATGCAAAGTAACTACAAAACATAGGTTTAAGCAACTAATTCAAGTAATAGATACCGGATAAGTAGGTATAAAACCTACTTATCAACAACTTTGTTGGATAAAGTTAAAGAGGCTCAACTTCAGGATGAAGAATGTGAGAAGGTGAAAAAGAAGATATCTAAAGGAACCGAACTGAGATTCAAGGTAGACAGTGAGGGACTACTGAGATTTGTGAGCAGAGTTTGGGTACCACCAGTGCCAGAGATTAAGGAAGACGTTTTGAGTGAGGCTCATTGCTCATGATATTCGATTCACCCTGGTAGTACCAAGATGTACCAAGATCTTCGACAACATTTTTGGTGGCCAAATTTGAAATGAGATGTTGCATAGTGTGTTGCCAAATGTCTGACATGTCAGAAAGTGAAAGCAGAACATCAGAGGCCGAGTGGGTTGCTATAACCTTTAGAAATCCCAGAATGAAAATGGGAACATATTACGATGGATTTCATGGTTAGCCTTCTGACAACTCAAAAAGTCTAAGGCGCAGTATGGGTTATTATTGACCGATTGATGAAATCCGCACAATTCCTTCCGATTAAAATCAAGTTCAATTTAGACCAGTTTACAAGGTTATATGTGAAAGAGATTATTTCGAGGCACGGAGTTTTGGTGTCAAAAATTTTCGATAGGGATCCACGCTTTACATCGAACTTTTGGAAACGACTACAGGAATGCATGGGGACGCAGTTGAAAATGAGTATGGCATATCACCCTCAGACAGACGAGTAGAGCGAAAGGACGATTTAGACATTGGAGGATATGTTGAGAATGTACATCATGGATTTTAAAGGAAATTGGGATGATCACTTATCGCTCGTTGAATTCGGTTACGACAATAGTTACCACGATAGTATTGGCATGTCGCCTTACGAAGCATTGTATGATAGAAAGTGCAGAACTCCACTTTACTGGGATGAAGTTGGCGAGAAATAGTGTGACGCCCCCAAAATAGGTATACATCACACATTCTGAGTCGCCAAATACATGGTACAGAATACAAATATAAACTTAATTATACAACATATGCTGAGAGTTTTAACACGGATATTGTCTCATAAACAATATCCAAACTCAAAATAAGTCTTCATTAAAATTATTATCACACTATTTCATAGAATAGTGAGGACTACTATGGCAACCATCTCGGACCGTCACTCCATTTCCCGACTAGTCCCAACTATATTCTCAATTCCTGAAGAGAACAGTGAAAGAAAATGGTGAGCAGAAATAGCCTAGTAAAGAATATTATGACTAAAGATAATTACATTATCAATAGCATTCATCAATAATAAATAAGAGATTTAGAATATATGGTAGACAATAAAAGTTTTCAACCATAATTGTAGCGGAATCGACAATCCATTAGAAGACTCAAGTAGAACATAATGTCTACTATCTTCTCCAAATTAAAGGTCTGTCGTTAATATTTCATTCATGTAATACTCATTAACAGTTCTTGGTTGTACCCAAGACAAAGAGAAATTTCATCACCTGTCTTCACCTAAACCACTAAAGATTATAGTTAAGTTCACAATTCATATTTATAATCATGTAAATCAACAGTTTCTCCTTGCCACAAAGGCTTAATAGAATGTTTACTCAATATCCTTACCCCAAAGGCTAAAGATATTCAAATGTAATAACAATGATCATACCAATCAGTTGTCTATCTTTGCACTACGGGCCAAAGATATTCAACTATAAAACCAATGGTCATGATCATACCAATCAATTGTCTATCTGTGTACTACGGCCAAAGACATTCAACTGTTAACTAATGGTCATAATCCTGCCAATCACATCATCAAATTATCCATGCACTACGGGCCAAGGATATTTGTTAGTATCATCAGTGGTTATGATAATATCATACACATGTCCATCTTTGCACTACGGGCCAAAGTTATCAATCAACAGTTCGTCTTTGCACGTAAGCCAAAGATATACAACTATAAAACCAATAATCAACAATCCATCTTTGCACATAAGCCAAAGATATACAACTGTAAAACCAATCATCAACAGTCCATCTATGCACTACGGGCCAAAGATGACTTTCGTTACAATATAAGCATGAAGATGATGACAATGATATAAGCATCAATCAAACGAAATCAAGGATAAATATTAAAGATTTTTAATTTATCTAGAGTTTAAAAATGTCCAAATTGTCAACATGATACTACTTTATGGAGTAAAATTCAAGAATGATATTCACGTATCAAAAATAATTTGGATAGAAAAGAATCAATTTTTTGTCGTGAATAGTACCCCATAAATAGTGCTTCGTGAATAGTATCCCATGAATAGTACTTCATGAATAGTACCCTGTGAATAGTACTTCGTGAATAGTACTCCGTGAATAGTATTTCATGAATTGTACCATATTTTGAATAGTACCGTATTTATGAATAATATCGTATTATGAATAGTACCGTATTTATGAATAGTGCCCGTGAATAGTACCGTATATATGAATAGTATCCATGAATAGTACTGTATGAATAGAAATAACACTCATTACCTTAGTAGAAGACTGGATACTGCAATAGTGAAGTAGCAGCATACTCTTTTTCTTCCTGTCTATAGTTTCTCTCTCTATAGTTGCTCTTGTGAGTCTCAGTGAATTGGTGAGAATGAAAGAAGAAATGAGTTTTTATTTATAAGAAAACATAGTTTCGATAATTGCACGTTTAAGAGCTCGAATTATTACAGTTTAGTATCTTCATCTTTGCCTCTATTTTTAATTTAGTCCTTCAAGTATTATCAATCTTGAACAACCTCCCCTAATAGTACATGCATGTGAACCAATAGTTCCATACATGTGAACAAATAGTTATTTGCATGTAAACTAATAACAATTAATTGCTCATTTATCCGATTAATTACCCGTTTGGTCAATTTAACATCCAAAAATCAACTATTATCGAAATAAATGTCGATTTCCACTAACTCTAATAATCCCAACAAAATGGAAATATTTTTATCAACAATTTCATCTTTGAAATTTTCAAAGTTTGACTTTTTGACCAAAAAGTCAACCCCGATAAATTTTGTGTTTATAGTCTATTTTTACTAATTTCATCGTCCCGGACTCAAATATCTCGTTCGCGTCTCCAAATTCAACTCCGAACTCAAATTTGATTTTTAATAACATTCATCATTAATATTATAACTCACAATATTAACAACCGGATCATTCCTAGGAAAAAGGGGGCTTTCCGATAAGGATTTCTCCTATTGGTGCAATTTGATTAGGTGACCAAACCCTTTTCAGATGTAACTTTCTATATATCGTCAATAATACAAATAATAATATGAATAACTTTGTCGTCTCAATTATTGATTTAATAATATAAAATATTGTGCATATGATACTGTGACAATAATTGAATCAATAATGTGAGATATTATACAGCAATTACTGTGGCAATAATTGAATAAACTGAGTGACTTCTCACATAAGCATCAATAATCATAAATAATGTACAATGTCGTGTGCTACTATGCAACCACGCGTATTACTGTACTTTTATCACCGATTATTTTATGACAAATTGCTTACTTTGAAAAAATTTCACATATCACCCTTAACTTTAACATTTTATCAATGTAACCATTAACTAAATAGAATAATAATTATAATAAAATTATATACTTTTATTTCATAAAATTCGGGGTCTTACAGATAGTTACTAGGACCAAAATTGGTACAACAAACAGCAGAGATAGTCAAAGTAATCAGGAAAAGACTAGTAGCAGCTCAGGACTGGTAGAAGAAATATGTCGATCCACACCGTAAGAATGTTGAGTTCGAAATGGGTAGCTTTGTGTTCTTGAAAGTTTCTCCCTGGAAAGGAAAAATCAGATTTGGTAAGAAAGGAAAATTGAGCCCGAGGTTCATTGGACCCTTTTAGGTTTTGTGAAGGAGTGGAGAGGTCGCATATAAAGTAGCCTTACCTCCATCACTTGAGAATGTCCACAATGTATTCCATGTTTCAGTTTTACAACCCTACAAACCCGATTACAAACATATGATTGAATATGAACCCCTACATTTAGAGAAATACTTATCCTATGAAGAAATTCATGTTCTGATTGTTGACAGAAAAGAGCAAGCTCTCAAAAATAAAGTAATACCTTCTGTTAAAGTAATTTGGAGGAACCACAATGCTGAAGAAGCTACGTGGGAACTCGAAGAGCATACAATGAAGAATTATCCTCATTTATTCGCTTAATATGTGTAGCGATTCTAGGGGCGGAATCTTTGTAAGGGGGGAGAATGTAACGGAATTGATTGAGTCGTGATTCTGAGGACAGAATCCTTTTAAAGGGGGAAAGATTAACGAACGAGATTTTTTTTGTAAATAATTTTAAATATTTATTTAATTGAATAAATATTTTTATTAATTTATTTATTGAGATATATATATATATATATATATATATATATGATAGAATTGTGGTAGATTAATTTAATTAAATGTGTTACATTAATTAAATTAATGAGGAATAATGTTATAATTCAAAATATGAATTTAATTGAGATTATTAAACTAAAATTAAATGAGTTGTTAAAATTAATTGAATAAGATATTTGATTAATTACTTAAATGGGTGTGACATTATAATAAGAGTTTAATTAAATTAAGTCGAAAAGGCATTTAATGTTGCAGCCAAACATGGCCTTATGAATGTGGGAGCAGTTAATTGCGAAGTGGCATTAACTGACACCCATGTTGTGCTAGTACGCGCATTATATCTGTGACAGCCCTAGATCCGAGGTCCCGAATCACCGCGAATCCGGTTCGATCATTCTATGCAACTATTACTATATTTGCGGAAGATATAAACATAAATTATTTATACATTAAACTTACACATAATCCCCAAGATCGAGTAACCTTAACTTATACACAATTCATAACTATTTCAGTCTGACTTGAAACCGACACAAATTCTAACGTCCCGACGGTCTAGTCGGACTTTTATCGAGTCTAAGTTCAATTAAACTCTGCCTAAACACTTAACAATTAACTCATATATTTTTAATATTAGTCAAAATAATTTTCATAAGTTCGTAATAATTTTTAAATAATTATTATTATTTATCAAAAAAAAATTCAATCATTAACAATGTATTTATACGAATTAAATACCACATAATTCCTTTATCATTAATATTTATTTATTGTCAAATATTAATGAAATACATGTCATAATATTATAATATATTTATAATATATCAAAGTTTTTTAATACCTTAAAATCATATTTATATGATTTTTAAACACTTAAATTCATTATCCGATAATTGCTTTTAATATTAAAATATTAATATTTTCATGACAAAATATCAAAAGTTATATTTTATAACTTAAAATATTTTTATAATAATTAAAACATTTTTATATGATTTATTTATCATTAATTCTATTTTTCATAATTTATTTAATATAGTTATTAAATAAACTAATTATCATTAATATTGATTAATTAGTGAAATTCATCCCAAAATATTAAAAGTCACTTAAAATAACTTAAAATATTTTCTTTTACCATAATATTATTTTTCATGATTTTAATGAATTAAAATTATTTTTAAATCATTTATTTAATATTATAATTAAATAAATTAAACACCATTTATATTCAAAAATATTAAATATTTATGAAATATACTCTAAATAATAAAAAACTATTTTTCAAACTTTAAAATAATTTTTTGGAATTTATTTAGTATTTTTAATAATTAAAATCTATTTATTTTGATTTATTTAATTAAAATAATCATTTTCAGAATTAATTAATTAATTTTCAAAATTATCTGTCGCTAAAGGATATTCTATAGCTTATGTAGCGCGTCGTATTATTGGTGTTCTTGAGGTTGTTCTTGAGCCTTCATGTAAGACACCAAGGTATGAGGTTTGACCATCAATAATTCTTTGATCATACGGTTTCTGGGCAATCTAATGTAATATATTTGTAGTATTGATGTAATATTATAATATAAAACAAGTTTCATGGCCAAAACAAATCAAATCTGCAAGATCTAAGCCTCCCAATCCTTATGGAGATGACTTCGTTCTTCAATTTTGGGTTTTCGAAATGAAGAACGATCGAAAATCTACCTTTGAGCCATTGAATCTATGGTGTTCAAGCTTTCTTTGTGTGATCTAACGGTTCTATCATGTAGAAAACATGTTTGTGTACATTTATATTTCATCAAATCGTTATAACATCAACACAATTAAACTATCAAGGCCGGTCAATATCTGACAAAGACTCGGCTGATGAAGATCTGGGTTTTCCAGAAAACCTTCATCAGGCAATTTGGTCAACTACGTTTGACCATGATTTTCTATGATCCTGATACAGATCTGGGTAAGGTAATGGCTTGGAAGTGTAGATCTCATGACAGACTACAGCCATAAAGCAACAAAGTGACCAAAACACTAACATACTGCAAGATCAAAGGCTAACAAAATGTTGTCAGAACGTTCCTGGAAATCTGGGCTGCCCAAAATTCCATTTTTGTGAACGGTCAACGAGGTTTAGCCGAATTTAAACGACTATCTAGACTTTATCCGACCATGATTCCAATTTCAGATCACAGCCCTCGTGACATAGAACACATTCAAAACATAAAACACACAAATCAGTTAACACGTGAAGATCTAAGGGCTCTGACATTCGACTGTCAGGCCACTTTGTTCATCATTTCCAGATTTTCAAAAATGCTAGATTCGAGGACTTTGATGTTATGGATCTTGGATTTTACAACCCAGATCACTTATAGACACCCTAATACACAACTTTAACCAATCAATTACAACATCTAACAACAAATCATAAGATTTTCGAAATTTAGGGTTCTTATATCTTTTGAGCTTTGATTTCTGATTCTGGTCATGGATCCTGATCCGTGAGAACTAAGATATGATATTATCTTATATCATCACACCCGTTCACTCTCAAATCCAAAAATCAAGAGAGAGAATGGTCTTAGCTATTTTTAAAAACTAAAGTGAGCTTTCTCTCACTCAATCCTTAATATTTATTTGATGCAATGAATTTGGCTGGACTAAATGGCTGATATAAGTCACATGCTATAGCTTAGGGTTGGTCACCAACTCATCTAGGGCAAGACTTGTAAGCAATCTACAGTTACAAATACACATAATATCATACATAATTATAAAAACATGATTTCCATACAATTTTTGTAAAACTTTATAACATACACAGTGATATTCAATAAAATTATACCGTAGTATGTTTTAAGTTTTATATAACATACCTTCACTTGCTTGACCACCACTTGTTAAAACTCATAAATTTCTCTCCAACCCTTGACAGTCTCTCTCAAAACTCTCCTGTCTCTAAGTTTTTTTTTTGACAAAACTTCTTCTCTTTTCTTACTTAGGCTTTAGCCAAATAGAAAATACGTAAAATAAAAACACAAACAACGTACGATTTTTAAAACGTCTAAACCGACGCTATACTTAATATACTAATAAATTATCAGTTACCAAAATAATATATATATATATATATATTATATTTATATTTAGTTTAATTTAATTTATATTAATAATAAATCAAATTTAAAAATCCAAAAGCCATAGGGCTTTGTTTGGCAAAATTATTTAAATTTAAAGACTTAATATATTTAAGCCTTGTTTGGCAAAATAAATTAAAACTACTTTAATTTATTTTATAACCACTTATAATATTGTTATTCGTCACACTTCTAATTAATTAAGTTTTCATACTTAATTTAATTAATTCTAATAACAATTCATTGCATAATATAATAATTTATTTAATCATTATAAACTCTCTAACTTAATTATTAAATTAAATTAGATTACTATTTCAAAATAATTACTTTCCTTAACTCATTAATTATTTATTAAATAAATAAATAATCAAATCACATCAAATCAATTAAACAAATACTTATTCAACGATAAACATAACCATTAAATATTTATATAATTCAATAAATATTTAAATATTTAATTAAAAATCTGGATTGTTACATCATTCCCTCCTTACAAGGATTACATTCTCGTAATCACAACTCAAACCACTCATTCGTTACAATCTTCCCTACTTACAAAGATTACGTCCCCGTAATCGAAGATGTAAATTAAACAAATAACTCAGAGTAATCTTTCATCATTTTATCTAAATATAGGTTTTATATTTCCTACTACATTCATTACTTTAACAAATTCTAGGTTTCATTTCATAACTTTTACTTGAACTCAATTATATTCTGAGTATTATATATCTTTTAACCCATTCATTTCCTTTTCTAAGGATCGTTATCATCAACACTCGGAATATTACATTCACCCTTTCTTCTAAGAATTTCATCCTCGAAATTTTATTTATTAATCTTTATTCATTTAATCTATCAAAGTAGACTTTTATGTCACTACTTCATTCATTCATTGGTTTCTATAACCACTTTCTTTCCACAAAGATCATTTTACAACTATTAACTTTTCTATTAAAAGTTTCACATTATTCTTTGATAACTCACATCCTTCTCACTTCAAAATCTCTTTTCTCACTTATTCAACATATTTATCATTAAGTGTCGCATTCTACGACTTACTTCTTTCTAAGGAATACTTTCCTTTTTCACTTCCATCTTGCAGAATAACAAGAATCTTCCACAATTGTTCAATAATTGGGAAGTAGTATGAATAACTCATGAATTTAAAAGATTCCAAATCATGCTGAGGGTCACAAGACCTTGAACTCTATTCTCTAGGTTTAATAGTGCTTCACCCCCCGGGTTCTTCACACTTTAAACCCTCTTCGGCAGAATGTTTATCAATCACAAAGACTGAAAACACCCTCCACTCGTACACTAGGTGGCCAGCCTATTGTACCACTACGTTAGTATAACGTAGTGTTTTATAACGACTATATGCGTTACTCTCAAAGACTTAGGGTGTTAAGCCCCTTCGTACTATGTATTGTGCACAAACATTTCAGGTAAGAAAGTATAAACTAAGCGCAACCTCTAATAAAAGAGTTGTTCATCTCGTAATTTAGAGTGCAAGCATTATTTGAGGGTCTAATGACCACGAACCATGTCCATGATTATAAGTAATCTTTCAACTTTAACTTTAACAATCATCATACGACTATAAGGACTCCAAGGTACTTGGGGATCAATCCTTCAGATACATGTATTGTGCTCAAACATTTCAAAGACAAAGTATAAACTAAGTATGAACCCTAAATAATAGGGTTGTTCATCTCACTTTTCAACATCCGAACTGTGCCAAAATAATTTGGTTTGGCATAACTTCTCAAGAAACTCTTAAATTTCATGAACATCTTTCAATATTTTTCTAGCTGAATCAAATAGAATAGACCTCTACAATAATTCGGACATCAACCGAAATATACATATACATACATACATACATATGTATTCTCATATCTTAAAGAAATCTCAAAAATCTTTTTATGACGTTATGATACCGCACTGTATTTACAGTCTGTTGAGGATTCCGTCATTTGGTGATTTTATCATACTACATCATACCATAGTGGGCTGACAATCCTTAGATCACATCCAAAACTAGGTAATACTGCATTGATGACTCCATCATTTTTATCATCTTTGCACCAGGTTACATGATGCATTAATGATATAAAATACATTTTGATATATTGCAAATCATTTTTGTATAGCCGAAGCAATTAGCATAGACATACAAATAATAGTATTGTTATTGAAACTCATTGGTTCCATCATTTGATCCATTGTTTTTCAAGAAAATAAAAGTGTAAACATCAGCACGAAGTCAATAAATTTCGAAAGTCTAGCATAGCTAGTAGATTTAGAATACCTATGCTTCCACCATCAACTCCACTTTCTATAATGATCCATTGCTTAATAGGTCTATCTATTCCTATCATCCTCAACACTCCATTTACATTTATCTATACCCAGTTTGTCAAACTTACCATACGTTATGAGTTCAGGAACTTTCCACAATCATATGAGTTTTAAGAACTTATCCTAGTCAGGCCATAGGCGTCCATTCGCTGAGGGGTTAAAAAACATACCATATAATTATGAGTCACGAACCTACCATAAGTATGAGTTTTAAGAACTCGCACTTAACCTTATAATATTCTCTAACTATACTCTACCTATCTGTTATACACATGAGAAAAGAATCACCTTCTCAACAAGCATATAGCAAATAGCGCGACACAAACATTCCAATGATTATCAATGTGATAAACTGAGTGCAAGCACAAAACCCTCGCCCATACAAAGATTTGTACAAGTTAGCCATCACAGGAGTCCTCAATTGAAATCCCTTCTAACTCTATCTTGCTCTTAACTTGCTCTTTGCTCGATACGAATTCCTCGTATCACATCATCTATAACTCCTCATGAGTTATCTCGTACTATTTCATAGTATACCATCTTCATAGCATTAAGCTATAATCATTAAAACATTACATACCATCTATCTTTTATAACTTAAACTGATTACGTCGTGATCTTATTCTATAATCATCTCTCTTAAAATTCTTTCCTTAACTCGTGATCGTTTTGTTTTACGATCCTCTTTCTTTCCCTTTTTAATCATTTACGACACTATTCGTTATCTTGGCTATTGGAGTTAGGAAACTCCCATTTCTTATCTTTATATCTCTTCAATATTCTTCTTTGAATCTTCTTGTTTATATAACAATTCTTCCCTTAAGAATTCTAACTTCATTTACATCTCTCAAAATTTCATTCAAGTTCTAAACTCTCATCATACGTATCCATTTCTATACTTGGTACACATCGAGTCTCTAACAGTTTCAATATGGTACGCTGAGTGGTTTCCCACAAACAACCAACAATCTAGGTTCTGAGTTACTAGTTCGTATATACCTCCGCTCTATGAAGGAATCGTTTAGCCCAGATACCATACATCAACTACTAAAGAGTACAATTGCACCATACTCTCTATTCTTAACTTCTTTATCATTCTCTTTTTATAAACATTGTCTATTTATTATCACCTTACATCCTTATTATTGGAGTTAGGTAACCACACATTCATAATCCTTATAACTCTGCGAGATTCTTCTTTGAATCCTTTCACGCAAGTTTTAATCCCTTATTGTTCAAACTCTATTTGAGCTTATTCGTTCATTATCTTCACCCTCTTCTCTAAGGTAATAGCCTACGGTACTCCTACCTAAGGTTTATAACCTACGGCTCTGATACCAACTTGTAACGACCCCAAAATTCATACCATTTAAATCTCGACTTCTGTCGTTAACCATACATTAAATCTCTAATTTTACATCATTATTGTAATACCCGAGATTTTTATAAATTAGAAATAAAAGTGTTTGAATATTAATTTTGAAAACATATATATATTGGTGTGTCATGAAAGGTGAAAACGAAAATTTAATTGAATCATGTTTGAAAGGATTAAAAAATTTATTGATAAGCTTGGTTATGATTGATTAAGCTTAAGTGTAAAGCCTTTTGTGGTGTAATTAATTTCTTAATGAGATTAATTGATGGATAACTTAATGAAGTGTTGGATCTAGGATAAATCCAAGCCCAACATTATTAATGTAACATACTTGCATAGTTGGGAGTTTAGCCCAAGAATTTGAATTGGTAGACTAATGTTTAACCCAATGTGTATAAGTGTTTGTACCTAGCCCAATTCAAATATTAATTTGGACAAACTCAATGTACATGGATTATATGAATACATATATAAGATAAGTATACTTATATATATAGGAATATATACATATATAGGTATAAAGATGTATGTGTATAGGTAACAATAAGCTAGAATATTGTACAAATGATAAAATAAAAGTGCAACATATAGATGCTACCCCTCATGGCCGAAATTTTGGCCCTATTAAGCCTAAGTGCTGATTTTTGTTGCACAAAAATGCTTACAAGTAATCCCATGTGGGCTCATGATGAAGAAGGACATAGTTGGTGAAGGAGTTGGTAATTCCTTTTTACCTAATCACCTTTACCCATGGTTAATACCTAGTTGGGTGTACAAATACAAGTATTATACCAAGTACTAGTATATGTATTACATACATAGACCTTGCCTATAAATATAACCCATCCTAGTTCATTGCTTCATTTACTTGAAATTTCATAAGTGTTAGTAGTATAGTAAGAGCTAGAGAGAAATTGAGGGAAGTAGAAGAAACCTAGAGGAACTCTTGCACTTTGGTGGTTCAAGAGGAGTTCAAGAAGAAGAAGCAAAGGTGGAGAACTACTTAAGGTTCCTAGCTAAGAGGAAGAAAGCCTTCAAGAAGTAAGTTCATAATCTAGCTTTATTTTTGTCAAGCTAAGTTAGTATATGTAGATATTAGTAAGAATGCATGCTTGATTGTGGGAAGTTTATGTGTTGTGTGATCATGATTGATCTAAAAGTATAATGATGAGTATTAGAAGGAGGATATGTGATTTATATGTCTTGGTATGTGATCTAAGTAAAAATGAATCATGTAGAAGCATGTGAGCATGAAAGATAGCTTAGTATACTTGAAAGTTTGATAATTGTGATTAAAAGGTGTAAGAGATATGTGTAATTCTAAAATTTTATATTAAGCATGTATGAAATATGATCATAACCCAAGTTGAATCATCGGATTCGAGCATAAAACGAACTCGTAGAAAAATAATTGGTAAGACAAGCTAACATGAGAACCTTTGCTTGGAAAGGTAAATAATTTGATTAAATAAATATTTTGGAAAATTGTTCAAGATATCACATATTGAAGATATGTAAGTTTATGAGATAATGGAAGTGGTTTGAACTCATTTGGATATGAAATGAGCAAGTTATGAAAGAATGAATCAAAAGGGTGGCGAAAATGTTGAAAAATCGGATTTTGGCTTCTGCAGGGGAGGCGCTAAGGCGCTCAACCCGAACTTATTTCAAGCGCCTAGGCGCCAGCCATTTCGATGTTGAGTCGATCCATTTCGGGCCGGGTCAAGCGCGGGTCAAGACTTGTTTTTTTTTAGATAAAATAGGATTAATAACAAGATAAAATATAATAATAATACTAAGTAAAGTAAGAATACTCTATTTATGTAATGAGACATGGTTAAATAAAATAAAGTGAACAATTGACTAAACAAGTAAAATGATAGAAGGTTACTTATAAAGTATTGACTGAAGTTGTTTTTGAAGTCTTCGGGTTCGGAGATGATGTCTTCGACTTCGGAAGATGTCTTCGGGTTCGGACGTGACAAGATATCTTCGGGTTCGGAGATGAAGTCTTCAACTTCGAAAGATGTCTTCAGGTTCAAACGTGGAGGGATGTCTTTGGATTTGGAAACAACATCGTGACTTTGGAAAAGGCTAGATTAATTGATAAATATTATCAATTTGATATATGTTACCCACGCATGAACTAAACTGAATTTCTAAGTAGAGAATTATACTAGCTACGCCCGAATAAACCAAATATATTTAAGCATGCTTTGAAAAAGTTATTTAGAATTGTTATGTGGTTTAATAAATACTATGGTTAATATTTGATGCAATAAATTTTCTTAACTTGTGAAATAGAAATGTTATGAGTGAACAATAACAATTAGTGAAAGTAAATAAAGAAGACCAAACTTAAGTTAAAAGTTCCTTGACACGTATGTGTGAACGACGTAATCTAGAATGTGTAACTCAAGTAATGTTTCACGTATACAAACATGAAATGAGTATATGAGACTTAAATTTGCTAAAATGTTTTTAAGGTTTTTAAAAGTAAGAACAATGTGAATTATACATCTATGAGTTCTAAGGTGTATAGATAGATATATGTGTGATAATTGCATATTGAGATTTATGTCAAGATGTGTGACTAATGAGTACCTATACATACATAAATAGGATAATATAGTTTGTTGAGGTGATTTTACGCTATAAGTGGTAATCAACGCTTAAGGCAAGTATCCGAACCCTACTCTTATTGTGCAAGTATATTTGCATTCTTTATTCGACGAATACCGTAAACTTATTTCTTTGAATACAAGTTATATTACTTTCTCGTTCAAATGAGCTAATATGCTTAAACCCCTGTGAGAACTATTATTCATGATGAACTTAGTATTGATCTTGAATATTGTGAAAGAGTCGATGCCATTTGATTCGGCTAGACTGTATGCATGTTTATAATAAAACTATCCAAACCAATTGATCAAATGCGAAAATCTTGAAAGCGAAGTAAACAACCCTTTTGGTAAGGGGAGTGTATGTTGTTGGAAACCCCAACACATGAATAAATATTATTGTGGTGTTATGCATAACGTGAAGTATTGTAGACTGATCATCTATAGTACTTGATATTTTTGGTTATCAATTTAATATTGGTAACTCTAGTGAAAGTTCAATGGTCTTTAGTATTGATCGCAATTATAAATTGCTTATCCAGTTGGATACATTGTTAGCCGTTGAATTCATATATATCTGTTGAATTATATTGAATTGTCATATCCCTTATTCATGATGTTATTCTGATACTTTGAACTATCTTAGAAATAACCCTTTAATATTTCAAACCTTGTGATATTATATCCTACACCCTTGTTGTATATTACTTGCTGGGCAATTTGTGCTCATCCTTACTTATTTAAATCCTTTCAGCTAAGGCGGAATAGGGAGGTGTCTCTGGGAAAGACAAGGGCAAGGGCAAGGCTACTGACTAGCTTGTCCCTTTTATGTTTAAATCTATCATGTTGTAGTAAGACTGTTTGGAAACTATGTTTAAACTTAAGTAGGATTATGTAATAAGTCTTTATTCGATATTATTATGTAATCTATTAAGTACTGTAGGTTGCGAGACTTGGGGGAATAATTATAATAAATCGTTGTATATTATTCTAAATTAGATCTTTCGTTGTGAATGTGTGATTTTAGTTATTATGGTAATACCTTGAGAACATGATGAACCGAATTTGGGTGACCAAGTGAAGGTCAGAATTTGGGGGCGTCACAATTATTCGATATTAAAAACACTAAAATTGCGAAATATTTAAAATGTTTATACATTTCCTTCTTTCTTGCCCTGAATCGCAACCTTTAGATTACATCTCTTTGATTCAATCTTATATCATGAATCGTTACAACAAAATGACTATACAAAGTCTTACATCATAACTAAATATCCATATACATTGGATAACTCAACTTACAATTCAACAACATGTTACGTTCAAAATATGAAATATATTTCTCATAAAACATAAGTAATCTTCGTGAATATAGATCTCTATAACTCACTTAGCACATATCTTTACCTTAAAATCTTGACTTGCAAAAGTGTTTATTTACAGAGTGAGGCTCGACAGCCCAGCAAAGTCTAACAGTTTTCATGCATCACATAGCACATAATAACATGCTCGATATACATCTCATTAAAGTAACATGGCATACATGCTTTTAATTCACATAGCAAATATAAAGATTGAGTTCCTTACTCAATCATCATTACTTAGTCAAAACAATGTAGTCATATATCGACTTTAACATTTCATGATTTCAACATGCATAACATATCATGCAATTTAAAACAGTTCATCAAGTCCACGTAGAAAATAGGAACCGAAAGACTTGCCTTGATCGTTGTTTACCAATAACAGTTTAACAGCTTACAGTTATCTGCACTTCAAGTGCCCTACACAATTATATAATCATACACATCAACTATTAGTCACATAACAACACATAGTAATTGTAATGTAGACTCTACTCCACATCTCATAATCATTCCTATTAATTAGCACAAAATGTTCAATTAGATTGTGTTAACTTTTTGACTTATGACTCACTATATTTCTTCTTAGTAAAACTCGAAGTTCATTCAAGTGTTTAAGTCTTGCTAGGACTACTTATTGGTTTTTTGTTAAACCCATTTCATATCCTATAATATTCATTTCAATTGAATTGAAATACTTTTTAAGTTCGTTAACACTTGCCACGACGTTTTGACGTTCATTCGTCACGCGCCTGATTTGCCTCTCTTGTGTATGCTTACTATGCTTCAATAACTTATCTAATACATCATTTATTAATGTTAAGCATCATTATATTTACTAACATTCATGTTTTATAACTTAGGACATCATCTTTTATGGTCAGGAGCACTACACATGCATATGTGCATGCCCGACGCCCTCCGATTGCCCCTAAAAACACAACAGTCCTAAAGATGACCATTTGGACTACTGTTACAGACCTCAAATTGAAAAACATAAAGAACAGAAATTGTAGGTCTACTCGTCCTCGTTCCGGATCATCTTGAATCACCTCAATCGGAGTTCGTATGAGAAAGTTATGGCCATTTTACTATAGGAGGCCAAAACTGTCCAACTCTGACTTCTTTTCCGGCGCCGCGGCGCGAGAACTAAGTCATACAGTGGCGCTGCATCGCGACATTGGCGCTGGGGCACGAATTTCAGCGTTGGGGCGCGAATTTTGGCGATGGGGCTCCATTGTTGGTATTTGAGGCGCCAAAACTAATGAAGAGCAGAAACACGAAGACCATTTTGATGCTGCATTTAAGAAATTCTAGCAACTAATTACATACATATAACTGATGTAATTTACACATAACCTCACCAAGCATACATATAATAACTTAAAACTACTGAACAACAAATTTAGAAAGACTAAATCCGTAAAAACAATGTTTTAAAATTAAAACTCCATGTTTGACATTTGTTAAACACAATGTATACTGTAAATCCTACTAACCACCAATTTGATTACTTTTAAACTACAATTCTTTGTAGTTCATATCTAATTAACATACCCAACTTTCAATTTCACAACTAGCATACAATTGTATCTATAACCTTTGATTTTGTACAACTCAAGTTCATACACGTTTTCACTGTAAAACCAATTCTTCTTTCTCTGTGAATGCTAGCATACTTCTCATATATACATACATGTTCTAATATAACAATTACAGTTACAAATACACATAATATCATACATAATTATAAAAACATGATTTTCATACAATTTTTGTAAAACTTTATAACATTCACAATGATATTCAATAAAATTATACCGTAATATGTTTTAAGTTTTATATAACATACCTTCACTTGCTTGACCACCACTTGTTAAAACTCAGAACTTTCTCTCCAACCCTTGACAATCTCTCTCAAAACTCTCATGTCTCTAAGTTTTTTTTTTGACAAAACTTCTTCTCTTTTCTTACTTAGGCTTTAGCGAAATAGAATATACGTAAAATAAAAACACAAACAACGTACGATTTTTAAAACGTCTAAACCGACGCTATACTTAATATACTAATAAATTATCAGTTACCAAAATAATATATATATATATATATATATTATATTTATATTTAGTTTAATTTAATTTATATTAATAATAAATCAAATTTAAAAATCCAAAAGCCATAGGGCTTTGTTTGGCAAAATTATTTAAATTTAAAGACTTAATATATTTAAGCCTTGTTTGGCAAAATAAATTAAAACTACTTTAATTTATTTTATAACCACTTATAATATTGTTATTTGTCACACTTCTAATCAATTAAGTTTTCATACTTAATTTAATTAATTCTAATAACAATTCATTGCATAATATAATAATTTATTTAATCATTATAAACTCTCTAACTTAATTATTAAATTAAATTAGATTACTATTTCAAAATAATTACTTTCCTTAACTCATTAATTATTTATTAAACAAATAAATAATCAAATCACATCAAATCAATTATACAAATACTTATTCAACGATAAACATAACCATTAAATATTTATATAATTCAATAAATATTTAAATATTTAATTAAAAATCTGGATTGTTACATCATTCCCTCCTTACAAGGATTCTGTCCTCAGAATCACAACTCAAACCACTCATTCGTTACAAGACCCTCAGTTGAATGTTTCAGAATGTTAATAGAACATATTGTGCAGTTCTATTGAGCCTATTATTTGGCTGTTGTTGTAAAGTCTTTATTCATTGTTATTTCAAGTGAGCTTTGTTTGCTCACTCTTGCTTATATAACTATTACAGCTAAGGATGAGAAGGTCGATGTACCTAGCACTAGTAATGGAAAGGGAAAGATGAACAAGTACTGAAGACTTGTAATCATTTGATATTTTAGTATCAAACTTTAGTTTGAATGGTTGTAATGAAGTTTATTTATTTTCCGCATTTGAATGATTGTATGTAAAGGTTAGATAACCTGAGAGATTGTTATTAATGTAATCCTGCATGGGCAGGTTTATTATTCAATTTTAATATAATTGGGTAGTTAGATATGAATGTTTTGATTAAGTGAACACCAAATCTTGAGGTAATGAATTATCGGGATTTGGGGATGTCACAAGTTGGTATCAAAGCTTTAGGTTATGAACCTTAGGTGGGGAAAAGCCTTAGGAAGTAACCTTTGAAAAGATAGTGGTGATAAACTCTTATCGAGTTTTAAGGAAGAATTAATAAAATACTTATGTGCTTATGTGTTTATAACTTATGTGCTCGTGAGTGTCGAGTAGTAGTGATTAATAATTAAAACTTAAAATTTTGTTGTCAGAATGACTAATGTCGGAGAATCCAGTCAGACAAGGGAGGAAGGACCTCAGATGCCTATAGAGGAGGAGCCTCGCGACATTCAGGTTGTTTGAGAACAACTACTACCACGAGAGTCAGCCCCGTTGGTCACAGTGGTTGAAGATGAGGATGATGGCGTGGAAACATATGAGGAGGATCCCGTTGACCTGCCACAAGAAAATGAGGATGACGAGGACGAGGAAGAAGAAATTCCACTAACCTCGATAGCTGCTCATATATATGATGAAGTCTACGACCGCAATGTGGAACTTCAGGATACAGTCGAGGAGTTGCAGGAGATAGTAGCTGAACAACAAACTTTGATGGCACAGAAGGACGACGAGATCCAAGATCAAGATAAACGTCTGACTAATGTCGAAGAGAAGCTAGTACACACTGAAGGAGAGAAGGAGCAATTGATCGAGGTGATCACAGAACTGAAGAACAAGAAAAAGGAAGAAGCTACTAAGAGGGCAAGAGCTGAAGACGCATACGAGGAATCTTATCAACGAACTTGGATAGCAGTAAGAGACGCACAAATAAAGAGGATGAAGATGGAGGAGATGGATAAAGTATTCAACGTCGTGATTAATCGAGCTCAAGATCGGGTCATGGGTTATCTGATTCAGTTCGAGACTATGCCATTGTACGTGTTAGATCGTCGAACAATGTTCCGGGTTATGGAAGAAGAGTGTCGAAAGGCTATGGAGTATCTTATTAAAACATCATAGGGAATGTATGCGCAATAAAATGTTAAATAATGTGTAAATCCCTAGTGTTATGTAACCATGGGATATGATAATGATGATGTTATCCTGAAACATTTGTAGTTCAGGAAAGTAATGTAAATAGCAGTGATGCTATCATTTTATATTTTCAAAGAGATTATGAATAAATAAAAGTTATTATATTATTCAAAGTGTTATGTGTTATGTGATTATTTCTTTTATGGAGGCAAGTTAAGTAGAAGTTACTTAAAAGAGATGAGTAATAATCTAATGAATATATTTTTTTAACAGAAAATGCCTCCCACACGTGAACCACCACGACAAAGAACAAATGAGGGAACCAACAATAACGATAATGTTGAAGCTAACCCAGTTCAACAACTAGTGACGTTACTAACAGGAGCATTGCAGGATCAACCACAGAACCAAGGTACAACGTTTAAGGATTTCAAGGCGGTTGGACCACTTAAATTCTGAAGGTCTAGGAATCCAGTCGAGGCACAGACCTGGATTATGGAGATAGAAAAGGTGTTTGATGTCGCTAGGGTAGGGGATGATCAGAAGACTGCTTTTGCAACATTCATGTTGAAAGCAGAGGCTAGTTATTGGTGGCAGGACAATAAAACTCGAGAAGGGCTAGGGGTAATAACCTGGGATAGGTTTAAGGAGATATTCTTCAAGACCTACTTCCCAGAGAGTTTGAAGAGTCAGTTAGAGGTTCAGTTTTTAGAACTGAAATAGGGAACGATGACGGTGTCTGAGTATGCCGCGAAATTCAACTAGTTGGTGAGGTTTGCGCCATATCAAGTCAGTACAGATGAACGCAAGGCGAAGAGGTTTGAACAGGGACTGAAGCCCTGGTTGTACAGTAGGGTCTCCCTGTTCCAACTAACGACATTCGCAGCATTGATGGAGAAGGAAATACTCGCTGAAGGTGGAGGCGAGGCAGTGACAAAGTTCAATCAAGGACAGAAAAAGAAGAAGAATGAGGTGGAGGTTAAGAATGGTAGTGGAGGTAGTGGAAATGGCAACAACAATTTGAAGAGGAAGTGGAATGGAAATGTGGGTACTGGAAGTCAGCAGGGTAACCAGCAGAATAAGAAATTTGAAGCATGTGCTACATGCGAAAAGTTTCACAAAGGTGTATGCTTGATGGGGAAACGAGTATGCTTCAACTGTGGCAAGGAGGGTCACATCGCCCCAAATTGCACTCAACCTTTGAAGAACGTTTGCTTCACGTGCGGGTCCAAGGATCACTTTGCTCGTGAATGCCCTAAGAAGAAGGCTGGAGAGACAGCAAAAAGTAATGGAGGTAGCAGTGGAGGAACATGGGCCATTGTTGGACCAACATCATCAAACAAACCCATAGCCAGAACGTTCAACATGACTGTGCAAGATGTTGTACAATCAAAAAGATGTGGTGTCAGGTATTATCCCAATCAATGATATTGATGCTTATGTATTATTCGATTCGGGTGCTACTTGCTCGTTTATATCTGATGATTTTGCTAAGAGGTTAGAATTGCCTAGAGAAGAACTGAATTTTCCTTTGAACATAGAAATTGCGAATAAGAAAGTAATCCCTATTAGATTCGTATACAAGAACTGTAGGGTGAAAATTGAGGGTAATATCATGATGGTAGATTTAATCCCCATTAGACTTGGAAAATTTGATGTTATTTTGGAAATGGATTGGTTGTTCAAATATAGAGCGGTAATTGATTTCCAAAAGAAATGTGTAAACCTTATGACTCCGTCAAAGGTAGTTTTCTATGGTAGCAAATCCCCTAGACAAATGAAATGTCTGACGATCATGCATGCCAAGAAGTTGTTGAGTTAAGGCTGTGTGGGCTATTTAGCTTACACAGTTGATACTCAGAAGAAGGGTGTGAAACTGGAAGAGATACCAGTGGTGAGGGAATTTGAAGATGTGTTTTCGGTGGATTTTCTAGGACTTCCGTCTGACAGGGAGATTGAGTTCGTGATAGACTTAGCACCAGGAACTGCCCCAATATCAAAGGACCCGTACAGAATGGCTTCGGTAGAGATGAAGGAACTGATGGTGCAATTGTAAGAGCTGCTAGACAAGAAGTATATTCAACCAAGCGTATCACCGTGGGGAGCGCCAGTATTATTCATGAAGAAGAAGGATGGATCAATGCGTCTTTGCATTGATTATAGGGAGCTAAACAAAGTCACTATTAAGAATAAGTACCCATTGCCAAGAATAGATGACTTGTTTGATCAGTTGAAGGGTGTTAAATACTTCTCGAAAATAGATTTGAGAAGTGGGTATCACCAATTGAAGGTAAGGAGGGAGGATATACCTAGAATAGCATTCAGAACTCGGTATAGACATTACGAGTTTTTGGTGATGTCTTTTGGTTTAACCAATACCCCTGCTGCATTCATGGATTTGATGAACATGGTGTTTAAACCATTCTTAAACAAGTTTGTTGTAGTATTTATTAACGATATTCTAGTGTATTCGAAGACTCAAGAAGAACACGTGGAACATTTACGTTTGACATTGGAGACACTAAGAAAGGAAAAGTTGTACGCGAAATTTTCTAAGTGTGAATTCGGGCAAGATCGTGTACAATTTTTGGGTCATGTGATTGACAAAGATGGGATTTCAGTGGATCCATAGAAAGTGGAAGCTGTAATTAATTGGGAACAATAGAACACCGTCGGAAGTGAGGAGTTTCTTGGGACTGACCGGTTATTACAGACGATTTATTCAAGATTTCTCTAAGATAGCCACTCCATTAACAATTTTGACAAGGAAAGCTGTGAAATTTGTTTGGACAGAAAAATGTGAAGAAAGTTTCCAGGACTTGAAGAAGAAATTAAGCATGGCACCTGTGTTGTCATTACCAGATAATATGGGAAACTTTGTGTTGTATAGTGATGCCTCACATAAAGGATTGGATTGTGTTCTTATGCAGAACGGCAAAGTTATTGCGTATGCATCAAGGCAACTGAAGGATTATGAGAGAGGGTATTCGACTCATGATTTATAATTGGTTGTAGTAGTATTTGCTCTCAAGATATGGAGACACTATCTTTATGGAGAGAAATGTGAGATATATACAGACCATAAGAGTCTAACGTATATTTTCACTTAGAAGGACCTGAAAATTCGTCAAAGAAGATGGATGGAATTGATAAAGGATTACGATTGTGAGATCTTTTATCATCCAGGCAAAGAGAATGTGGTTGCAGATGCTTTAAGCAGGAAAGGTCAGGAAAAGTTGATGCTGATAACCACTCAGGAGGAACTTATTTTAGCAATGACAAAGCTAGAGTTGGAAATATAATTTCCAAAGGAATCCGATGAACGACTATTCTAGATAGAAGCTGGTCCAACTCTAGTGGGTAAGGTGAAGAATGCTCAACTATAGGATGAAGAATGTAGAAAAATAAAGGAAGGTGTGAACGAAGGTAAAGAGGTGAAATACAAGATCGATACCGAAGGACTACTACGGTTTAAGAGAAGAATTTGGGTTCCAGCAGTACCAGAAATTAAAGACAAAATCTTGACCGAAGCACATAACACAAGATATTCGATTCATCTAGGAATTACGAAGATGTATCAGGATTTATGACGACATTTTTGGTGGCCGAACATGAAAAGTGATGTTGCATAATGTGTCGCGAAATGCTTGACATGTCAAAGAGTCAAGGCCGAGCATCAAAGACCAAGCGGATTACTTCAACCGTTGGAAATACCAGAATGGAAGTAGAAACACATCACAATGGATTTTGTGGTGGGTCTTCCAACTACTTAGAGAGGATGCGATGCGATTTGGGTGATAGTGGACAGAATGACAAAATCAACAAACTTTTTTCCATTTAAGATTAGGTTCAATCTTGATCAATTGGCAAGGTTATACATTAAAGATGTCGTTTCGAGACATGGAGTGCCAGTGTCAATTGTGTCAGATAGAGATCCGCAATTTACGTCAAACTTTTGGAAGAGACTACAAGAATGTATGGGAACACAGTTGCGAATGAGTACGGCTTATCATCCACAAACAGATGGCCAAAGTGAATGAACAATCCAGACATTGGAAGATATGCTGAGAGCATGCATAATGGATTTCAAAGGAAGCTGGGAAGAACATTTACCGTTGGTGGAATTCATTACAACAACGATTACCACCATGAAGACATCGGCATGCCGCTTTTACGAAGCATTACGGCAAAAAAGTGCGAGAACTCCACCGTCTTTAGGATGAAGTCGGTGAACGCCGCCATTCATTAGGACCGAATCGGAACAACAAACTACTGAGGTTGTCAGACTCATCAGAACAAGATTAGTAGCTGCTCAAGATCGATAGAAGAAGTATGCTGATTAACACAGACAGGATCGTGCATTCGACGTAGAAAATTAAGTATTCCTAAAAGTTTCTCCGTAGAAGGGGAAAATTCATTTCGGTAAAAAAGGAAAGCTAAGCCCGAGGTTTATTGGACCCTTTGAAGTGCTGCGAAGAGTTGGAGAAGTGGCTTACAAGGTAGCTCTACGTCCAGAGTTGGAAAACGTTCACAATGTTTTTCACATTTCGGTATTACGACTGTATAAACCCGATTACAAGCATGTGATCAAGTTTAAACCGTTGCAGTTCGAGAAAGATTTATCTTATGAAGAGATTTCTATCCAGATAGTAGACAGGAAAGAACAAGTGCTCACAAATAAAGTTATACCCTCCGTGAAGGTGATTTGGAGGAACCACAATACTGAAGAAGCCACGTGGGAACTCGAGGAGAAAATGATGAAAGAGTACCCTGAGTTATTTGTTTAGTTTGTGTCTTCGATTCTGGGGACATAATCTTTGTAAGTCGGGAAGAATGTAACGAATGTGTGGTTTGAGTTGTGATTCTGGGGACAGAATCCTTATAAGGAGGGAAGGATGTAACAATCTAGATTTTTATTGTAATTATTAAATATTTATTTGAGTTATATAAATATTTAATTTGATTTGAAATGGTTAATTATTTGTTTAGTAAATAATTAATGATTTAAGGAAATGATTATTATTTCAATTTGATGGTTATTTATTTGTATTGAATTATTTGATTAAATGATTTATTCAATAAATTGTCATTTGAATTAATTAATTATGTATGAAAACTTAATTAAATAAAATGTGACAATAACTATATTATAAGGAGTTATTAAAATAAATTAAAGGAGTTTAATTTAGTTTTATCCAAACAATGCTGAAGGATATTAATTCTTTAATTCTAAAGAGTTTTGGCCAAACGGAGCCTTATGGCTTTTGGATTTTTTGAAATTTAAATTATTAATAATATAAATTAAATAAATAAAGTAATAATATATATATTAATTATGTAACTGATAATTTAATAAAAATCATTAGTGAGCGTCAGTTTTTAAAATAATTGAAAAGACGTACGTTGGCTTTTACTTTAGTTTACGTATACTATTTTTGGCTTAAGCCTAAGAGAGGAAAAAGAGAATTTGTGTCTGAGAAAAAATAAAGGTTTTCAGAGAAGAAAAATACAGAGGATTTGTGAGAGTTGAGAGAGAAAAGGCTGAGATTCCAAAGCAGAGTTTTCAAACGATTCTCAGTGATTAGCAAGTAGTTTCTAAAGCAACAAAAGGTATGTTTTAAAAACCTTAGTATATATGTTTACGTTCTTTGTGTTTGTGTTCTTGAAGTTAACTCACCGTGTATAATGTTTTTACAAAGATTCTCTGTAAAACCATGTTTTTGTAATTGGTTAGGAAATTAGGTGTATAATTGTAATGGTGATTGTGATAATAGCATATATATATATGGTTGTATGCTTAATGTATAGATAAGAATGTATGCTAAATTACGTATACAAGAAAGGAAATTGTTTCTCATTAATATATATGAACAGTGATTGTTAATTTTGTATGATAACAAAATTAGATTATGCTAATTGAGAAATTGAACTGTGTATAGGTTAATTGTGTATAAACTGCAGAGAATCATAGTTTAAAGTAATCAGACTGGTTATTAGTAGGATTTACAGTGTTCACTTTGTTTATCAACGGTCAGTAATGGAGTTTTGTTTTAAAACAGTGTTTCAAAGAAGTAAGCTTTCTAAAATCGTTGTTTAGTTGTTGGTAATTGGTATTTGAGTGATTGATAACGTTTATGTGTAATTTACATGAACTTATGCATGTTAATTGGGGTTAAAATTAAGGTACAATAGCTTGATTATGTTCTTAGTTTTATGTTCTGTGAGTTTCGGTGCTTAAGCGCCAAAATCCACGCTCCAGCTCGAAATCTCGCGCCTCAGCACCAAAGTCGGAGCCGAAGCTCGACTTTCGCGTCGCAGCGCCTGTGACGACCCCAAATTCGAGGTCCCGAATCACCACAAATCCGGTTCGATCATTCTATACAACTATTACTATTTACGGAAGATATAAACATAAATTGTTTATACCATACATTTTACACACTATTCCCCAAGGTCGAGTAACCTTAACTTAATACACAATACATAACTTATTTAACTTACAATAACATTAATATATAATACTATTACAAATCTAACTGCACACGTAAACTAAAGCTGGAACCGTCTTTGACCTTTCCTTGTATCCGACGTATTCGTCTTAATCTGCAATGTTTATCATGATATAGCAAGGGTGAGCATAAGATTGCCCAACAAGTTTAAATTCAATAATTTAACGATATATCATGATTGAAAGAATCTGAATAATAAGCTGGCTATAATTCAACAATATAATTGTGAACTAGCAGGAACAAACTTTTGACTGAACAAGTATTATACATGAACAAATATATCTGGACCGAATGGTAATGAAGGTGATCAGCCTTTCATCCTGACTTATACATGCAATATGTACAAAGTGCAATTCTACAATGGCAATAAGCAATGATTAACCATAAGCATATCTTAATGAAATAACTCTTAGTAGAGTTAAGTAAAAACAAACTTGCATGCACCGTTGATTACCGCTACACAATTTATAACGCTTTATCCGAAGACCTAATATTAGTAATATAGATCTCCAATATTAGAATAATATCATCACAATATAATACTATTATATATATAGATATACATAGAATAACCTAAACACATAACACATAATCCTATCAATCTATAACATACATAAGACTCAAAGATCGTGTCAAACTATTTCAAATTCGACTTGAGTTTAAATTAAAGTTCTAACGTCCCGACGATTACAATCGGACAATTCTTCGAGTTTAAGTTCAATTAAACTCTACCTAAACACTTAACCATTATCTAAGATAATTATATTATCAGTCGAAATATTTTTCGTAAGCTCGTAATAATTTTTAAATAATTATTATCATTTATCATGAATTTTAAATCATTAATATCGTATTTATATAATATAAATACCACAATATTCTTTTGTCATTAATATTTATTTATTATCAAATATTAATGAAATACATGTCATAATATTATAATATATTTATAATATATCAAAGTATTTTAATACTTTATTATCATCTTTTTATATGATTTTAAACCGTTAAATTCATTATCCTAGTAATAACTATTAATATTAAAATATTAATATTTTCATGACAAAATATCAAAAGTAATATTTTATAACTTAAAATATTTTTATAATACTTAAATCATTTTTATATGATTTATAAATTATTAATTCTATTTTCCCCAATTTATTTAATATATTTATTAAATAAACTAATTACCATTAATATTGATTAATTAATGAAATTCATCCCAAAATAGTAAAAGTCACTAACAATAACTTAAAATATTTTATTATACCATAATATTATTTTTCATGATTTTTCATGTATTAAAATTATTTTTAAATAATTTATTTAATATTATAATTAAATACCATTTATATTTCAAAAATATTAAATATTTATGAAATATACTCAAAATAATTAAAAACTATTTTTCAGACTTTAAAATAATTTTTTATAATTTATTATGTATTTTTAATAATTAAAAACTATTTATTTTTATTTATTTAATTAATTAATTATTTTTTAGAATTAATAATTAATAAAAGGACCCTATAGCGACAGAACCGTCGCTATAGGTGTTCTTCAGCTGTTGTTGAGCCTTCATGTCAGACACTAAGGTAGGAGGTTTGACTAGCATTTTATCTAGGTTCCTAATGTTTTCTGGGCTTGATTAAACGTTTATATTGTAGTAGGTTTGCAACAATACCATTAACAATCAACAAATCAGTTATACAACATCATGATATGAAGATCTGGTCTCCGAAACATACTGTCAGACCATGGCTGGGTTTTCTGGGTAACCCAGAAACCCAAGGCAGTTCGAGTGTCTCATCTTGAGCTCAATTATCTAAGGGTTCTGGTCATTAGTTTAGTGGTTTTATTGTTTTGGTCTATAGTCCTTATGTCCGTGAACATTTACAATACAACAAATCAGTTTAACAACATATAAATCATCAGATACAGATCGGTTAAAGCTTGTCTGAGATGTGTTCTTGAGAAATCTGGGTTTCCCAGATTTCTTCCCAGGCAGTTGGTCAACGATGGTTTGACCTTGATTAATTTTGATTCTATAATAGATCTAGGTGTTCTACTTACTTTTATGTGTAGCTAACATACCCTTCTACAACATAACAACAACAACGTGTCCAAACTAGTAAACAACAGCAAGATCAATGGCTTAGAAAATGACTGTCAGACGAAATCTGGGCAAATTTGGGCTACCCAGATTCCAGATTTCGTGGTTGGTCAAAAGGTTTTGACTGCTTATAACTTTCAGCATACACCTGTTCTGGACTTGATTCAAGTTCCAGATGAAAGCCTACATGGCATAGAACATATCCATAACATAAAACACAACAAACAAACAACAGTGAAGGATCTAAGGCCACTGACATAAGGCTGTCAGACGACTTTTACAAAATTTTCCAGATTTAAAAAAATTGCTATTTCGTGCACTTTGATGTTATGGATCTGGGATTTAACAACCCATATCACTAAATGACACCTTATTACACATTTCTAAACAATAAATCACAACATCAAACATCAAATACAAAGATTTTAAAATTTTAGGGTTTATACCACTTTAACGCTTGAGCTTTAATTCTGATCTTGATGAACTGATCTTTGATATTTATGGACTGATCATTGCTTATCCTATCTCACTTTCTCACTCTACAATTTTGGATTTTAGAGAGAGAAAAGCTTTGGCAAGAATAAGAAATAAAGTAGCTAATTTCTCTCTTTCTAATCCTTATAAAATGATACAATGTATCTATACTTTGCTATGTGTCACATGTGGCTGAGATTTAAGACACAAGAGAGTCAAAGGTTGATCACCAAACACAATCTTGGCAAGATTTACACTCAACTTATTAGAAAATGTGACAAAAAGGGCATAATAGTCATTTCCATACTATTTTAATTCTAGAATTGTCTTTTGATGCAAACCCTTAAGGTTTAGGGTTTGAACCCTTGGGATTTAGGGTTTGAACCATTAGGTTTTAAAAATAATTTCTAAAATTTCTAAATTAGATTTTCAAAAATAGAAAATTAATATTTCTAAATTATAATTATAATTTTCTAATTATATTAAAATTTCTTAATCATAATTTAATTCTTGCTAATTAGGATTAGTATTTCCTAATTAAAATTGCTAATTTAGCAATTAGGGTCAAAATCATGGATTAGGGTTTACAACCCAACAATTAGGGTTTCTAATAGAAAATAATTTTCTAATTTAGAAATTAGATTTTCGTAATTAGATTAGGGTTTTCTAATTACTTATAACTTGAAAATTAGGATTAATATTTCCTAATTAACATTAAAATTATTAAATCAACAATTAGGTTTTCCCTAATTATAAATTAGGGTTTCAAATCCACAAATTAGGGTTTAAAATTTGAAATTAGGGTTTACTAAATAATTAAGCTTTACCCTAATTAATATTATAATTAATAGCACTTGAGCATTATAATTATCCTTTAAGTTCCCAGATTAGGATTTTAAATTTCTGAATTAGGGTTTCGGATTCCCGTAACTGAAATTAAGATTTTGAGAACCGGTTTCTAGGGTTTCTTATAATTCGCTAGGGTTTTCTAATCGAACGTTGACGTTCTAAATATATACTTAGGGTTTGTCACAGATATCGCTTATCTGGTCAACCCTTGACCCTTAACCACATACTGTACGCATACACAACCATATACACGGAACATATTCACGTATTCCCTTAATCTTGAATAATTCACCTAAATCCTTCACAAAATTTTGAAATCCTCAAAATTCCTTCTCAAAAATATCAAACGTATACACTTATTTTCTGTCTCGGTTCGAATATTGAACCTTAAATCAATTAATTAAAATTTTAAAAAAATTTCTAAATTCTTGGGTTGTCACAACGCTTGAGACGATGGCCTTGTCCTCCTCAGCCAGTAGTGCATTATATAAGCTTATAAATACACCCATAGTATAAATCGTAGAAATGCATTTCCACTTAGCGTATCGTTCGAGAATAGACTTACATCCTTGCACGAAAGTCTGTAATTCTTAATGTAATGCTATATGATGAATGTTAAACATGTGTTTTTGTTATTATAGTATTATAGTACTATGAGTGAACATGGAATTACCAAATTAGCGAGTGTTGTTATTATTCTTAATTGATAGAATTTGACTATGTGATTTAGACTCAAACCATACGTGATGTAAAGTTATAGTGTGTTGATAATGACTGACTATGTCATGATGACATATATATAGGATAATTGTGATTTGGATTATAACGGTTTAATCTACGCGCAAGGCAAGTTTTCTATCTCCACATTTTCGTTGAGCTAGTTAAATTATAATTATGCAAGTTTCCTAACTCTACACTTTCGTAGAGCTAGTTTGTTTATTATTGAGTAAGTTCTTGTATCTAATCGTTCATGATGATGCAAGTTTTCTAAACCTTATCTTTTGAATATTGAGCAAGTTCCTCTAGTATGTAACTTATTATTTATCGTGCGAGTTTATACATTCTGATATTCTAGTGTTGAGTAAATTTTATAGTTCAAATTACTAATCACTATGCATGCTTAGTATTCAAATGCTCAATAACCTTGACTTAATATTGTTCAAGCAAGTCATGTTATGATTATTCAATGTTTATGCTATTAAATTATTCCTAAAGCATGATATTAATTTACTGTAACACCCCCTTCCCGAAAAGGAAAGGGAGGTCACGTGCAAAGCACAACAAACCTCAAAATTAGTAAACAGAGCACTAATAACTGCAAAATATTAATAATGATATCCATCAATGAAGTACTAATTATAATTCTCCAACTAGAGTCAAAATAATAAAAACCAAAAATCGAAACAACCTAGATGGTCAAAGGTAACACTCTCATCACACTAGCCCTGAATTACCCCTGCAAACATGCCGGAAGAAAAACACAGCATGAGCCAATTGCCCAATACGGATACAGATATACAAAAGATACGGACAAAAATATACTCTCCAAAGATCTGGAAGAAATATACTTGAATCAACAGAATTGACGAAACCAATAGAAGAATAAAGAAATAACGAACTGAAGTAACTAACTCAATGAATTGAACTAAACAGAAACAAACAAAACTAATACAATGAAATAATAGGCTGAATCAAATGGTTGAGTGTTATTTCATACCGAATGAGCTCAGAAATATACATTGCCACACATGCAAGTCAAAATAATGCCACACAAGCAAGTCAAAATAATGCCACACAGGCAACCAAAATAATGCCACACAGGCAAATCACACATTGGACCGCGAATCCAAATGTATGCAAATCGGATAGGTGTGTTTGGCACAACATCACAAATACGCAAAACAAAAAACTAGGGTTAACCCATACGCCTCCCACAATAAAACACCAAATGGCCCACTTCCTCCGGAGCCCAAAATGGAGACGTCGTGGACTAATCACACCACCGCGGAAAGTGTCATGCCTCTCGTGCCAAGACGACATGTCTGTGGTACCCCCACAGGTGGTTGGCTCAAGTATACCATGCGGTATATTCTAACAAAAATACTATGTCACATTACATGCGATATAATACCAACAAAAGGGTTCTATATGTACATGTTGAACCAAATCAAATTATAGTCATAAGGTCTAAAAAAGAATATAGCAACATGTATCGCTCTACAATTATCAAAAATAAATACTAAACATGATATCCTAATTCAAAGAGTACAACTATGAGTCATGTGTATCAACTCCAAAATGAAACTAATATATTTATTTCACAGGAAACAATTATGTGAAATCATAACATAATTTGAAATAATGAAACAAACGAACAAATCAAATTTAACAAGAGTATCGTTCAAAGAGTACGGAATCCGTACCTAAGTTAAGCAACGTCATACCAAAAAATATAATCCGAATATAACTCGTTAAATTCCTTCCATCCGAACTAATTAAACAAAATAATAAATAAGTACAGTTAGCGAATTATTATTATTATTACCCAAATTTTATTCCAAATATAACTTGTTAGACTCCCTCATTCCAAACAAATTAAAATAAATAATAAATTATAAGTTTAATAATAATTTCAAATTAATTTTATAATTTTGTTAGACATGTATGACCACTAATATTTACATTATATTGTTATCACTGACTTTAGTTCAATTACCCAATTCAATTGCCTTAATACTTTATTATTTTACAATTCACATGTGGTCATTTATTGTTGGACAATGATACTAGTATGTCAGATCCCATTAACAAAAAGTTTAAAATAAAGACCATTACATGCCCAGTATAGTCCCACGTTTCATGTTATTAAGTTTCAATTACTGCACACTCTAATCACTAACATATATATATATATATACATGTGATACTACTTATAATTATATAATATGTAACTTTGAGCTTTAACATGTGAGCTATTAACATTAGTGTCAAAAAAGAAACAAAACACCTAAACTGAAAAGAATAACCCAATCACAGCAACAATTATCTTAGATTGTAGAAGAAGGAAAAAAAACACGCTAACATTTAAATATATAACTTACTTGAAATTAAATCTCAATTTCTTGGTCCTTTATCTTTTACAAAATATAATATGATCTCTTCTTTTCTTCCTCCGTAGCAACCTTGGTCCTCTTTGTAAGACCCCGAATTTTATGAAATAAAAGTATTCAATTTTTCTTATAATTACTATTCAGTAAATGGTTAAATTGATAAAAGTTAAAGTTAAGGGTGATATATGAATTTTTTTTCAAAATACACAAGTGGTTATAAAATATTCATTGTTATCGGGGAATATTCGTTTGGTCGTGGAATATTCTTTCTGTTGGGGAATATTAAATGACGACAGTCTGCGATCATTTGTGGGCCCCATAACAAAATAAGCTTTCGGATGAAAACGACAAAATTAAGTTTTTATAAATAAGCGTGTCGAATCAAGTATTAACATTGTTGGAATAATATTGGTTAAAATACAAAGAATATGCATTGTTGTTGCGTGAAGACACCAGTATTATAAAGATTTTGAATTATTGAATCCTTACGTGAGAATGCACTACTCAATAATTGTTACGGTAATTCTCGCTCAATATTTTATTTTATTGATTCAATAATTGTTGCGTTGATATTTTATATTATTGTTGTTTCAATAATTATCATCGCACAAGATTTCCCATTATCGGATCAATAATTCATATTATTTGAATAATATTATTAGATAGCATTATTGGCAATGTCTAGAAAGTTACATCTAAGGAGAGGTTTGGTCACCTAATTGCGCGGCAAGATGGAGAAATTCTTATTGAAAGCCCCTCTTTCCGGAGGCGCCTAGTTGTCATTATTGTGATTCTGTAATATTATTTGTGAATAATTAGTTATTGATTTATATGATAAGAAAATATTTATTTGATGTGGATATAAATGATGGATTTATTTATGTATTTATAAGTGAAGGAATTAATGATGAGGTGTTTTATCAGTATTTGTCGAAATGGAGAACAAAATATGGGATTTTCAGAAAAATTAGTTTATTACTTGATTTTGTAAAATCCATAACTCTTTGTGTATAATGAGTTAAGAGATGAGCCATATATCAAAAGAAAGCCCTAGAAGTAAGCTAACTGAGAAATTTGAATCACCCAAAAATTCTTTGTAGATATTTCGTGGTGAAATTTTGAATGAAATCGGTCCAGAAGGACTAATAGTCCGAAAAAAATCGGTGTTCTTGACTATATTAATGTGAGTTATAAATTTTGATCCGACCGTTGGATCGTTGTAATTTTTGGATATGTTATACATATATAAGTTGAGTATATGTCCACAAATTTTGAACCGTTAAAAATGAGCGTATAATTTATTATGAATTTTAAGAGGTGAATGATTCGAAAATTAGGTTTATAAATGATTTTGGTGGAAAATTCTAGAAATGGGTGGGCCCCACTTTTGGTTGTTGGGGAAGATGGCTGATTTTTGGTGGGTGTAATAGTAGCAGGTAAAGCCATCAGGTAGCAGGTCAAGTCTGCTTCGGCGTGCTAACATTTTCCTATAAATAGAGGGCTAAGTTAGAATTGAAAATCACACCAGAATTCATAAGTTTTCTCTCTTTTTCTCTCTAGATTATCGAGTGTATTTTATGAGTATTTAGATACTTGGTGAGTTGCTGTTCAGTACAAGTTTCATTCAGCATCACTTCCGACCTTTCCTTCCGAAGTACTGATTCTTTGAGGTAAGGGATAGTAAGGGATATTATTTTTTTTGTAATGATATTATTTCTTCAATATCATTATGCTGAAATGTTGATCTGAAGTTTTTATCAAATTTGGAACTTTTTCATGTCGGGGTTACTATTCATGAGTTACTATTCACGAGTTACTATTCACGAGTTACTATTCATGAGTTACTATTCACAAGTACTATTCATGAAGCGTGAAAATATTTTTTTGTGGAATTTCTATCTTTTGGTGTCGGAGTTACTATTCACGTATATGGTACTATTCGGTATCTCAGACTATTCACGATATAATGGCACTATTTATGTATGTGGCACTATTTATGTATATGACATTATTTACGATATACTAGATCTTATGTACAAATACGGAGTACTATTCATGAGTTACTATTCACGAGTTACTATTTATGAGTTACTATTCACGAGTTACTATTCACGAGTTACTATTCATGAGTTACTATTCATGAGTTACTATTCACGAGTTACTATTCACGGGTACTATTCACAATAAAATTGGTTTCTTTTTCTGACCAAATTATCGTTGATTTATGAATCTTACTCTTGAAATTAAAACCATGTTTTGATTATATTGTTTTTATATAACATTCTTATAACCCTAATGATGACATTTCTTTGACTTGAGTGTAAAGATGGGTAGATTATTGGTATGATCGTGACCATAGGTTTCTCTTTGGCCAAGAGTGCAAAAGTTGAATTGTTGGTTGGTATGATCATGACCATTGAATTTACAATTGAATATTTTTAGCTTAAGTGCAAAGGTGAATTGATCAAACATGGTTATAATTATTGTTATATAACTTCAAATGATTATGTATTTCTTTGATATATGAATATCTTTGGCTCGTAATGCAAAGATGACCATTGTTGAATATCTTTGCCTGTAGTGCAAAGATGAATTATTGATGAATATCTTTGGCTCGTAATGCAAAGATGACCTGTTATTGAATATCTTTAGCTTGTAGTGCAAAGATGAATTATTGATGAATATCTTTGGCTCGTAATGCAAAGATGACTGTTGTTGAATATCTTTGCTTTGTAGTGCAAAGATGAATTATTGATGAATATCTTTGGCTCGTAATGCAAAGATGACTGTTGTTGAATATCTTTAGCTTTGTAGTGCAAAGATGAATTATTGATGAATATCTTTGGCTCGTAATGCAAAGATGACTGTTGTTGAATATCTTGCTTTGTAGTGCAAAGATGAATTATTGATGAATATCTTTGGCTCGTAATGCAAAGATGACTGTTGTTGAATATCTTTTTGCTTTGTAGTGTAAAAGATGAACTGTTGATGAATATCTTTGGCCCATGGTGCAAAGATGAATTTATTAGTATGATTATGAGCAGAACCGTGATTTGGTATAACCATGATATTTAATGTTTGAGGGTAAAGACAGTGATGAAAATTATCTTCGTCCGGATGAGAAGAGGAATTTAGAATCACAATTATGATTATGAAGTTATTCATATGATTGTGGAAAGGAACTGTTGATTGATGTTACAGGATAAAATATTGTTGGTGGACTTTTAACGTGGAGAAGATAATAGACTTTATAGTCTATTTGACTCTTTTAATGGATTGCTTCGTTCATTGCGCAACTATGGTTGAAAAGTTTTATCATCTACCATATGTTCTAAATCTACGATTCATTCTTGATGAAGACTATTGATAATTTATTTATCTTTAGTCATAATATTTCTTTATTGGGCTAGTTGTGCTCACCCTTTTGTTTCACAATTCCTTTCGTGTAATAAAAAAGTGTAGTTTGGGTTGAGCGGGGATAACAAGGAATAGAACGGTGGTCTATAGTTGTTGAGGTTCTCCTAAAGAGTATGAAAATAATTTTATTGAGGGCTTTAGTGTGTCAGTATTTTATACATCATTTAATAGTTATTTTAGTGAATTAAATAGGGTGAGGCTTAACCCAACTTTTGAAGGGTGTTTTGTCACTATCATACAAGATGTCTAATGACATACAAACTCGTGTTATCATAAGACATGGTTGTGCTCATCCACTTCTTTGAGTATATTTACAAGCACTACCTATATAATCTTGGTGTTTGTTTGGAGTATAATACCAAATTAGAGACAATTGGAGATAATGATATGTCAAGAGAAGACTTGCCATTGGGAAGAATATGATAGTAATTTTCTTGTTTTTCTTTGGGGTCTATGGGTCAACCAAGGATAATTTCGTGGTCATATGATATCTACCATAACCTCAAAGCATGGCCTCCCATGTACGAAGGTTTCTTGAGCACTTCCCAAAGATTCTAATTTCTAAAACAGCTTTTTGACTATACCTTTATGTAAGGTGTCATTGTAACGTACTACTGCTTGGTATATATTTGTATCCAAACTCACAAAGATATGTGTTGTTGTATTTTGCACGACAATTGTTGTAATAAAGTTGTAGTTGTTTTTCCGTACTCATGTATTTGGCGACTCGAATGGGTTGGATGGAATGGACCTATTTTGGGGTTGTTACATTTGGTATCGAGCTTAGGGATATGGTCTCTGGCGGAGATCGGGATTAGAACTAGGAGGGAGAGATGAGTAAATCCTTCGCTAGTGTGTCCTACCTAAGCTTATTTGTTGGTCATCATAATATCTGGATATTATGTGATATGTTAATTTGTTAAATTAACTCTTGTTTTGAAAAGTCGTATTCTAGAATGATATCTCAAATACGAGGAGATGAGCAATGGAGAAATCATGATGATGGGGGAGATAGAATCGAAATGAAAGCAAGGTATTCTCAACTCTTTGAAATACTGTGCACGTAAATTTCGGGGGACGAAATTTCATAAGGAGGGAGATTGTAAGACCCTAATTTTATGAAATAAAAGTATTCAATTTTTCTTATAATTACTATTCAAGAAATGGTTAAATTGATAAAAGTTAAAGTTAAGGGTGATATATGAATTTTTTTTCAAAATACACAAGTGGTTATAAAATATTCATTGTTATCGGGGAATATTCGTTTGGTCGTGGAATATTTTTTCCGTGGGGAATATTAAATGCGATTTGCCAAGCAATTTCATTTGTGGGCCCCATAACAAAATAACTGTCGGATGAAGAAAACGACAAAATTAAGTTTTTATAAATAACGGCGTAATCGTTACCGTTAACACTGTTGGAATACCCGGTGGTTAAAATACAGTAATATGCGTTGTTGCATAGTAGCACACGGTATTGCACAGTATTTTGAATTATTGAATCCTTACGTGAGAATGCACTACTCAATAATTGTTACAGTAATTACTGTTCAATATTTTATTTTATTGATTCAATAATTGTTGCGTTGATATTTTATATTATTGTTGTTTCAATAATTATCACTGCACAGTATTTCCCATTATCAGATCAATAATTCATATTATTTGAATAATATTATTAGATAGCATTATTGGCAATGTCTAGAAAGTTCTGTCTAAGGAGAGGTTTGGTCACCTAATTGCGCGCCAGTAAGGAGAAATTCTTATTGGAAAGCCCTCTTTCCCGAACCGCCTTATTGTCATTATTGTGATTCTGTAATATTATTTGTGAATAATTAGTTATTGATTTATATGATAAGAAAATATTTATTTGATGTGGATATAAATGATGGATTTATTTATGTATTTATAAGTGAAGGAATTAATGATGAGGTGTTTTATCAGTATTTGTCGAAATGGAGAACAAAATATGGGATTTTCAAAAAAATTAGTTTATTACTTGATTTTGTAAAATCCATAACTCTTTGTGTATAATGAGTTAAGAGATGAGCCATATATCAAAAGAAAGCCCTAGAAGTAAGCTAACTGTAGAAATTTGAATCACCCAAAAATTCTTTGTAGATATTTCGTGGTGAAATTTTGAATGAAACTGGTCCGAAGGACTAATAGTCCGAAAAAAAATCGTTGTTCTTCAAACTATATTATGCGTGAGTTATAAATTTTGATCCGACCGTTGGATCGTTGTAATTTTTGGATATGTTATACATATATAAGTTGAGTATATGTCCACAAATTTTGAACCGTTAAAAATGAGCGTATAATTTATTATGAATTTTAAGAGGTGAATGATTCGAAAATTAGGTTTATAAATGATTTTGGTGGAAAATTCTAGAAATGGGTGGGCCCCACTTTTGGTTGTTGGGGAAGATGGCTGATTTTTGGTGGGTGTAATAGTAATGTGTAAAGCCATCAATGTGTAAAGCAGTCAAGTCTCGCTTCAAGTGCTAACATTTTCCTATAAATAGAGGGCTAAGTTAGAATTGAAAATCACACCGTAATTCATAAGTTTTCTCTTTTCTCTCTAGATTATCGAGTGTATTTTATGAGTATTTAGATACTTGGTGAGTTGTTTGTTCAAGATAAGTTTCATTCAAGATCACTTCTAACCTTTCCTTAGAAAGTAATCGATTCTTTGAGGTAAGGGATAGTAAGGGATATTATTTTTTTTGTAATGATATTATTTCTTCAATATCATTATCTTTGAAATGTTGATCCAAGTTTTATCAAATTTGGAACTTTTTCATGCCTCGGGGTTACTATTCATGAGTTACTATTCACGAAAGTTACTATTCACGAGTTACTATTCATGAAGTTACTATTCACAAGTACTATTCATTAAGCGTGAAAATATTTTTTTTGTGGAATTTCTATCTTTTGGTGTCTGAGTTACTATTCACGATATATGGTACTATTCAGTATACTGGTATTATTCACGATATCGGCACTATTTATGTATGTGGCACTATTTATGTATATGACATTATTTACGTATACGGTACTATGTACAAATACGGAGTACTATTCATGAGTTACTATTCACGAGTTACTATTTATGAGTTACTATTCACGAGTTACTATTCACGAAGTTACTATTCATGAGTTACTATTCATGAGTTACTATTCACGAGTTACTATTCACGGGTACTATTCACAATAAAATTGGTTTCTTTTTCTGACCAAATTATCGTTGATTTATGAATCTTACTCTTGAAATTAAAACCATGTTTTGATTATATTGTTTTTATATAACATTCTTATAACCCTAATGATGACATTTTCTTTGACTTGAGTGTAAAGATGGGTAGATTATTGGTATGATCGTGACCATAGGTTCTCTCTTCGCCGAGAGTGCAAAAGTTGAATTGTTGACCGGTATGATCATGACCATTGAATTTACAATTGAATATTTTTAGCTTAAGTGCAAAGGTGAATTGATCAACATGGTTATAATTATTGTTATATAACTTCTGAAATGATTATGTATTTCTTTGATATATGAATATCTTTGGCTCGTAATGCAAAGATGACTGTTGTTGAATATCTTTAGCTTTGTAGTGCAAAGATGAATTATTGATGAATATCTTGGGCTCGTAATGCAAAGATGACTGTTATTGAATATCTTTAGCTTGTAGTGCAAAAGATGAATTATTGATGAATATCTTTGGCTCGTAATGCAAAGATGACTGTTGTTGAATATCTTTGCTTTGTAGTGCAAAAAGATGAATTATTGATGAATATCTTTGGCTCGTAATGCAAAGATGACTGTTGTTGAATATCTTTAGCTTTGTAGTGCAAAGATGAATTATTGATGAATATCTTTGGCTCGTAATGCAAAGATGACTGTTGTTGAATATCTTTAACCAGTGCAAAAGATGAATTATTGATGAATATCTTTGGCTCGTAATGCAAAGATGACTGTTGTTGAATATCTTTAGCCTCAGAGTAGTGTAAAGATGAATCGTTGATGAATATCTTTGGCCCATGGTGCAAAAGATGAATTTATTAGTATGATTATGAACAGAACTGTGATTTGGTATAACCATGATATTTAATGTTTCGTAAAGACAGTGATGAAAATTATCTTCATCCGGATGAGAAGAGGAATTTAGAATCACAATTATGATTATACGAAGTTATTCATATGATTGTGGAAAGGAACCGTTGATTGATGTTACTGAGGATAAAATATTGTTGGTGGACTTTTAACGTGGAAGATAATAATAGACTTTATAGTCTATTTGACTCTTTTAATGGATCGCTTCGTTCACCGCAACTATGGTTGAAAAGTTTTATCATCTACCATATGTTCTAAATCTCTGATTCATTACTGATGAAGACTATTGATAATTTATTTATCTTTAGTCATAATATTTCTTACTGGGCTAGTTGTGCTCACCCTTTTGTTTCACAATTCCTTTCAGGTAATAAAAGTGTATTTGGGTTGAAAGGGGATAACAAGGAATAGAACGGTGGTCTATAGTTGTTGAGGTTCTCCTAAAGAGTATGAAAATAATTTTATTGAGGGCTTTAGTGTGTCAGATTTTATACATCATTTAATAGTTATTTTAGTGAATTAAATAGGGTGAAGCTAACCCAACTTTGGAAGGGTGTTTTGTCACTATCATACAAGATGTCTAATGACATACAAACTCGTGTTATCATAAGACATGGTTGTGCTCATCCACTTGCTGAGTATATTTACAAGCACTACCTATATAATCTTGGTGTTTGTTTGGAGTATAATACCAAATTAGAGACAGTGGAGATAATGATATGTCAAGAGAAGACTCGCCATTGGGAAGAATATGATAGTAATCTTCTTGTTTTTCTTTGGGGTCTATTGGGTCAACCAAGGATAATTCTGTGGCCATATGATATCTACCATAACCTAAAAGCATGGCCTCCCATGTACGAAGGTTTCCTTGAGCACTTCCCAAAGATTCTAATTTCTAAAACAGTTTTTGACTATACCTTTATGTAAGGTGTCATTGTAACGTGCTACAGTTGGTATATATTTGTATCCAAACTCACAGCATATGTGTTGTTGTATTTTGCACGACAATTGTTGTAATAAAGTTGTAGTTGTTTTTCTGTACCATGTATTTGGCGACTCAGAATGGGTTGGATGGAATGGACCTATTTTGGGGTTGTTACACTCTTCTTTTTCAATTTGTATAATGAAGTAATATTAGGTTTAGCTATTTATTAATTAAGTTGCCCTAATAAACTTCTAATTGAGTTAATTTAATATTAAGGCCAAAATTTTAATCACATAATATTATCTATTACTTATTAATATTTATTAGCCCACATAATTTAAATGACTACTTTGACCCAATAAATCACAAAGTCCAATTAATATGTTTTAAAATAAAATAATTTTTTTATTTAATATTTTTTTTCAGGTATTACATTACCTACCCCTTAAAAAGGATTCCGTCCCCGGAATCGAAAGAATGGAAAGTACCTAATTGTAAAAAAGATGCAGATACTCCGCTCGAATAGGCTCCTCAATCTCCCAAGTAGCTTCCCACTCTGAATGATTTTACCACAAGACTTTAACAAAAGGAATTATCTTCCTCAATTTTATTTTAATCAGTTATTTAATTATTTACTAAAAGACTTTAATTTTCCACACAAAACAAGGAAGAAAAGAGGGGAAAAAGAATCATTACCTTTTTCAATATAAATACAATTGTATAAAATAAAATTAATTAATATTTAATTATTAAAAAAAATGGGTTATTATATTTTTCACCCCTTAAAATAATTCCGTCCTCGGAATTCAAATAAGCTACAAAAAAAATTTTAGCTAACATGTAACATCACCTTTTGTAACAATCAACGCTGGTAAGTCCATCGGTCCACACAATTATCCATGTACTCGTAAAAGATTCGTCAGCTATCGTGTCAAGCCCCGTTAAGATTCTTCGTTTTGCATTGAATTTAACCACATGCTCCACAGCTAGTGCGGCGCCCGTCAATTTCTTTAAGTTTCATTCCTGCAGACGTACTCTTCGGAACATAATTCGAAATCACAAAAATTTTCTTTTCATACGATTCGAATACCCAAAATATTTAAAATTATCCTTAATTCGTAAAACGTTTATGTTCCACTCATGACAAAGATTTAACAAATTATTTTTATTTAATTATTTTTTTCATAAATTCATGCAAAACTCTAAGGGCATTAGATAAACAAAACAACTTAAATTATATCACCAACTCTCACTAAGTCCTCGAGAGTTTCAAAATATCATAACCTAGAATCAAATTAGTTCTCAAATAATATTACACCAAAAATATATTACTACTAAGATCTCTTCATCACCATATATACCAAACTATTTAAAATTATCCTTAATTCGTAAAACGTTTATGTTCCACTCATGACAAAGATGTAACAAATTATTTTTAGTTAATTATTTTTTTTTCAAAAATTCATGCAAAACTCTAAGGGCATTAGATAAACAAAACAACTTAAATTATATCACCAACTCTCACTAAGTCCTCAAGAGTTTCAAAATATCATAACCTAGAATCAAATTAGTTCTCAAATAATATTACACCAAAATATATTACTACTAAGATCTCTTCATCACCATATATATCAAACTCCAAATCATATATCCTACTATCTAAATAAGCAAGCTATAGCTTTCAAAATCTCTTAAAGATTCATCACTTATTGTATATATAATCATTCAATGAATCAATCATTCTCGTAATGCAAATCTTAAACCAAAAAATTCCAAGATCTCCTTATACTATCACTCAAAATTTCATATAAGATAACTCCAATATTCTACTAGAAAATAATCGAAAAATTCATTTACTCCAAAAGATTAATCTAATTACCTCGAATCTCTACAACTCAAATTTACAAAAGATCTTTTATACTTAATAACTTTCATCTTATCATAGTATGCCATCAATACACAAACCTTAAATTATCTACAAGCTTAACATAAATCAAAACATAACTCAAATCAAAATCCTCAATTCAACGATTATAATAATTGTCACAAAAAAAACAACTATAACAAATAATTTTCCAAAATCAAATACTCGTCGATACAAATACTCACATCATAATCGTATCTCGAATAAGATCATTTCTTATCTGTACAAAGTATAACTTTATTCACCTCAATGATTAAATCATAATTCTTAACTAATACCATTGCTCCAATGCATAACAATAATAATCTTAACAAATTATCTCGTCTTTCTCAAATCAATTACAACTCAAAGAGCTAAAAACACTTGGTCAAAATCAAGACCAACCAAACAGAGAACAAAATTGAATCAAACTCCTACGTCTACCCAGTAATTTATCCACAACTCACAGGTCAAACCTAAATAGGTTTTCTACAAGAAAGAACCTAAGCTCTGATACCATATATGTAACACCCCCTTTCCGAAAAGGAAAGGGAGGTCACGTGCAAAGCACAACAAACCTCAAAATTAGTAAACAGAGCACTAATAACTGCAAAATAATTAATAATGATATACATCAATGAAGTACTAATTATAATTCTCCAACTAGAGTCAAAATAATAAAAACCAAAAATCGAAACAACCTAGATGGTCAAAGGTAACACTCTCATCACACTAGCCCTGAATCACCCCTGCAAACCTGCTGGAAGAAAAACACAGCATGAGCCAATTTCCCAGTAAAGATACAGATATACAAAAGATATACAACTGATATACAAAATTAACTAAGACAAAATACTGAACAAAGCCTCAAGTGTAAATACGGTTGAAAATATACTCTCCAAAGATCTGGATGAACTATACCTGAATCAACAGAATTGACGAAACAAATAGAAGAATAAAGAAATAACGAACTAAAGTAACTAACTCATTGAATTGAACTGAACAGAAACAAACAAAACTAATACAATGAAATAATAGGGTGAATCAAATGGTCGAGAGTTATTTCATACCGAATGAGCTCATAAATATACATTGTCACACATGCAAGTCAAAATAATGCAACACAAGCAAGTCAAAATAATGCCACACAGGCAAATCACACATTGGACAGCGAATCTAAATGTATGCAAATCGGATAGGTGTGTTTGGCACAACATCACAAATACGCAAAACAAAAAACGAGGGTTAACCCATACGCCTCCCACAACAAAACACCAAATGGCCCACTTCCTCCGGAGCCCAAAATGGAGACGTTGTGGACTAATCACACCGCCATTTAAAAGTGTCACGCCTCGTGTTAAGATTTACACGCCTGTGGTACCCCCACAGTTGGTTAGCTCAAGTATACCCTACAGTATATTCTAACAAAAATACTATGTCACAACACATGCGACATAATACTAATAAAAGGGTTCTATATGAACATGTTGAACAAAATCAAATTATAGTCACAAGGTCTCAAAAAGAAGGTAGCAACATGTACCACTCTACAATTATCAAAAATAAATACTAAACATGATATCCTAATTCAAAGAGTACAACTATGAGTCATGTGTATCAACTCCAAAATGAAACTAATATATTTATTTCACCGGAAACAATTATGTGAAATCATAACATAATTCGAAATAAGGAAACAAATAAACAAATCAAATTTAACAAGAGTATCGCTAAAAGAGTACAGAATCCGTACCTAAGTTAAGAAATGTCATACCCAAAATTATAATCCGAATATAACTCGTTAAATTCCTTCCGTCCGAACTAATTAAACAAAATAATAAATAAGTACAATTAGTGAATTATTATTATTATTACCCAAAATATATTCCAAATATAACTTGTTAGACTCCCTCATTCCAAATAAATTAAAATAAATAATAACTTATTAGTTTAATAATAATTTCAAAATTAATTTTATAATTTTGTTGTATACGTATGACCACTAATATTTACATTATATTGTTATCAACGACTTTAGTTCAATTACCCAATTCAATTGCCTTAATACTTTTATTATTTTATAATTGCATGTGGTCATTTATTGTTGGACAATGATACTAGTATGTCAGATCCCATTAACAAAAAGTTTAAAATAAAGACCATTACATGCCCAGTATAGTCCCACGTTTCATGTTATTAAGTTTCAATCACTTGTACACTACGATTAATATATATATATATATATATATATATATATATATATATATATATACGGTAAGGATCAAGAGCATTCTCCTTAAATAACATTCCGCTTTAAATAGCATTCGACATCAAAACGACGTAGTTTTGGAGGGATACGGTGGCATTTTTATAAATACAATGCCACTGCCAGTATTTACAAAAAAAATACCACTGCGTCCCTCCAAAACTACGTCATTTTGATGTCAGAATGTTATTTAAGGCAGAATGTTATTTAAGGAGAATGTTCTTGATCCTGGCCGATATATATATATATATATATATATATATATATATATATATATATATATATATATACACACACACACACGTGTGATACTACTTATAATTATATAATATGTAACTTTGAGCTTTAACATGTGAGCTATTAACATTAGTGTCAAAAAAGAAACAAAACACCTAAACTGAAAAGAATAACCCAATCACAACAACAATTATCTTAGATTGTAGAAGACAAAAAAAAAACATGCTAACATTTAAATATATAACTTACTTGAAATTAAATCTCAATTTCTTGTTCCTTTATCTTTTACAAAATATAATATGATCTCTTCTTTTCTTCCTCCGTAGCTACCATGTTCCTCTTCTTTTTCAGTTTGTATAATGAAGTAATATTAGGTTTAGCTATTTATTAATTAAGTTGCCCTAATAAACTTCTAATTGGGTTAATTTTATATTAAGGCCCAAATTTTAATCACATAATATTATCTATTACTTATTAATATTTATTAGCCCACATAATTTAAATGACTACTTTGACCCAATAAATGACAAAGTCCAATTAATATGTTTTAAAATAAAATAATTTTTTTATTATTTAATATTTTTTTTTGGGTATTACATTTACAATGTTGATACAATTGTGGTTTATTCCATAACATAGTGTTATTACCTTTCATTCAACTAATCCTTAGTTGATGACCGTTGAATTCTAAATTACCTTAGAACGTATCCAAACCAAACTTACTTTGGTGCGGACTTGTATTCTAAATACTGAGATGAACAACTTTTTATTAGAGGTTTACGCTTAGCGTTGAAATGTTTGTGCACAATACATTGTACGAAGGGCTGATCCCCTTAAGTACATGGAGTCATTATAGTCTTATGACTATTAAAGTTTAAGTTAAAAGAGTACTTATAACTGTGGACATAGTTCGTGGTCAATAGACCCTCAGTTGAATGTTTCAGAATGTTAATAGAACATATTGTTCGGTTCTATTGAGCCTATTATTTAGCAGTTGTTGTAAAGTCTTTATTCATTGTTATTTCAAGTGAGCTTTGTTTGCTCACTCTTGCTTATATAACTATTACAGCTAAGGATGAGAAGGTCGATGTACCTAGCACTAGTAAGGGAAAGGGAAAGATGAACAAGTACTGAAGACTTGTAATCATTTGATATTTTAGTATCAGACTTTAGTTTGAATGGTTGTAATGAAGTTTATTTATTTTCCGTATTTGAATGATTCTATTTAAAGGTTAGATAACCTGGGAGATTTTTATTAATGTAATCTTGTATGGGCAGGTTTATTATTCAATTTTACTATGATTGGGTAGTTAGATATGAATGTTTTGATTAAGTGAACACCAAATCTTGAGGTAATGAAGTACCGGGATTTGGGGGTGTCACAGGTAAGAAGTTTCTTAGGGTTAGCAGGGTATCGAAGATTTATCCAGGATTTTTCTAAGATAACGACCCCGTTGACTAATCTGACGAGAAAAACAGTAAAATTTTTATGGACCGACAAATGCGAAGAGAGTTTTCAAGAGTTGAAGAAGAGATTAAGCGAGGCGCCTGTATTATCATCACCAGATGATACGGGAGGAATTTTGGTGTATAGTGATGCATCGCATAGAGGACTGGGATGTGTGCTGATGCAGCATGGCAAAGTCATTGTGTATGCGTCATGACAATTGAAGGATTACGAAAAACGATACCCTACTCATGACTTAGAGTTAGCGGATGAGTTTTGCGTTAAAGATATGGAGGCATTATTTTAGACGAGAGAAATGTGAGATATACACGGACCACAAAAGTCTGAAATATATCTTCACACAGAATGAGTTGAATATGCGTCAGAGAAGGTGGTTAGAATTAATCAAAGATTATGACTATGAGATTCTTTATCACCTGGGGAAGGCAAACGTAGTTGTCGACGCTCTGAGCAGGAAAGGGAGGGAGAAATTGTTTCAGCTAACAACTCAGCAGGAGTTAATAAGAGATATAGAGAAGTTAGAAATAGCGATAAAGGGGACCGAAGGGTCGAAAGAGAAATTATTTATAATAGAAGCTTGTCCGACATTGTTGGATAGAGTAAAGGAAGCACAGGAGAAAGATGGAGAATGTGAGAAAATCAGGAAGAGGATCACGGAAAATGGGGAAGAAAAATTTCAAATAGATAAAGACGGTATCTTAAGATTCGAGGGAAGAGTGTGGGTACCGGCGGTAACTGAGTTAAGAGAAGAGATTTTGCATGAGGCACAAAATACGACATATTTCGTTCATCAAGGAGGCACTAAGATGTACCGAGACTTGAGGCAACATTTTTGGTGGCCAAATTAGAAACGGGAAGTCGCAGAGTGCGTTAGTAGGTGTTTGACTTGTCAGTGCATAAAAGCAGAGCATCAGCGACCAAATGGGTTGCTACAACCGTTGGAAATACCAGAGTGGAAATGGGAGCATATTACGATGGATTTTGTGGTAGGACTTCCAGTCACGCAGAAAGGTTTAGATGCCATTTGGGTTATCATGGATTGACTTACAAAGACCGCACATTTTCTACCGATCAAGATCCACTACAGTTTAAATCAGTTAGCAAATATGTACGTAAAGGAAATTATCTCACGACATGGAGTGTCGGTGTCGATTGTTTCTGACCGAGACCCGTGTTTCACGTCAAAATTCTGGAAAAGTTTGCAAGAGAGGATGGGGACACAGTTAAGGTTAAGTACTGCTTATCCTCAGATAGACGGACAGAGTGAGCGAACAATACAAACGCTAGAGGACATGCTCAAGACTTACGTGATGGACTTTAAGGGAAATTGGGACAACCAATTACCCTTAGTCGAATTTGCGTATAATAATAGTTACCATGCGAGTATCGACATAATACCAAACGAAGCTCTTTACGGAAGGAAGTGAAGAACGCCATTATATTGGGATGAAGTCGGAGAGTGACGAATACTCGGACCAGAGTTAGTACAACAAACCGCAGATGTGGTGACAGTAATAAGGGCCAGACTAGTGGCAGCTCAAGATCGCCAAAAAAAAGTATGCGGATTCGCATCGGCAAGACTGAGATTTTGAAGTCGACAATTTTATATTCTTGAAGGTATCTCTATGGAAGGGAAAGATCCATTTCGGCAAGAAAGGAAAACTGAGTCCAAGATTCATAGGACCGTTCAAAATACTAAAGCGAGTGGGCGAAGTAACATACAAAGTTGCACTACCACCTGAGTTGGAGCATATCCACAACGTGTTTTAAATATCTGTGTTACGTCCGTACAAGCTTGACTACAAGTACATGATTTGTTATGAACCCATTCAAGTGGAGAATAATTTAGCGTATGAAAAAATTTCTGTCCAAATTCTTGATAGGAAAGAGCAAACCTTGAGAAATAAAGTTATTTCCTCTGTAAAGGTACTTTGGCGTAACCACGATGTCGAGGAGGCTACGTGAGAGTTAGAAGATAGGATGATGAGGGATTATCCCCATTTATTTGTGTGACCTTGTAGCAATTTTGGGACAGCATTTTTATAAGGGGGAGGATGTAACACCCGAGAATTTCCATGTATTATTAAATGAATATATTAATATAAATAATATTTATGTGAATATAAGTGTTCATGTTTTGTAAGTTGGTTAATTCAACTGAGTTGCACTAGATTAATGTGTATTGAGAAGTGTGGATTTGACAATGAGAATTGTGAAATTCCTTGTGTGGCATATTGTGAAATGAAGAAAATTCACTAAGCAAGTTAAAATGGGAATTAGGAAGAATAATCGTGTTGATCATGTGATTTCATGTAGTTATTAAGTTCGCTCTTATACTTGTAATATCACTCATGTGGATAGTAATTCATGTCGTATAAAACGAGTTTAGCGATAAAAGTTGGCACGGGCTTGAAGCTAAACCAGTCTTAGAGACCTTGTCGGTACCGCAGCCTTCGCCATTCAAAGAAGATAAATCAAGCAGCAATTGCCAGGGTCGATTAAAGAAAAGTTAATTTTTCTACTTTGGAAATTAATTGAAACAATTATGTGATATGTGTGACATTGATAAACCATGAAATAAGGTACGTTAAGTTTGACGAAGGAATTATTAAGTAAACCATTAATTAATATTAATTAATTGTGGTAGAATATTGATTACTTGGTATTTAATTAATAATATGTTATTATTATTATTTGCAATATATCTATAAATAAAATAAGAATTATATAGATAGTTAATGATTAAGGAGATCCATAAATACATTAATCAAGGAAGAATGGATTAAATTAATATTGGTGGTAATTAATCAAGGAAGTGAATAATTTATTTATTTGACATAAATAAGTAAGTTATTAATATAATAATATTAGATTAATGGTTATGTGAGTAGTAGGGATAATTATGGAACTACTCGGACAATAATACCTGACTGCATTATTTTATTGCGTGTATTTGATGTATATGGACTATATGATGTGAGTATATAAATAACCCTAAATTCTCCTAATATGGTGACACTTAGACATTAAAACCATTTTTGGATAACAAAGTAACTAAATGGGATGGAGCTGAGCTTGTTGCTGAGATTTTCATTTTGTCCCAAAATGAGTGGCACAAGTACATGAATAGTAGCTCAAGCTAGAACACGTATTTTTCCAAAAGGCTAGCCTTAGGTGATGATGGCTGAGTTTTGGGTGGTTGGCCAGCCCTTGAGCAACCATTGTTTCATTTCATTTCACCATGGATTCCAACCTTGTGTAACACCAATGTCCAGTCCAAACTCCTTCTATAAATAACATACATGCTTATCAGTTGGTGTTGCTTGGAAATTATCTGATAAATTGCTTAGTGTAAGATTGAGAGCATACAAGTGTTCTAAGAGCTTGAGAGTTCATTAGGAGCAAGTTCATTGCACATTACAAAGGTATAATTCATTTTCCTTGCTTCTATTTCATTCTCTGTTAAAACAGAGTTCGTGAGTATTAAAATTCAAGTTCTTGATTTTGTGGAATTGGATGTTAATGAGGTTGGGTATGGGTTATATAGTTGTTATATTACCATATAAGCATGTTTAAACTGATACATGAGTGTTTAGAAACGAATTCATGAGTAATTTCTGTGTTTGGGCTAGTTTTCTGCCGACGCAAACTGTTCCTGGCTCGAACCAGACGTGCAAGCAATTTATCTTATATTACATCGAGGCAAGTAGTGAAGGCAATTGCTACTTGGATCCATGAAGTTCATTGAGCTTCTGTTTTTAAAATCTGCCAAGTCTTAATCAATCATTATGACATATACTAGTATGCAAGCATGTGTAAGAGGTAAATGTAGAAATATGAACCTAATGTGAGCATGTTTAGACTAGCTTATCATGATTAACGAAAGTGTGGAGTTTAAAATAAATTTAGGAACTTAGAAACAAACTTGATATGTATGTATGCCATGTATTTATATTGACTTTGCAAGCATGTTAGTATGACTTAGAAATGCATGAATAAACCATTAGCTTGTGTTTATGAGATTAGTAAGCAAGCATCAACATGTGGAATTAATTAGTAAGCTTTACGAGCGAAATTACGAATTTCAAACATGAATATTAACATGCTACCTTGAGGATTACAATCTGAAATTTGTGATCGTGTTTGATGATACTCTTAGACTCACTCATGTAGCATAAACATATATATACCATGCTTGTGTATCATATTTCAAGAAAAGCATGAACGAAGCATATTTTCAACCAAAGCGGTGCTAATTTCACATATATGTTATGAATACCCACAAGCATGCCTAATATGAGTTTTATAACTATCTTGTATGTTTAAAGAGCAAGCATGATAGACTTTGTGGTTGTATGGTGTTTTAAGCTTTAAAATTCCATAGAAAGTCATAAATTAAGAACTTCTAAAGATGAGCACAAGAATGGTCATGTGGTATGTGAAAGCTTCTAACATGCATGTATGTTAAACTATAAGTGTAGTGGTATGTTAGAGTGGGACTAAAATCAAGAAGGCAGTAGCTCAGCCCTGATCTGGCCAGGGGACAGCGCAGCTGCGTCGTGCTGCAATCTTGAATGACTTCTATTTTTGAACTGATGTTTGAAGCATGATTATATGATTACTTTAACTTATCATACATGACCAATATGCTATGTAATGTGTTAATGAGCATGCTAGGTGATAAAGATGAATGTTAAGTCCAAAGAAATGGTTGCATGAAATAAAGCAATAAAGACGTTGTTTGAAATTGTGAGTTGTGCTAAGAAAATATAAGATAAGGTTATGTGTATGCAAATAAGTTAGACATTTATGTGTATGTTGAACTTACCTATATGTGTTAGCTAATGAGCACCTTGAACATATAATACGCTATAAATAGGATTCGAAAGTGTTGATTTATTAACGTGGATAAACTACGCTTAAGGCAAGTATCCGAACCCTACTTTACATTGTGCAAGTATTCTAACTCTTGCATTACTTTATTCAATGAATATCGAAAGCTTATCTCATTGAATGCAAGTTACCCTACTTATTCATTCAATTGAGCTAGTATGTTAAACTCTTAAGAAAACTATTATTCATGCGAACTTGGTATTGTTCTTGAATATTGTTAAAGTGTCTACGCCATTTGATTATGCTAGATTTTATGCATGTTTATAAAACTGTCCAAACCAATTGATTGGTGCGGAAATCTTGAAAACCGAGTTGAACAACCCTTATGGTAAGGGGAATATATGTTGTTGGAAACCCCAACACATGAGTAGATTATTACTGTAGTGTTATGCATAACTTGGAGTATTGTAGACTGATCATCTATAGTACTTGATTCTTTTGGGTTACCAGTTTAATATTGGTAATTCTAGTATATGTTCAATAGTCCTTAGCGACTGCTCAGTATAAATTATTTATCCAGTTGGATACATTGATAGTCTTTGAATTCATATGTAGCTATTGATTTATATTGAATTATTGTTCTTATTCCAAGAATTGTTGATACTCATTGTTCATGATATTATTCTGAGACTCTGAACTATCTTAGAGATGATACTTTGATATTTCTCACTTGTGTTATAAAACTCTTTACCCTTGTTGAATATTACTTTCTGGGCAATTTGTGCTCATTCTTGCTTATTTAAAACCTTTTAGTTAAGGCAGAACAAGGAGGTGTCTCTGGGAAAGACAAGGGCAAGGGCGAGGGTAAGCTACCGACTAGCTTGTCCCTTTATGTTTAAAGTCTATTATATTGTATTAAGACTGTTTTCAGACTATGTTTAAGCTTAAGTAGGATTATGTAATAAGTCTTTATTTGATATTATTATGTAATCTATTAAGCATTGTAGGTTGCGAGACTTGGGGGAATAATTATAATAAATCATTGTATATTATTCTAAATTAGATCTTTCGTTGTGAATGTGTGATTTTAGTTATTATAGTAATACTTTGAGTACGTGATGAACCGAATTCGAGTGACAAAGTGGCGGTCAGAATTTGGGGGCGTCATAGCGACCTCATGCGGTCGCTAGGTTTTAATGATGTGGATGTATCAGCGATCGCCTGGCGGTCGCTGATAGAGATTGGTCGTAGAAAACATTCGCACCAAGGTTTCGCACCAATTTTTGGGAGGAATTTCATGCCAGCGACCACTAAGATATAATCTAGCGACTATAACCAATAACGATCATAGATGGAAATCGTTATTACTACTATCAGTGACCGTATAGGGCGGTCGCTGAAAGCTTTGGTCGCAGATAGAGATTTTTCATGTAGTGCCTCGGGGTTGTGTCTGAAGTGAAATGACGATTTTGCCCTCCTACAGGGTTAGTCTCAGCTTTGCGATCCTCGTTCGGTTCGCTCCGTGTTTGGACATTATTACACCTTGATCTCTCATTGGGGTTGTCACCGGGGTGAAATGATGCCTTTGCCCTACCTCGGGATTGTCTCCGAAGTGAAATGACACTTTTCCCCTCCTACAGAGTTAGTCCAGAAATAGCAAAATTTTGAGTGTCTACAATAACTTTATTTGAATACTTATAGTTAGGAATTGTATTATAATCTAAATGTAATAAAACTAGATTTTATATATAATTTTTGTTGAATTAACAATTTGATTGTTTTAATAATAGTTTAGTACAACCGTGATGTTTTCACATACAATACCACGTTAAAATATGAATATGTGTGCAACTAGAGGTCATATAACAAACAAGTATTTGATACACTAAATATAAATTATTAGTACTTACTTGTATAATATTTGGAAAACACGCAATAATATGCATTTTGCTAGGTCATTACGAATATGTGACAACTCCGATAAAGACTTCTTTGATTTGTTGATTTTTTTTACGCATATTAGCTCTATGAACTCTTGAATTTTAGAGACAGACGTGTTTGTAATAGTAAGTAATCAAAAGTAAAGCTAAATCAACTTGAGATATGTGGACTAGAAAGCTTAATTATATGTTTTGCTATCAAATTTAATAAACAGATTGTTCGAGAGTATTTTACCGACCTCCGTGTGAGTCGAATGCCAGTCGCGAGAAGGAGTTTATAAACCCAATGGGCCTAAATCCTCGGAGATGTTGGAGAGTTTCGGGTTTGGGTATCCGAGTCCTTTGGGCCAGAACCCTATTCTGGTATATGGAGTTCAAGGTCGGGCCTTTGAGTCCTTTGGGCCGAAACTCAGGCCGACGTTCCGTTTCGGTATTGGTGTTCGGGGTCGAGCCTTCGAGCTCCTTAGGCCGAAGCTCAGACCAACGTATATAAGCTTGGTGTGATTGGGTATGTACGGTAGGGCAGCCCAGGTGCAGAGTCTGGATTATAAGGGGTCTACATGGTTAAGGACTCTAGTCCTAATCACGTTTGAATAAGGTAACTCCAAAGGTAGTAGTGGAATTGGATTCTACTTACACCTTTTAAGGAGATTGTGTTGGACCCAAATATAGGTAACTACCATATTTAGGAGTCCTAGTCCGACTCGGAGAAGGATTCTAGGGAAGTGAGAATGGCTATAAATACAAGGCTTGACTATAATTAACAGGTAATACATCTTTGAGCACTAAACACTTAAGCCTACATTGTTAAACCTTGTGAACGGCCTATGTAAGACCCCAACTTATTATTAATGAAATTTAATTTTCTCTATTTATTATTTTGAAATAGTAAGGGTTGATTTGATTAATGTGGATAGTTATGGGTAAAATACGCAAATATTTCAAAATAAGCAAGTGGTTATAAAATATTCATTGTTGTCGGGGAATATTCGTTTGGTCGTGGAATATTAAATCTTTGTCGGGGAATATTAAATGCGACGACCAAGACAACCATGTGTGTGGGCCCCATAATGTAAAAGCGATTGGATGAAGAAAAAACGACAAATATAAGTTGTTTAAAAATAGCAGGCGTAGTTATTTACCAGTTAATCTTGTTAAAATACTCGGTGATTAAAACACAAGAAGCTACTACAGTATTGCACCAATTATTGATTCTTACGTGAAGAAGGCACTACTCAATAATGGTTACGATAATTCTGCTCAAGTATTTTATAGATTTAATAATTCTTTGCGTTGATATTTTATATTCTTTGTTGTTTCAATAATTGTCATTACACGTATTTTTCATTATCGAAGCAATAATTCATATTATCCGAATAATATTATTAGATAACATTATTGGCAATGTCTAGAAAGTTCATCTAAGGAGAGGTTTGGTCACCTAATTGCGGCGCAATAAGGAGAAATTCTTATTGGAAAGCCCCTCTTTCCAGGAACCGCTGGTTGTCAATATTGTGATTCTCGTAATATTATTTGTGAATAATTAATTATTGATTCATATGATGAGAAAAATATTGATTTTATGTGGATATAGATGGAGAAAATTTTAATGTGACAATTGTTGAAAATTGAAATTATATCTTTTACGATAAAATAATTCATTTAAATATATTATTATATTTTAATAATATAATAATGTTGATATTTTTACAACGAATGTGGGATATATGAGTATACGAGGAGGAAGAGTATTTTGTTGCAATAAATGTTTAAAACATGTTAAACATGTAAATTGGACCCTATTTATTATTTGAAATTTGATTATAGCTGTGTAAAATCGCCTCGTTTGTGGATTTGATCAATTTCTGTTTGGAATTCGGAAAAACTTTCTTCTGCAAAGTTGTAGAGAATTGAATTTCCTATAAAAATTTGCAAGTTTCAAATTTTCTGACAAAAGGGCTATTTATTGTGAATTATTGAAGTTTCAAAGCTCCGAAATAATTGATTTTTGGAAGTATAAAATATTTAAAATGACAAAAACGTTTTTTGTCATTATTGTGGGTCTTGCATGTGTTAGAAGTGGCTGAATTCAGATCTCTAAGTGTGGGCGTAGGAATAAAAATTAATAAATTAATATTTTAATAAATTTTACGCTTTGGTGTTTCAAGCATTTTCCTATAAATAGGTGCTTAGGTTAGAATTGAAAATCACACTTTAAAGCTGAAGTTTTCTCTCTATATTATCGAGCGTATTCTTGTGAGTATTTTGAGTATATTTTGAGTATTGCTATACGGTGCAAGTTCAAGTCATAGCTTTATATCAAGGTTTTTAATTAAGAAATCGATCTTTCGGGTAAGGGATATTATTTTTTCGTAATGATATTATTTCTTCAATATCATTATGTTGAAATATTGATCTGAAGTTTTTATCAAATTTGGAACTTTTGGTGTCGGAGTTACTATTCACGTATACTCAAGACTATTCACGTATCGACACTATTATTCACGAATCTGACTATTCATCGAAAAATGAAAAATTTTCCTTTTTCGTCTAAAATATCTATTGTGGATACTAGCTTTGATTGTATCCATGTTTTGATCATTCTTGAATTTTACACCACTATGATTATTTTTGAGGTATTGTTGGACATGGATAAAACAAAATACGAATCCTTAATTCTAATCATTTCATTTTCTTTGGATTCGTTTCTTTAAAATATTTTTCATCATCCTCGGTCTTAAATGATGATATTATTGAATATCTTTGGCTGTAGCAAAAAAGATGAATGATTTCTGAAGAATATCTTTGGCCGTAGTGAAAAGATGAGCAGTGTTTAGATGAACATGATTAATGATGAATATCTTTGGCTCAGAGTAAAAGATGAATATTTGATTCGGATATATATTGATTGATGTTACTGAGGATAAAAGATAGAGCGATAAACTTTTAAATTCATACATAGAAGATAGTAGTTTGCATTCTCTACTTAACTCTTCTAATGAATTATTATTTCATTGCGAATATTGATTTAAAATTTGTTGTCTATTGTATTCTATTAGATTTTTCCTTGTTGAAGACTAATGATAATTTGTTGTATATTATCTTAGTCATAATATTCTTTACTGGGCTAGTTGAGCTCGCCCTTTTCCTTTTTGTTCCATTTTTCTTCTCAGGAGGCGAGAATATAGCAAGTACTGTAGCCTGGGGTATGGAATGAAGGTTCTAGAGAGAGTTGTTTAGTAGTCCTCACCATTTTGTAAAATAATGTATCAATAAATGTGATGAGGATTTATTTGAGTATAGATATTGTCTAGAAGATAATATTTGTATTCAAACTCACGATTTCTTGTTGTAATAATAAAGTTGTAGTTGTTTACGTACCATGTATTGACAAAACTCAAAATGGGTGATGTAAACCTATTTTGGGGCGCCATGATTGGTATCGAGTTTAGGATATGATCTCTGGCGGAGATCGGGAATAGAACTAGGAGGGAGAGCGAGTAAATCCTTCGCTAGTGTGTCCTACCTAAGCTTATTTGTTAGTTGGTCGGTATATAGGGATATTATGTGATATATTGATTTCCTTAATTAACCCTTGTTTTATGACATGATTTGAGAATGTCGATCGAGAATATTAACAATGGAAATGAGACCGTGGAGACGCTTGTACTCACCAATGAGGAGAAGCGTGCAACAGTCTGGCAATGTTCCTCCTGTGAACAACACCACTGAGCAGATGATGAACGAGGGGATGTTTAGAAGCTTTTTGCAATTCATGCAAAATCAGACGAGGGAGACTCGTGTTCAAAATATAGGAGGAAATGATAGCAATTCACGGGTTGTCACAACCAAGCAGTTCAAAGAGTTGGGACCACCAGAATTTAAGGGAAAGCCAGATCCGATCATGGCGGAAACATGGGTCAAGCAAATTACCAAGATATTCGATGTCTTGGGATGCACGAAAGAACAGAAGGTTCCATTCGCCACCTTTATGTTCCGTGGCGAAGGCGGACTCATCGGTGGGAGTGCTGAAGCGTACTCCATCCAAACCGCACTCAAAGGCGTGTCTTGGGAGACGTTTCAGAAACTATTTAATGACAAATACTTTCACGAAAGTGTTCGCTCGTATGAAGGAAGTGGAGTTCATCGATTAGAACAAAACAAGGCGATTGTCTCAAAGACGAGGCAAAGTTTGCAAAGTTATCCGTGTTTGCACCTCATTTGGTGGAGAATGAGGAGCGTATGACGCGGATGTTTCGAGAGGTTTGAAACCCCAGATATGACAATATCTCATTTCTCATAAATTTTCTCTATTTAGATGTTGTTAATGAGGCTCAATTGTTAGAGTGAGATAACGAGTCACGCTCAACCAAGGACCATAACGAGGATCGTACGGAGATAGCAATCAATGTAATAATGATAACCGGTGGAGAAAGAAATAGACGGACAAAATGGTAACCACTCGGTGGTAATCATGGCCATGAAAATAGAAGAAGCGAGTCGAGGAGGAGATTTTAAAAGAGGAGATTTAACAACGATTATGTGAAGGCGACAAAGTCTTGGCAAAGAATCGGTTCTAAGGGAGGGAGAAACGACCACCGGTCATATGCTATAAATGCGGAAAGAGGGACATATCGATCCAAACTATCCACAACGATTCAAGGTATGCTATAATTGTGGAAAGGAAGGACATATCGTTCGAGATTGTCGTAGTAGCAAAACCTAGTTCAATGGGGACGGTGACTCAAAAGATCATCCCGAGAAAAAGTCAAAGTCAACGATTTCGGGAAGAGCGTTTGTTGTGGTGGTCAAAATGCGAGGAACCCAAACGAGGTGATCACGGGTAAGCTATTTATAAATTCTTGCGAAGTTTATACCTTACTTGATACCGGTGCTTTACCCATTCATTTATCTCTCCTTCATGTGCTCAACGTTTAAACTTGACTCAGGAGAAATTAGACTTTGACCTATCTGTGGAAACTCCGTTAGGAGAAACTTTCATCACATCCATCGTTTATAAATCTTGTTTGATTCAAGTTGGCACCATCACCTTACTGTTGACCTTATCTCTTTAAAGATACTTGCTTTTGATGTGATTTTAGGGATTTATTGGTTAACTACTCATCATGCCAAAATTGATTGTTTTCGTAAGGTTGTTAGTTTTCATATTCCTAACCAACTGTTATATTAATTCAAGCAACTAAACCATTAAAATCAATCACCGTCATATCTAATCATAAAGCTATTCGTTTATTGAAAAACGGATGTCAAGCTTTCTTAGCCCATGTTATGGATTTGAATAAAGACACGCCAAATTTGAATAATATTCTGTTGTTATTGACTTTCCGACGTATTTCTGAAGAACTTCCGATTCTACCCCGAGCGTGAAGTTGAATTCTTTATTGATCTTGAACCCTGGTACAAAGCCAATTTCTAAAACCCCATATCGAATGGCTCCTATTGAACTTCGAGGAGTTAAAGGTCCAACTACGTGAATTGTTAGACATCGGTTTCATTCGCCCCTAGTACATCTCCTTGGGGTGCTCCTATTTTATTCGTAAAGAAGAAAGACGAGAGTATGCGACTTTGTATTGACTATCGGAATTGAACCATGTCACCATCAAGAATAGGTATCCTCTACCTCATATTGATGACTTGTTTGACCGATTGCAAGCAAGGGCACAATTCTTTTCAAAAATTGATCTTCGATTCGGATATCATCGGTGAAGATTAGAGGCGAGGATATTCCAAAGGCGCCTTTAACTTCGGTATGGGCATTATGAATTCTTAGTCATGTCTTTCGGACTAACTAATGCTCCTGCGGCTTTCATGGATATGATGAACCGAGTATTCAAGGAATATTTGGATCAGTTCGTTGTTGTTTTTATTGATGACATCCTCATATATTCCAAAAGTCGTGAAGATCATGAGCACCATTTGAATTTGGTACTCAAAGGCTTTGTGAAAACAAACTATATGCCAAATTAAAGAAATGCGAGTTCTGGCTTGAGGAAGTAGCATTCCTTGGGCATGTGGTGTCAAAACATGGAGTATCCGTGGACCCGGCGAAGATTGAAGCAATACAAAGTTGGGAGAAACCGAAGTCGGTGACCGAAGTACGTAGCTTTCTGGGTCTAGCTGGTTATTATCGGAGATTCGTGGAAGGGTTTTCTCGAATCGCTACTCCATTAACTCAGCTAACTCGGAAGGATACAAAATTCGTTTGGAGCGAAGAATACGAGAAGAGTTTCCAAGAGCTTAAGAGGAGACTTATTTTAAGCACTGTTTCTAACAATACCATTTGGTTCGGATGGATTTGTTATCTCAAATGATGCTTGTGCAAAGGGTTAGGATGTGTTCTCATGCAACGTGGGAAAGTCATAGCCTATGCCTCGACAACTTAAAGAGTATGAGAGGAATTATCCTACTCATGATCTAGAGTTGGCGGTGATCGTTTTTCGCGCTAAAGATATGGAGGCACTATCTATATGGGGAGAAAGTGGAGATATATTCAGACCATAAAAGCCTTAAATATTTCTTCACTCAAAAAGAACTCAACATGCGGCAGCGATGTTGGCTCGAGCTATTGAAAGACTACGACCACACTATTCAATACCATCCTGGAAAAGCGAACGTGGTAGCTGACGCATTGAGTAAAAGATCATATACGGGAATGAGTGCGATGATGTCAAGTATACGCATAGAGCCAACTTTAATAGAAAAAGTTAAGGTTGCTCAAGCCACCGACCCGGAGCTGATGCGTATGAAGAAGAAAGTACAAGAAGGAGCTATTCCGGAAGCGAGAATTGATGAAGAAGGAATACTTCGAGTCCACTCTAGACTTTGTGTCCCTAACGACTCTGATTTGAAGTACAAGATTATGATGGAGGCACACAATACACCATTTGCAATCCATCCTAGAAGTACCAAAATGTATCGTGATCTTCGACATACATTTTGGTGGAACAATATGAAGAGAGAGATTGCAAAGTTTATCTCGATGTGTTTAACTTGTCAGCGTGTAAAGGCGGAGCATCTAATACCTAAGGGTCCGTTGCAACCACTTGAGATTCGAAATGGAAGTGGGAACATATTACCATGGATTTCGTTACGGGTCTTCCTACGGTTTCTCAAGGCATCAATGTTATTTGGGTTATTGTTGATAGATTAACCAAGTCGCGCTCATTTCTTGCCGATACGAGAGACTTATTCCTTGAGCGTCTTGCTAGTATGTACGTGAATGAGATTGTGAGGTTGCATGGCATGCCTGTATCCATAGTTTTGGATCGTGACCCAAGATTCACTTTAAGATTTTGGGTTAGCTTGCAAAAAGCTATGGGCACGGATTTACGATTTTCGGTTTCGCATACCATCCTCAAAGCGGACGGACAATCGAAAGGACTATTCAAACTCTTGAAGATTTATTAAGACTCGTGTCCTAGACTTCAAGGGCGGTTGGGATAAGTATTTACCATTGGTGGAATTCTCCTACAACAACAGTTATCGTGCAAGTATAGGTGTGGTTCCATTTGAAGCATTATATGGACGAAAGTGTCGCTCTCAAAGATATGTTGGGACGAGGTGGGTGAAGTAACATTGTTTGGGAACCGAGTTGAATGCGTATTATGACTACGGAAAAGATCCAAATGATTCGACAACGCGTATACAAAGCGGCACAAGATCGACAAAAGAGTTATGCGGATCTTCATCGAAAGGACGTGGAATTTAGTATAGGGGATCATGTATTATTGCGAGTTGCTCCATGGAAGGGAGTTACAAGATTTGGGAAGAGAGGAAAGCTCAATCCACGATTTATTGGTCCATTTCAAATTCTTGACCGAGTAGGAAATGTAGCCTATAGACTCACGTTACCTCCGAGTATGTCTCGTGTTCATAATGTGTTTCACATATCTGTACTTCTTAAATATGTGAAAGACCCGAATCACGTTATAGAGTTAGAACCGGATGAGATAGCCGGAAGACTTAACGTATGAGGAGGTACTGTCAAGATCTTGGATAGGAAGGAGCATGTCCTACAGCAAGAAAGGTCATACCACAAGTTAAAGTTTTGTGGAGGAATCATGCTATAGAGGAAATGACACGGGAATTGAAACGGAAATGAAAGTGAGGTATCCTCACCTTTTCAAACACCAGTACACGACGTCAATTTCGAGGATGAAATTTCATAAGAAGGGAGGTTGTAAGACCCCAACTTATTATTAATGAAATTTAATTTCTCTATTTATTATTTTGAAATAGTAAGGGTTGATTTGATTAATGTGGATAGTTATGGGTAAAATCATGCAAATATTTCAAAATAAGCAAGTGGTTATAAAATATTCATTGTTGTCGGGGAATATTCGTTTGGTCGTGGAATATTAAATCGTCGGGGAATATTAAATGCATACAAGATGACCATGTGTGGGCCCCATAATGTAAAAGCGATTGGATGAAGAAAACGACAAATATAAGTTGTTTAAAAATAATGGCGTAGTTATTATCAATTATCTCGTAAAAAATACTCGGTGGTTAAAAACACAAGCTTTACAAAAGATTGCACCAATTATTGATTCTTACGTAAGAAGGCACTACTCAATAATGGTTACGATAATTCTTCAAGATTTTTTTATAGATTTAATAATTCTTTGCGTTGATATTTTTATATCATTGTTGTTTGATAATTGTCATTACACAAGATTTTTCATTATCGAAGCAATAATTCATATTATCGAATAATATTATTAGATAACATTATTGGCAATGTCTAGAAAGTTACATCTAAGGAGAGGTTTGGTCACCTAATTGCGCGCCGAGAAGGAGAAATTCTTATTGGAAAGCCCCCTCTTTCAGGAGGCGCTGGTTGTCAATATTGTGATTCGTAATATTATTTGTGAATAATTAATTATTGATTCATATGATGAGAAAAATATTGATTTTATGTGGATATAGATGGTGAAAATTTTTAATGTGACAATTGTTGAAAATTGAAATTTTATCTTTTTCTGATAAAATAATTCATTTAAATATATTATTATATTTTAATAATATAATAATGGTGATATTTTTACAACGAATGTGGGATATATGAGTATACGAGGAGGAAGAGTATTTTTATAAATGTTTAAAACATGTTAAACATGTCGGTGGACCCCATTTATTGACTAAAATTTGATTATAGCCTGTAAAATCGCTCGTTTGTGGATTTCGGTCAATTTCTGTTTGGAATTCAGAAAAACTTTCTTCTGCAAAGTTGTAGAGAATTGAATTTCCTATAAAAACTCGCGAGTTTCGAATTTTCTGACAAAAGAGCTATTTATTGTGAATTATTGAAGTTTCAAAGCTCCGAAATAATTGATTTTTGGAAGTATAAAATATTTAAAATGACAAAAACATTTTTTGTCATTATTGTGGGTCTTGCATGTGTTAGAAGTGGCTGAATTCAGATCTCTATATGTGGGCGTATGAATAAAAATTAATAAATTAATATTTTAATAAATTTTCTGCTTTGGTGTTTCAAGCATTTTCCTATAAATAGGGTGCTTAGGTTAGAATTGAAAATCACACCGAAAATCAAGTTTTTCTCTCTATATTATCGGCGTATTCTTGTGAGTATTTTGAGTATATTTTGAGTATTGCTATACGGTGCAAGTTCAAGTCATAGCCTATATCCGGTGTTTCAGCTAGAAGTACTGATCTTTCGAGGTAAGGGATATTATTTTTTTCGTAATGATATTATTTCTTCAATATCATTATGTTGAAATATTGATCTGAAGTTTTTATCAAATTTGGAACTTTTGGTGTCTGAGTTCTTATTCACGTATACTAAGACTATTCACGTATCTGACATTATTCACGAATACTCAAGACTATTCGTGAAAAATGAAAATTTTCCTTTTTCGTCTAAAATATCTATTATGGATACTAGCTTTGATTGTATCCATGTTTTGATCATTCTTGAATTTTACACCACTATGATTATTTTTGAGGTATTGTTGGACATGGATAAAACAAAGTACGAATCCTTAATCCTTAATCCTTGTCATTTTGTTTCTTTGGATTCGTTTCTTTAAAAATATTTTCATCATCCTCGGTCTTAAATGATGATATTATTGAATATCTTTGGCTTTTGTAGTGCAAAGATGAATGATTTCGAAGAATATCTTTGGCCCAGTAGTGCAAAAGATGAACATGTGTTTAGATGAACATGATTACCAGTGATGAATATCTTTGGCACAAGTAGTAAAAAGATGAATATTTGATTCCAAATATATATTGATTGATGTTACTGAGGATAAAAGATGAGCGATGAACTTTTAAATTCATACATAGAAGATAGTAGTTTGCATTCTCTACTTAACTCTTCTAATGAATTATTATTTCATTGCGAATATTGATTTAAAATTTGTTGTCTATTGTATTCTATTAGATTTTTTCCTGTTGAAGACTAATGATAATTTGTTGTATATTATCTTAGTCATAATATTCTTCTTGGGCTAGTTGAGCTCGCCCTTTTCCTTTTGTTCCATTTTTCTTCTCAAGAGGCGAGAATATAACGAAAGATGCAGTCTGGGGTATGGAATGAAGGTTCTAGAGAGTTGTTTAGTAGTCCTCACCATTTTTGTAAAATAATGTATCAATAAATGTGATGAGGATTTATTTGAGTATAGATATTGTCTAGAAGATAATATTTGTATTCAAACTCACAGTTTTACTGTTGTAATAATAAAGTTGTAGTTGTTTCTGTACCATGTATTGACAACTCAAAATGGGTGATGTAAACCTATTTTGGGGGCGTCACAGCCTGTACTTATTCTCACACCAGAGCTATCCCCTGGTGGCACAAGCCGTCAAGCTTCGCTTGTGATCTATTATTGTGCAGGATTCAAAGCGTGGATTTGGTGATTGGACGCGCCGACAAAACTTGGCGTTATATGCCTGGGGTAAGCGAGTCGGTGGCCCTGCACAGATTACATGTGGACCTGAACAAAAAACAAGTTATACAGAAACGAAGAGTTTTCACCCCCAGAGAGACAGAAGATCATCGATGAAGAGATCACCAAACTTCTGGAGGCAGAATTCATCTTCGAAATCGACTACCCGGAGTGGTTGGGTTTTGTAGTCTTTGGTCAGAAGCAGAACTAGAAGTGGAGGTTATGCATCGCCTATACAGACCTGAACAGCGCATGTCCGAAAGACTTCTATCCTTTGCCTAACATAGATCAGTTGATTAACACCACTTCGGGATATGGCATGCTGAGCTTCATGGAAACCTTCTCAGGGTACCATCAGATTTCAATGAGTAAGGAAGATATACCAAAGACCAGTTTCATCATGCATCAGCGAATGATGAACTTCATGTTCACGAAGCAGTTAGGAAGAAGCATGGAAGTCTATGTGGACGATATGATTGTCAAAAGCATGTCAGTCCGCGACCATCTTGAGGATCTGTAAAACTGCTTCGAAACAATCTGAAGGCGTAAATTAAGATTGAATCCTACCAAGTGCACATTCGGATTGGGCTCGGAAAAGTTCTTAGGATATTTGGTCAGCAAAAAGGGGATTCTAAGCAAATCCAGAGAAAATTCAGGCGGTCCTGGATATGAAATCCCCAAAATCGTATAGGATGTTCAGAGATTGACAGGTCGGATCGCGACTCTTTGGAGGTTTGTCTTGAAATCAATAGAGTTTCCTACCGTTCTTCGATACCCTGAAAGGGCCTAAAAATGAGAACAACTTTCAATGGACTTCGGAATACGTAGATGCGTTCCAATGGATCAAAAAATACATATCCTCTGCGCCATTGTTGATGAAGTCGATCCCTTCGGAACCTTTGTATTTATACTTGGCTGCGAGCTCGGTGGCAGTGGGAGTGGCATTAGTTCGGGATAAGGGGGGAAATCAGTTCCCGGTATACTATGTCAGCCATGTACTTCGAGATGCAGAAACCTGATATCCGAACCTAGAAAAATTCTCCTTTGCTTTGATCATTGCAAGTAGGAAACTTCGGCATTATTTCCAGGGTCGGTTGGTGGTGGTATACACGGATCAGCCGTTAAAGAAAGTACTGCACAGGGTAGAGGTGTCAGGACGACTTGTTACGTGGGCAATAAAACTGACGCAGTTTGCATTGGAATACCTACCCCGAACACCATTCAAAGGACAAGCTTTGGCAAATTTTGTTATGGAATGTTCGTTCACGGAACCGGATGTGGGATCGGTCACTGAAACACAGCACATGCAGACTTCATGGACACTCTATATCGATGGCTCATCAACTTCGGATGTCAGTGGTGTAGGGGTCATACTGATGAGTCCCGGAGGGTTCAAAGTCCAATAGGCCATCTGGTTCCAGTTCAAAGCCACCAACAACGAAGCAGAGTACGAGGCCATCTTAGCCGGACTACGATTGGCCTGAAGCTTGGAGGTACAAAAATTAGTCATCTATAGTGATTCCCAGCTGGTCGTCAAACAGATATCATGGGAGTATGAGGCTCGGTGGGCAAGAATGACAAGATACTTAGCCAAGGTAAAGGATAAACTAGCATACTTTGCTTCACTCAGTTGTTAGGGAGTTGATCGGGCCGACAATACAGTAGCAGACGCTTTAGCCTGATTAGCAACAACCAAAGCCAGTTCATTCAGCGGGTCGGTATATTTAGAAGTGTTGGAACAACCAAATGTTTCGAAGGTGGAGGTACTAACTATGGATCGACTCGGCTGCTAGCTTACGACATATATCTCCTACTTGTTCGATGGGGTTCTACCTTCATATCGCATCCTAGCAAGAAAGATCAAGTACCGTAGCTCAAACTTCATTCTTATTGACGGAGATCTATATCGAAGAGCTTTTAGTTCTCCACTGCTCAAATGCTTGACACCGTCAGAAGCAAACTACACCCTTTAGGAAGTGCACGAGGGTATTTGTAGGGATCACATTTGAGCGAAGTCACTGGCTCACAAGATTTTAAGGCAGGGATATTACTGGCCAACCATTTATCAGGATGCAAAGGACTTTGTTAAAAAATGTCCCAAGTGTCAGCTGAATAGTGCCATTCTACATCAACCTCCCGAAGAGTTGTACTCGGTCTTATCCCCAACTCTGTTTGCCATGTGGGGAATCGATATCTTGAGGCCTCTACCCAAGGCCAACGGACAAGTGAGTTTTGTGATCGTAGCCATCGACTACATGACTAAATGGGTCGAAGCCATATTCCTCACCTCTTCATCTTCTAAGAGTTTCACATTTCTCTTCTTTTCTGGAATTTCATTTCTTTCTTGAAATTAATAAGTTCTGCTTAATTTTCTCATCCTTTCCACTTTCACCTTTCAGAATAATAAGAATCTTCCACAATTGCTCAATAATTGGGAAGCGGTATGAATAACAAGAATTTAAAAGATTCAAAATCATGCTGAGGGGTCACAAGAACGTGAACTCTTTTCTAGGTTTACTAGTGCTTCAAATCAATCCTTGACACTGTAAACTAGAGTGTTTATCAATCACAAAGACTTAAAACACCCTCCACACGTACACTAGGTGGCAGCCCTATTGTACCACTACGTTGGGCCGCAACGTAGTGTTTTGTAATGACTATATACGTTACGCTCGGAACCATTGTCCCCGAAAACATGTCCCCTTATAGGGTTGTTTACCTCAGCTTTTCAATATATGAATTCGAACCAAAACAATTTGGTTTGGCACAATTTTTCAATAAACGCTTGAATTTCATGAACATCTTTCAATAATCGTCTAGCTGAATCAAATAGCATAGACTTCTACAACAATTCGAACATCAATCGGAATATACATATACATATATATATACATATACATATATATATATATATATTCTCATATCTTAAAGAAACCTCAAAAATCTTTTTATGACGTCATGATACCGCACTGTATTTACAGTCCGTTTGAGGATTCCATCATTTTGTGACTTTGTCATACTATATCATACCATAATGGGCTGACGATCCTTAGATCACATACAACACTAAGAAATTCTACATTGATAACTCCATCATTTTTATCATCTTTGCACCAGGTTCCATGATGCATTAATGATATAAAATACATTTTGATATTTTCAAATCATTTTCGTATAGCCGAAACAATTAGCATAGACTATTCTTTTAATTGTTCAAAATCTTTAAAAATCAATTTTAGTGATATCATATCTCAAAAGGTAATGATGTGTCAGTGTCTTGAAGTCCACATATACACATTTGTCACCATGCGTTGAGAGTAAAAAATCATTTTAAAAAGGCACATAGTGCGAATTTAGCTTGATGTCAAAAATTTTGAAGTCTAGCACAGCTAGAAGATTTGGAATACCCGTGCTTCCACCATCAACTCCACTTTCTATAATGATCCATTACTTAATAGGTCTATCTATTTCTATCATCCTCAATACTCCATTCACACTTAATTATACCCCAGTTCATCAAACTTAGCGCACATTGGAAGTTCAGGACTTCCCACAATAATATGAGTTGAAGAACTTATCCTAGTCAGACTATAAGCGTCCATTCGCAGAGGGGTTCAAAATATACCATATTATTATGAGTCACGAACTTACCATATTCATTATTTTTAAGAACCGCACCTAATCCTAATAATATCTGAATAATCTTAATAGTTTCTAACTATCAAATATACACATGAGAAAAGAATCACCTTTTCACCACATATACATTGATAGCGCGACACCAACATTCCAATGATTATCAATGTGATAAATTGAGCGCAAGCACAAAACCCTCGCCCATACAAAGGTTTGTAAAACTCAGCCAGCACATGAGTCCTCAATTGAAATCCCTCCTAACTCTATCTTGCTTATAACTTTTTTTTAACTTGCCTTTTGCTCGATACGAATTCCTCGTATCACATTATCTATAACTCCTCCCGAGTTTATCTCGTACTATATCATAGTACATTATCTTCATAGCATCAAGCTATAATTATTCAAACATTACAGACCATCTTTCTTTTATAACTTAAACAGATCACGCCGTGATCTTATTCTATAATCATCTCCCTTAAAATTCTTTTCTTAACTCGTGATCGTTTTGTTTTACTATCCTCTTTATTTCCCCTTTTCATCATTTATGACATTATTCGTTATCTTGGTTATTGGAGTTAGGTAACTCCAATTTCTTATCTTTATATCTGTAGCGCCCCCAAATTCATAGTCCTAAATCACCACAAATCTGGGTCACTAGTTCTAACTATTATGGAAGATATAAACATAAATTGTTTATACATTAAATATTATACACAATCCCCAAGGTCGAGTAACCATAACTTATACACAATTCATTATCCTATCTGACATACAAAGATATTATCATATATTACTATTATAAATCTAATCGCACACAATAACTTTAAACTGGAACTGTTTTTAACCTTTTCTTATATCCGACGCATTCGCCTTAATCTGCAATATTTTATCATGATATAGCAAGGGTGAGCATGAAAGTTGCCCAGCAAGTTTAAATTTTATTTAAAGATATATCATGATTGAAATAGTCTGAATAATAAGCAGGCTATAATTCAACAATGTAGTTGTGAATTAGCATGAACAAACTTTTGACTAAACAAGTATTAAACATGAACAAATATATCTGAACCGAATGGTAATGAAGGTGATCAGCCTTTCATACCTGACTTATAGATACAATATGTACAGAGTACAATTCTACATGGCAATCGGCAATAATTAACCATAAGCATATCTGAATGAAACAACTCTTAGTAGAGTTAAGAAAAACTTATCGCATCATTGATTCTTGCTATTCTGAAATATAACTTAGCTTTATCCGAAGACTTAATATAGATAATATCGATCTCTAAATATTAGAATAATATCATCACAGTATAAAATAACCTAAACACATTACCACATAATCCTATCAGTCTATACAACATATAAGACCTAGTATCGAGTCAAACTATTGCAGTCTGAGTTGTGTTCGGTACTATTATTACATCCCGACGGCCTAGTCGGACAATTACCGAGTTTAAGTTCAATTAAACTCTGCCTAAACACTTAACAATTATCTTAGGAAAATTTATAAATCAGTCAACATAATTTTCATAGGCCCATAATAATTTTCAGATAATTAATATCATTTATTATAATTTTTCAATCACTTATATCGTATTTATATAATATAAATACCACAATATTCTAATATCATTAATATCTATTTATTATCAAATATTAATGAAATACATGCAATAATATTATAATATATTTATAATATATCAAAGTATTTTTAATACCTTAAAATAATACTTATATAATTTTTAAACTTTTAAATCCATTATCCAGATAATTGCCATTAATATTAAATATTAATGTTTTTCATGACAAAATATCAAAAGTTATATTTTATAACTTAAAACATTTTTATAATACTTAAATTATTTTTATATGATTTATAAATCATAAATTCTAATTTTTCATAATTTATTTAATACATGTAGTAAATAAATTAATTACCATTAATATTAATTAATTAATGAAATTCATCACAAAATATTAAAAGTCATCAAAAAATAACTTAAAATATTTTCTTATACCATAATATAATTTTTCATGATTTTTCATGTATTAAAATCATTTTAAGTAATTTACTTAATATTATAATTAAATAAACTAAATATCATTATTATTCCAAAAATATTAAATACTTATGAAATATATTCGTAATAATTAAAAACTAATTTTTGATTATAAAATAATTTTTTAGGAATTTATTTTGTATTTTTAATAATTAAAACCATTTTTATCTATTTATTAAATAAAGTAATTATTTTCCATAAATAAATCCGTTATTAAAGGGCCTATAAATGATTTAAAACTGTCGCTATATAGGTGTTCTTAAAGTCGTTTTTGAGAAACCCGTAAACTCATAGAAGCTTTACAAGTGGGTCATTGATTGATTTTGTTACCACTCTTTGATTATTACGTTTCTAGGTTTGAAATGAAGTTCATATGATAGTATGTATGTAATACTAAAACCCCAAACAAATTTCCTGGCTAGAATGCATTATATCAAGAAGTTATAAAGCATCAAACAAGTTGTCAGACACTGTTCTTCATTACTAGGTTTTCCAGAAATGAAGAACAGGTCCTCGTGCCTATTTTAGATCTCAATAACTTTCATCCCGGGTCTGATTTGTGCAATTTAAAGGTTCAATGTTGTAGAAAACATGACAGGGTACAAATATATAACATCACTTCAACCTAACAACATCACCTACGCAAGATATGGGCCGGTCAAAGTAGCCCAGAAAAACTGTCGTTGAACATTTCTGGGGTCCTTCAGCAGATGGTCAACCCAAGTTTGATGAGTCGTAGCTTTGATCCTGTAAACGATCTGGTGCGTATAATGGCTTAGATGCATAGTATGAATGTCAGCCTACAAAGATCCAACACTAACATGTTCATTAACATTAACAGTAGCGAGATCCGAATACTAGAAAAGGGTTGTCAGTGGTTACTGAAATTCTGGGCTGCCCAGAATTTGATTTCCGTGAACGGTTAATGGGTTTTGACCACTCACATCTAGCGTTCTAGAGACGATCAGACCCTGATTCAAGTTCCAGATTAAAGACCACCTAACATACTACAAGTTCAAGCATTTAAAACACGAAAACAAATAACAAGGAAAGATCTATAAGCCCTGACATCGGCTTGTCAGACGAGTTTTTCAACTTTTTCCAGATTTTTAAAATCATCAATTTCAAGCATCTAAGTGTTATGGATCTGAGTTATAACAACCCAGATCACTAAATGACACCTTCTAACATAACTTTAAACAATAAACAACAACACATAACATGAATCACATAAATTTCTAAGTTTAGGGTTTTATACCTTTTTAGCTTTGATCCTTGAATCTGACTTTTGATTCTGATTCTTGGCAAGCTATGAAGTGTTCTGAGCTTTGTTTCTCACACTCTCTCACTCAACACTTCGAAAATTGTGGGGAGAGAAGGCCTTGGCAAGTATGAGAACTAAAGTAAGTTACTTTACTTAAGTTGTAAGTTTGTAAAGCTTGATTCATTGTATGTGGGTGATATATCAACTGATTTAGGAGTTATAGGGAACAAGGCTAGATTTAAGGTTAGTCACCAACCATAAGTAGGGCTAGATCTACACTCCACCCCATTAAAATATTCAAAAGGGTAGTTTGGACATTGGACTTATAAAGTGAATGACATAAAGGTGACGTGTCACAACCCTTAGGGTTTGACCCTTAGGGTTTAACCCTAGAGTACACAAATTCAAATTTCTAGACTTTTCTAATTAAGTTTTAAAAATAGAAAATTAAGATTTCTAAATTATAATTAGGGTTTCCTAATTACATTAGAGTTTACTAATTACTTTCAAGCTTGCTAATTAGGGTTAATATTTCCTTAATTAGAATTGCTAATTTAGCACTTATGTTCCATAATTGTACATTATGGTTTCTAGATGAACAATTAGGATTTTCTAATAATGCAATTAGGGCTATCCCTAATTAAATATAAAATCAACAACACAAAAATCTTATACTATCTTCAAGCTTCCCAATTAGGGTTTTAATATTCCGAATTAGGGTTTCGGCTTCCCGAAACTAAAACTAGGGTTTCTAGAACCGATAATAGGGTTTCTTAACACTCGTTAGGGTTTTCTCATTGAACGTCAATATATTATTAGGGTTTATGATTGATAAAATTTATCTGGTTAACCTTTGACCCTTAACCACATACTGTACACATATATGACCATATACACAGAACATATACACTTATATCCTTAACACTGTAAACCTTAACCAAAAGTTTTTAATTTCACAAAATTCCTTCCCTAAAATGTTAAATCCATACACTTACACTACAAAAAAAATGGGCATTTAGCAACGATTTTTCGGGCAACGACTTTATAAGTCGTTGCTAAAATTATTTGTTTAGCAGCGAAATTTGTCCTTCGTTGCAGATTATGTTAGTCTTTCACTTTTTGCAACGAAATTCATAAGTCATTGCAAAATTTTGTTGCTAATTCATTGGCGGGAAAAAATTTCGTTAGAAATTCGTTGCAAAATTTTTGGCCACTTGATTTCCCGTCATCGTTGGCAACGAAAGTTTTTTTGTTGCTAAAAAATGGGGCTTTTAGTAACGATTTTTCAATGACGACTTTATAAGTCGTTGCTAAAAGTGTATGTTTAGCAAGCTAAATTTGTCATTCGATTCTTGATTGGTTGTCGAACTTTCACTTTTTGCAACGAAATTCATAAGTCGTTGCAAAATTTGGAAACAAAATTCGTTAAAAATTCGTTGCAAAATTTCTAACCACTTGATTTCTCCTCATCGTGGGCAACGAAAGTTTTTTTGTTGCTATATTTTATTGCCTAATATGGACCACATTCATTGGCAACAATTTTTACTTTCGTTGCATATCTTATACAACTTTTTACAACGACTATTAAAATGTTGCCTTAAATTAAAAAAATTTCATGCTTCATGTGCTATATTTTTTTTTATTATTACTATTACTATTACTATTATTATAATTATTATTATATTTACTATTATTATTATTACTATTACTATTATTATTAGTTATTATTATTATTATTAGAATAATAATTACTAATCTTATAATTATTATTTTTATTATTATAATAATTATAATTATTACTATTATTATAATTTCTATTATTATTATTATTATTATTGTTGTTGTTGTTATTATTATTATTATTATTATTACTATTACTATTATTATAACTACTATTATTATTATTATTGTTATTATTAATCATTATTATAATTACTATTATTATTCCTATTCCTATTATTATTATTAATTATTATTATTATTATTATTATTATTATTATAATTATTATAGTACTAATAATAAAAAAGCCTGGCCCGACCCGCGGGCTTTATAAAATATAAAATAAAATAATGCTTTCCTTGAGAATTGAACTTTAGACCTCTACTCTCTTTAAACAAATGCTCAAACCAACTAAGCTATAAGAATTTTTTATTATAAAAGTCACATTTTTAAGACTAAAATACTAAAAATACTAATTATATATTTACATCAAATACTAAAAAAAAAAATTAAAAAAATACTAAAATACTAAAAAAAATCAAATTAAAAAATATTAAAATACTAAAATTCAAATTATTTTGTTAATTAATCAAAAGAACAAAAATTCAAATTACATCTTTAAAATACTAAAATCATAACATATTTACATCATAACATAACATATTATCATATTTACATATTTACATCATTTACATCATAAAATATTTACATCATTTAATCAAAATACTAAAATTCAAATGCTAAAATACAAAAAATTTACTCAAATACTAAAATTTTACCATAGTTGTATAACATATCAAAATATTAAAATTTTACCATAGTTGTATAACATATCAAAATACTAAAAGTCACTTCATCCCGACACTAAATTTTACCTATTATTATTAATAACAATAAATAATAATAATACTAATAATTATTACCCGACACTAAATAACAACAACAACAACAACAACAACAACAACAACAATAATAATAATAATAATAATAATAATAATAATAATAATAATAATAATAATAATAATAATAATAATAATAATAATAATAATAATAACAATAAAGTTACACTAATGGTGTGTAAGTTTTTTTTAACTCCCATTTTTCAAATTCTCCTTTTTCTTGACTTGTATATTTTTTTTATAATCAAATATTAATTTCTCTTTATATCTTGAATTAGAGGGTGTTTGGTAATGACTTTTAAGTTGGTTAAACTAAGTTATAAGTCATTTGTTATTATTCAGTGTTTAACAACAACTTAAATTTTAACTTTTTTTTACCTAAAAGTCATTATTAAATTTTTCATGCTTCATGTGTTATATTTTTTATTATTATTACTATTACTATTACTATTATTATAATTATTATTATATTTACTATTATTATTATTACTATTATTATTAATTTTTATTATTATTAGAATAATTATTACTAATCTTATAATTATTATTTTTATTATTATAATAATTATAATAATAATAATAATAATAATTATTATTATTATTATTATTATTATTATTATTGTTGTTGTTGTTGTTATTATTGTTACTATTATTATAATAATTATTATTATTATTATTGTTGTTATTATTATTACTATAATAATAATAATAACAATAATATAATAATAATTAATATTATAATAATAATAATAATAATAATAATAATTATTATTATTATTATAATAATAAAAAGCCTGGCCCGGCCCGCGGGCTTTTTAAAAAATAAAATAAAATAATGTTCTCTTGAGAATTGAACTCTAGACCTCCCACTTTTCTTAAACAAATGCTCAAACCAACTAGCTATAAGGATTATTTATTATAAAAGTCATTCTAAGACTAAAATACTAAAAATAGTAATTACATATTTATATCAAAATACTAAAATACTAATTAAAAAAATACTAAAATACTAAAAAAATCAAATTAAAAATACTAAATTACTAAAATTCAAATTATTTTGTTAATTAATCAAAATAACAAAAATTCAAATTACATCATTAAAATACTAAAATCATAACATATTTACATCATTTATATCATAACATAACATATTATCATATTTACATCATAACATATTTACATCATTTAATCAAAATACTAAAATTCAAATATTTCAAATACTAAAATTTTACTCAAATACTAAAATTTTACCATAGTTGTATATAACATATCAAAATACTAAAAATTCGATCACTTACCCGACACTAAAATACTAATTACATATTTACATCAAATACTAAAATACTAATTCAAAAAATACTAAAATTCAAAAAATACTAAAATTCAAATTATTTTGTTAATTAATCAAAACAACAAAAATTCAAATTACATCATTAAAATACTAAAATCATAACATATTTACATCATTTATATCATAACATAACATATTATCATATTTACATCATAACATATTTACATCATTTAATCAAAATACTAAAATTCAATATTTCAAATACTAAAATTTTACTCAAATACTAAAATTTTACCATAGTTGTATAACATATCAAAATACTAAAGTCGATCACTTGCCGACACTAAAATACTAATTACATATTTACATCAAATACTAAAAATACTAATTCAAAAATACTAAAATTCAAAAAATACTAAAATTCAAATTATTTTGTTAATTAATCAAAACAACAAAATTCAAATTACATCATTAAAATACTAAAATCATAACATATTTGCATCATTTACATCATAACATAACATATTATCATATTTACATATTTACATCATTTACATCATATTTACATCATAACATATTTACATCATTTAATCAAAATACTAAAATTCAAATACTAAAATACTAAAATTTTACCATAGTTGTATAACATATCAAAATATTAAAATTTTACCATAGTTGTATAACATATCAAAATACTAAAAGTCACTTACCCGACACTAAAATACTAATTACATATTTACGCCAAATACTAAAAATACTAATTAAAAAAAATACTAAAATACTAAAAAATCAAATTCAAAAAATACTAAAATTCAAAAAATACTAAAATACTATCTTATATATTAAAAAGATGACTTATAGAATATAATCATAACTGTACCTCATTTAAAAAAAAAAAAAAAATCTATTGTCGTTTTATGACCTTAAAAACTCAAGGCGACCCTGTATATATTTATATGACTTATTATAATCACTACAATAACAAGAAGGATGAAATAGGGTCCGTCTTACTTTGAATCCGGGCTTTGAAACCAAAAGGCCCAAATTGTCATTAGAAACTGTAAGCACCGTCAGTTCTCCCCTTCATCCGTATTCAGATAGTAAGATCACTCTTTAAACCCTAGAGCACTTTTGATTTCCCCCAATCTTTCTTGACTTTTATATCGGAATACTGAAGATCAGACAATGGCATCGCGGGAGCAAACGAGCGTCGTCGCCGACGAGCCTCTCGGGCCTCGACAAAGGTTCACCCATTGGTGATATTCAACATATGTGACTACTTTGTGAGAAGACCAGACCAAGCTGAAAGAGTCATCGGTACTCTTGTCGGTTCTGTACTGCCCGACGACACCGTTGACATTCGTAACTCCTATGTCGTCCCTCATAGTGAATCATCAGATCAGGTTAACTTTTCTGTTTTTAAGTTTTTTTTCTTATCCGGTTTGTTTATGCGCAAAATCATTGGAAAAAATAAGCAGGATTCGAAAATGTATGAGCTTTTGTTTTGTTTTGTTTTCTTCTGTTTTCATTTTTTGTCAGAAATTCAGCTATAAATTTGTTTGATCAGGTACAAGGTTATGGGCAATCCTAATTGGTATGGAAAGAGCTTCTTTTGCAAAATAAACTAAATATGACCCAGACTGAAGATCCAATCTATTATAGACTACTGAGTGTTTTACAAATTTATGTCAATATGCCATCAGCAGTCTAGAAACTTGGAATATATTTTCCTAGGGGAATGGTCATTTTATTGATTACGGGAATTGTTATTTCCATAATTATGTTTTGATAATTCACATGTCTCATGAGTTTGAGAACTTACCATTCATGTGAGAGTCCTTTTGGAAATATCAATTCCCTATTCATTTTCACAGAAATTGTTGGATTGCCTTGTTCAGTTTATCTTTTACTTCTATTTCATGTAGAAAATTGCTGTTGGTTAAGCTATCTGGATTGCTGTGCATTTTCGTGTGTTCGCATGTGTGTTTTTAATGGTTCAAAAAGATAGTTTGGTTATATGTCCAACTCTTTTTCTAATTTACCCCAATTTTAATGGTTTTAGGTTGCATTGGATATTGATTACCACCACAATATGTTAGCATCTCATCAAAAGGTGAATCCAAAAGAAGTCATTGTTGGATGGTAATTTCCGTTCTTTGATAGAGCTGTTTGAATCCTCTTTTCCCTACTTAAGAGAATCATAAAGAGTTGTTCTGTTAAAGATATTAGATATCTAATATGATGTTGAACTATGTTGCTTTATTACATTTCTGATCTCATTCTGATGCACTGGTTTTCTTTATCCCTTTATATTATGTTTTATCATTTATTTTGTCATCGACTTTTACAATAATTGGGGAAATATATCAAGAGTTCTTTGTTCGGAGGGCTGTAGTCCTTATAGTGTGTTCGAGAGGGACGGAAAAATCCTGTAGGTGGGGATGAGAACTTATCATTCTAATCCTGCTAAGTATGAGAACTTATAAGATATAGGAAGAGGAGATGATTCATACATGAAGCCTCCACAGGCATATGTTATAATTTTGATTTTCTTTTTCTGTCTTCTTTTTACTTTACTGCTTCTATCTCTGATCTAAAGAGAATGATATTTCATTTGATTATTACTAATAATGTGGCGACCCCAAAATAGGTCCATTCCATCCAACCCATTCTCGAGTCGCCAAATACATGGTATGTAAACAACTACAACTTTATTATCACAACAATAAATCTGTGAGTTTAAATACAAATATTATCTTCTGTATAATATTTATACTCAAATAAATCCTCATCACATTTATTGATACATTATTTTACAATAATGGTGAGGACTACTAAACAACTCTCTCTGTAACCTTCATTCCATACCCCGACTAAGTACTCGCTACATTCTCGCCTCCCGAGAAGAAAAATGGAACAACAAGGAAAAGGGTGAGCTCAACTAGCCTAAGAAGAATGTTATGACTAAGATAATATACAACAAATTATCGTTAGTCTCCAACGAGGAAAAATCGATAGAATACAATAGACAACAAGTTTCGGATCAATATTCATAATGAAATAATAATTCATGTAAGAGTTACGTAGAGAATGAAATCTACTATAATCTATGAATTTAATAAATCCATCATCAATATTTTATCCTCGTAACATCAATCAATATTCATCTCAAATCAAATATTCATCTTTTACACTATGTGCCAAAGATATTCATCAATTCCATTATGTTCATCTCAACACTGTTCATCTTTGCACTAAAGGCCAAAGATATTCATCATCGGTCATGTTCATTTAAACACTGCTCATCTTTGCACTAAAGGCCAAAGATATTCATCATCGGCCATGTTCATTTAAACACTGCTCATCTTCAGACTATAAAGCCAAAGATATTCTTCAGAAATCATTCATCTTTGCACTTCTGTGCCAAAGATATTCTTCAGAAATCATTCATCTGCACTACAAAGCCAAAGATATTCAATACTATCATCATTTAAGATCGAGGATGATGAAAAATACTTTTAAAGAACTAATCCGTGAAACAAAATGACAAATATTATGGATTCGTGACTTTAAACAATCCGAAGTTCAAAAATACTTCATAAATAATCATAGTGAAGTAAAATTCAAGAATGATCAAAACATGGATACAATCAAAGCTAGTATCCGTAATAGATATTTTAGATGAAAAGAAAAATTTTCATTTTTAATTGAATAGTAATGATTCGTGAATAGGTCAGTATACGTGAATAAGGCCAGTAACGTGAATAGTAACTCACACCAAAAGATAGAAATTCCATAAAAAAACATTTTCACGCTTCATGAATAGTACTCGTGAATAGTAACTCGTGAATAAGAACTCATGAATATTAACTCGTGAATAGTAACTCATGAATAGTAATTCATGAATAGTAACCCGACATGAAAAAGTTCCAAATTTGATAAAAAGTACCAACCAATATTTCAAAGATAATGATATCAAGAATTAATATCATTTGAGAAGAAAATAACATCCCTTACCTCAAAGAATCAAGATTGCCGGAAGGAAAGATCTAAGTGATCTTTGAATGAAACTTGTCTTTAAGCAAGAACTCTCAAAGTATCTAAATACTCACAAAATACGCTCAATAATATAGAGAGAGAGAGAAAATTTTGTTTCGGTGTGATTTTCAATTCTAACTTAGCCTCTATTTATAGGAAAATGTTAGCTACCAAAGCAGACTTGACCGCGCTACGATGGCTTTTTACTCGCTACTATTGCCACCCACCACATTTGAAATAAAATTCAAAGACATTTTTTCACCAACCACAAGTGGGGCCCACTCAATTCTAGAATTTTCCATCAAAATCAATTATAAACCTAATTTAGAATCAGACACCTCTTAAAATTCACAACAAATCATTCGTGCATTTTTAACGGTTCAAAATTTGTGGACATATCTTTCAACTTATGTATGTATAACATACCCAAAAATTACCACAATCCAACTATTCGGATTAAAAATTATAACCCCAAGAATATATCTCAAAACCCCGATTTGATTTTTAATACCTCCAATCCGATAAAATAATCGATAAAACACCTCAACGTTAATTCTTTCATTAATAACCACATAAATAAATCCATCATTTATATTCATATAAAATAAATATTTCCTTATCATATGAATCAATAATTAATTATTCACAAATAATATTACGTAATCACATTTATGACAAACCAGTCGTTCCTCAGAAAGAGGGGCTTTCCAATAAGGATCTCTCCATCTTGCGCAATTAGGTGACCAAACCTCTCCTTAGATGTAACTTTCTAGACATCGCCAATAATGTTATCTAATAATATTATTCAAATAATATGAATTATTGATCCGATAATGGGAAATATCGCGTGCGTTGACAATTATCAAACAAAGAATAATATAAAATACCAACGCAGCAATTATTGAATCAATAAAATAAACTATTGAACAAGAATTCATCGTAATAATTATCGAGTAAGGCCTTCTTACGTAAGGATCAATAATTCAACAATATGCGGCAATACCGTGTGCTATCTTTGGCAAACCACGCCAGACATCGTATTTTAACCAACCGGTATTCCAACGATCTTAAATTCAGAATAACTACGCCGTTATTTTTAACCGACTTATATTTGTCGCTTTCTTCATCCAATCGCTTTCAGTTATGGGGCCCACACACGGTCGCTAGCGTCAGTGCATTTAATATTCCGACAAAGATTTAATATTCCACCACCAAACGAATATTCCCGACAAAATGAATATTTTATAACCACTTGCTTATTTTGAAATATTTGCGTATTTAACCCTTAACTATCCACATTAATCAAATCAACCCTTACTATTTCAAGATAATAAATAAAGGAAATTCCTTTTTATTTAAAAAATTTCGGTCTTACAACCTCCCTCCTTATGAAATTTCGTTCTCGAAATTGGACGACGCATCGTGGTGTTTCGAAAAGGTAAAGATACCTCGCTTTCATTTTCGTTTCCAACTCCCTGTGTCATTCCTCAATAGCATGGTTTCTCCACAAAACTTTAACTTATGGTATAACCCAGAGACATAGGTCATGTTCTTTCCTCTACAAAATCTTGACAGTACCTCCTCGACGTTAAGTCTTCTGGCTATCTCGTCCGGTTTCTAACTCAATGACGTGTTTGGGTCGTCCACATATTTACGTAACATCGATACGTGAAAAACGTTATGAACACGCGTCATACTTGGTGGTAAAACGAGTTTATAGGCCACAGTTCCTATTCGATCGAGAATTTCAAATGGATTAATAAATCGAAGGTTTGAGCTTTCCTCACCTCACCGATTCTCGCTTTTGAAATAACAACTTCTTGACCTCCTTCTTCAAATTCATCACTCCGATTGTGTAGCTTGAATACCTTTTAACTTTATCGATTAAAGTCGATTATACTCAGATATCATCACGCACTCAGATATATCATCACGTGGGTACCTAGAGTTTTCATCTCCATTTCTATTATTTGTATATTATACTTAAATTAGTCTTTGACAACATTGTACTTCGTACTTCAGATATACGATCTTCTACTCAACACGTCACCTACCACGTTCGCTTTTTCAGGATGACATGGTCGTAACATATCTTTGAAATGAGTCTCTCCTCGAGTTCTTCAAGCTCTTCCCACATTCCTTCGCTCCATTTGAATTTTGTATCTCTATGAGTTAGCTACGTTAATGGAATAGCGATTCGAGAATATCCTTCAACGTATCTCCGATAATAACCAACTAAGCCTAGAAAACTACGATTTCGATTCTCGACTTAGGTTGTTCTCAATCATGACTCATATCCCAACCTTGGATAAGACGTCACAATGACACCTATCGCTTTACTATCGCATCTAATACGACGCCCCTTACAGAGAGTCCGGCTTAGGTGCATTCCACAAAGGAAGTCACAAGATAAAGGCTCATGTACCAAATTCTATAGTTGAATTTTTTAACTCCCTCAAGTTCAATAGAGCCATTCGATATGAGATTTTAGAAATGAGTTTTCAGATAGGGTTCAAAGTCGATACAAAATTTAATATCGATCTTGAGGAGTAATAAATAAATTCTTCGTGAAATACGTCAGAAAAATCAATAACAACAAGAATATTATTCAAATCGACGTGTCTTTATTCAAATCCATAACATGGACTAAGAAAACTTGACATCCGTAATAAACGAACGACTTCATGGCTTGATATGAAAATGTTTGACTACAATGGTTTGATCGCTTGAGTTTGAATAACAAAGTTGCTTAGGAATATAAAAACTAACAACCTTACAAAAGCAATCAATTTTGGCATGATGAGTAGTTAACCAATCAATCCCCAAAAGCAAGTATCTTTAAAGAGATAAGGTCAATGTGTAAGGTAATGGTGCCAACTTGAATCAAACAAGATTTTTAAACAACGGATGTAATGAAAGTTTCTCCTAACTGAGTCTCCATAAATAGGTCAAAGTCTAATTTCTCCGTAGTCAAGTTCAAACGTTGAGCGCAAGCAAGAGAGATAAAAGAATGGGTAGAACCCAGATTCTAGTAAGGTATAAACTTCGCAAGAATTTATAATTAACTAACCCGTGCTAACTTCGTCGGGTTCCTCAGATTTTGACCGGCCACGACAAACGCTCTTCCAGAATCGTTGACTTTGACTTTTCCGGGACATCCTTTTGAGTCACCGCCCACATTGCACTAGGGTTTCGATATCGCATAACTCGAGCGATATGTCCTTCTTTTCCACAATTATAGCATACCTTAAACTGTTCAGGGCGCTTCAATGATGTCCTCTTTCCCCAAGATTTGTAACATACGATCGATGGTCTTTCTCCTCCTTGGAACCTGTTGCCACATCGGGCGCCGACGCCTTCACATGGTCGTTGTTGAATCTCTCTTTTTAAAATCTCCTCCCAACTCGCTTCTTCTATTTTCATGGCCACGATTACCACCGGAGTGGTTACCGCTTTGTCCGTATTCTTCTTTCTCCACCGTTATCGTTATTCGATGATCGCTATCTTTGGTATGATCCTCGGTTATGGTCCCCGGTTGAACGCGTACTCGTTATCTCGCTTCTAACAACCGAGCCCTGCTTACAACATCTAAATAGAGAAAATTTATGAGAAATGAGATAATCGACGATGCCGGGTTTCAAACCTCTCGTAAACATCCGCCATACGTTCCTCATTCTCGCACCAAATGAGGTGCAAACCTGGATAACTCCGCAAACTTCGCCTCGTCTTTGGGACACCGCCATGTTATTTCGCTCCAATCTAATAAACTCCACTTCCTTCATATACGACGAATACTTTCGTGGAAGTACTTGTCATTGAACTGCTTCAAACGTCTCCCACGATACGCCGAGTGTAATTGAATGGGTACGCTTCACGATTCCCACCAAGAATCAGCTTCGCCACATTTTAACATAAAAGTAGCGAATGGAACTTTTCGTTCTTCACGCATCCCAAGACATCGAATATCTTGGTAATTTGCTTGACCCATGTTTCCGCGCCATGATCGGATCCGCTTTCCCTGCACTCGTGGTCCCAACTCTTCGAATCGCTTGGTTTGTGACCACCCGTGAATCGCTATCATCTCCTCCTCGTATTTTGAACACGAAGTCTCCTCGTCGATTTTTGCATGAATCGCAAAAAGCTTCTAAACATTCCTCTCTTTCATCATCTCGCTTTCGGTGGTGTTATTCACAGGAGGTACATTGCACAACTGTGTTGCACGCTCTCCTCGTTGTTAAGTGTGCATCTCCACGGCCTCATTTACACCACTATTAATATTCTCAATCGACATTCTCAATTATCGCTATAAAACAAGGGTTAATTAAGGAAATCAATCACATAATATCCCTATATAATCGACCAACTAACAAATAAGCTTAGGGTAGACACACTAGCAAAGGATTTACTCGTCTCTCCCTCCTAGTTCTATTCCCCGATCTCCGCCAGAGATCATATCCCTAAGCTCGATACCAACCGTGACGACCCCAAAATAGGTCCATTCCATCCAACCCATTCTCGAGTCGCCAAATACATGGTACGTAAACAACTACAACTTTATTATCACAACAATAAATCGTGAGTTTAAATACAAATATTATCTTCTGTACAATATTTATACTCAAATAAATTCTCATCACATTTATTGATACATTATTTTACAATAATGGTGAGGACTACTAAACAACTCTCTGTAACCTTCATTCCATATCCCGACTAAGTACTGCTTACATTCTCGCCTCCCGAGAAGAAAAATGGAACAACAAGGAAAAGGGTGAGCTCAACTAGCCCAAATAAAGAATGTTATGACTAAGATAATATACAACAAATTATCGTTAGTCTCCAACAGGAAAAATCGATAGAATACAATGATAGACAACAAGTTTCAGATCAATATTCGCAAATGAAATAATAATTCATAGAAGAGTTACGTGAGAGAATGAAATCTACTATAATCTATGAATTTAACAAATCCATCATCAATATTTTATCCTCGTAACATCAATCAATATTCATCTCAAATCAAATATTCATCTTTGCACTACGGTGCCAAAGATATTCATCAATCGGTTATGTTCATCTCAACACTGCTCATCTTTGCACTAAAGGCCAAAGATATTCATCGATCATCATGTTCATTTAAACACTGCTCATCTTTGCACTAAAGGCCAAAGATATTCATCGATCCATCATGTTCATTTAAACACTGCTCATCTTTGCACTATAAAGCCAAAGATATTCTTCAGAAATCATTCATCTTTTGCACTACGTGCCAAAGATATTCTTCAGAAATCATTCATCTTTGCACTACATGTGCCAAAGATATTCAATACTATCATCATTTAAGACCCGAGGATGATGAAAATACTTTTAAAGAACGAATCCAATTGAAACAAAATGACAAATATTATGGATTCGTACTTTTAAACAATCCGAAGTTCAAAAATACTTCATAAATAATCATAAGGAAGTAAAATTCAAGAATGATCAAAACATGGATACAATCAAAGCTAGTATCCGTAATAGATATTTTAGACGAAAAAGAAAAATTTTCATTTTTAGAATTGAATAGTGTCAGTGATTCGTGAATAGTGCTGTATACGTGAATAGTCTTTTCAGACACGTGAATAGTAACTCGACACCAAAAGATAGAAATTCCACAAAAAAAATATTTTCACGCTTCATGAATAGTACTCGTGAATAGTAACTCGTGAATAGTAACTCATGAATAGTAACTCATGCATAGTAATTCATGAATAGTAACCCCGACATGAAAAAGTTCTAAATTTGATAAAAAGTACCAACCAATATTTCAGCATAATGATATTGAAGAATTAATATCATTTGAGAAGAAAATAACATCCCTTACCTCAAAGAATCAAGATTTCTTGGAAGGAAAGGTCGAAGTGATCTTTGAAATGAAACTTGTCAGATCAACAAAGAACTCTCAAAGTATCTAAATACTCACAAAATACGCTCAATAATATAGAGAGAGAGAAAACTTTGTTTCGTGTGATTTTCAATTCTAACTTAGCCCTCTATTTATAGGAAAATGTTAAATTCACCAAGCAGCATTTGACCAAGCACGATGGCTTTTACTCGCTACTATTGCCACCCACCACATTTGAAATAAAATTCAAAGACATTTTTTCACCAACCACAAGTGGGGCCCACTCAATTCTAGAATTTTCCACCAAAATCAATTATAAACCTAATTTCCGAATCCGACACCTCTTAAAATTCACAACAAATCATTCAAAGTGCATTTTTACGGTTCAAAATTTGTGGACATATACTCAACTTATGTATGTATAACATACCCAAAAATTACCACAATCCAACGGTCGGATTAAAAATTATAACCCCGCAATATATCTCAAAACCCCCGATTTGATTTTTAATACCTCCAATCCGATAAAATACCGATAAAACACCTCAACGTTAATTCTTTCATTAATAACCACATAAATAAATCCATCATTTATATTCATATAAAATAAATATTTCTTATCATATGAATCAATAATTAATTATTCACAAATAATATTACGTAATCACATTTATGACAACCGTGCATCTCTCTCTCATTTGGCCGCAATTAGGTGACCAAACCTCTCCTTAGATGTAACTTTCTAGACATTGTCAATAATGTTATCTAATAATATTATTCAAATAATATGAATTATTGATCCGATAATGGAAATCTTTGTGCGATGACAATTATTGAAACAAAGAATAATATAAAATACCAACGCAAAGAATTATTGAATCAATAAAATAAACTATTGAACAAGAATTCATCGTAATAATTATTGAGTAAAGGCTTCTTACGTAAGGATCAATAATTCAACAATCATCAGGCAATACCGTGTGCTCTTATCGCAACCACGCCAGTACATCGTATTTTAACCATAGGGTATTCCAACAGTCTTAATTCAGAATAACTACTGCTAGTTATTTTTAACCAAATTTTATATTTGTCGTTTTCTTCATCCAATCGCTTTCAGTTATGGGGCCCACACATGGGCTCATTGCATTGCATTTAATATTCCCGACAAAGACGAATATTCCACGACCAAACGAATATTCCCCGACAAAAATGAATATTTTATAACCACTTGCTTATTTTGAAATATTTGCGTATTTAACCCTTAACTATCTACATTAATCAAATCAACCCTTACTATTTCAAGATAATAAATAAAGGAAATTCCTTTTTATTTAAAAAAATTTCGGGGTCTTACATATAACATCTGTTTCTCTTATGGCTTGGATGTAGGAAGTCAAACTATGTGATGGATTACATGTATAAAGAAAGTAATTCAACCATTTAATCAGAATTTTGTACCAAACACTATCGAACGCAAGTACTAATTTGGCACTTTTAAAACTAAGCATAAGCAAGAACTATAAAGGCAGGTTATGTCAACTTTTTTGCAGATATCCATCGATTGGTTACCAAGCATTCTCGCATTTGTTTGGCTTCTATTGACTCGAAACTTTCTTCGCAAAGTGTGATTTTAGCTCACTGACCTTCTTCCTTGTTCTAACTCGGAACAAAAAGTCACCATTGCATTACAAATTTTGTAGCAGGATTCTCCTCCAAAGGGAAGGTTAAATAGTTGATGTATGATGCCTTTAATTAATTCTTGAAATATGCTCCAAATTTCGTGATTAATTCAATCCAACCTTGTTTTGTTTATGGAGTAGTACTTGATTTGTAATCTAAATTATAGAGGTTAGTTAACAATAGACATCAAATAAGGTCTTGTATAACTAACCATGGAGTATTTGATTTTCAATATTATGGTTTACCGATTTTTAGTTGAGAAGCGACTACCTATTTATTTTGTTTGTATCTTTGAATCGGATGTTACTCTTTCAAACCAAAAGTCAAATCGGATGTCACTCAATTCTACTTGTAGTGATTGTTTTCTTTTGCTTTTGATATGTCTATCCATGTCGACCGATGGAAGCAGTTCCAAATAACTCTGCAGAAATTGTAGTTTAAATTGATATTTCTTGCCATCTCATTCATGATTACATGATAATAATCATTAACTTTGTAATCTCAAGTAATATCCATTGCAAAATTTGAATCTTCACATGAAATCTTCTTATTTGGATCACAACCACTATACTTCATGTTTAGACTACCTTCAAGTCTAAAAGCAAACCTGTTGCTTGACATCCATTTGCATGACCATGTGGAGACACTTTGAATGATCAAATTCGTAGTAGCAAAGCCCTAATCCAAAGATACTCACCCATTTTGTGTCGTTGATCTCGCACATGATGGATATAACCTACTCTAATTTAAATTATCTATTCGTTTGTAGAAAGCTAGAATATATAGGATTATCTTGTTACATATTAGCGTTATTAGGTGTAATCAATTGAAGTTCCCCGCCACCGAGATGATTTTATTTAATCTTCACACCTTTAATCTCTCTTCCTCCCTCTTTCGAGATATCTTGCTCACCTAATGATTTCATTAATTGATATTTTCTGTTTTGAAGATGCCCAAAATGCAATAAATGAATTTAACGGTGAGTAAAATTTCATTTTTTTAATTTATTCATTTCTAGTTTATTCAGCATATCATGAAGTTCTACTACTTGAATAACATTCTTCCTCACCTAGCCCAGGATAAAAAAGTAGGGGATTAGATAGAGAATTACAATTTGGGTGCTCCAACAGAGAATACTTGCCCAGTGCTTAATGTTGTAGGAAAGTGGCTTGGGAGCGATAAAATTCGAGGTAATCAAGTACCATTGGGAGCGATAAATTGGTCTGTAAGGTAAGCGAAGGTGCTTGAGTCGACGACGACAAATGTAATTTGACGCCAAGAGTGTTGTCGAACTAACCAATGGAGCACCGGTGAGGTCATGAACCTTTAGACTACCAAATCATTATATTTCGAGGTAAAAGTGAAAACTAATTCTGTAACTTCTTTGGTGTATACTTTTCTCTTTCCTATTTCTGCTTTATTGGTTAGGTGTGTGGCTATATTTTAGTTTGAACTTTGAGTATAACTGCAGTTCTATTGCTGCAGTATACTTAGGCGCTTCAGTGCTTATGGTATTCGTTAAGTTATTAGCATGTTCTCTATTTTTTCCCCTTCAAATTACATAAAAAAAGTAATCTTGTCAAACCTCTTAAACCTTGTTCCTGTTGTGTGACTGCTTTGTTTCCATTTAAATGGCAATATCTTAATTTTACTACTTTTATTGAGCGGTCCTTTAAGATGTTTAAATATAATTAGGTTTTAAGTATGAGTTGTAAGATTTTCACGTTACCTATAAGTTACAGCTGTGTGCATTTGCTTTTGGTTTGTATCTACATTGTGTAAGAGTATGTATTATACTTGCTATAATAATATGCTAATTTAGGCTGATTATGCTAATTTAGGCTGATTATGTCGGGTATTATACTTGCTATAATAATGTGCAGGAAGACTGCTTCTACGACCTGCCATAAAATACTGGGTATCAAATTTTCGTGCTACGTTTACGGAAGACAAGGGACGAAATTATGAAGTGTATTCTCTCTCTATATATGTAGATATATACTTCGATTGAAGAACTGTGGTAGCTTTAGATGGTTAATTGTAAAGATAATGAATGATTACGTAGTGGATGATTTTATTAAGTTAATAATATTTTAGTTTTTTGTATTTTTGCCATTATTTGGGGATATTGAGCCAGCCAGGCACACAAAAAAAATGTCAAATTTTGATTTGGCAACAATATAATTCGTTACCAAAGCATTGAACAAGTTTTAATATAGCAATAATTTTTTATACATTTAGCAAAAAAAAATCGTTGCTAATGGTATTAGAAATATATTATTTGGCAACGAAAAATTAACCTAATAACAACGGAGAGGATATAGTTGTTAATAATAACATAAAAGGTAACATTTTTTTATCGTTGCAAATCATATCAACTTTCGTTGCACATATAAAGAAACGACAACATATAATGTTGTTGCTAATTGACAACTTTCGTTACTATTGAAAAATAACCAGCAACAAATATTTTCGTTGCTGATTCAGCATAATGTCGTTGTCAAATATTATAATCAGCAACAAAAATCGTTGCTAAAAATTTTACATTTCGCAACGAAAGCAAGCTTAGGCAACAATTTTCATAATTTACTGCAACGAAAAATGTCGTTGCAAAATGGAGTCAATTGCAACGAAAATGCATGGTCGTTGCAAAAAAAAGAGTTCATTTGGTTGCCAATTAGCAGGCTTTTGTAACGAAATGGGGTTTTTAGCAATGAAATTTTAATTATTCTGCAACAATACATTTTGTTGCTAAAGGATCGATGTCTCTGTACGAAAGCCAAAATTCGTTGCAAAATGTATTAATTTTGGCAACGAAAAAAATCGTTCGATTCTTGGAACAATTAGCAACGCTTCATTCACAATGAACGAAAAGACTTAACGAAAGTAAAGTCGTTGCCAAAACCCTTTTGCAACGAAATTTGGCACCTTTAGCAACGAAAACTGATTATTGCTGAAGGCCCATTTTTTTGTAGTGTTATTTTCTGTCTAGGTTTAATATTTAACCTTAATTAAATATTTTTAAAATTTTAATAAATATCTAAATATTCGGGTTATTACATTCACCCCTTCTTCTAAAAATTTTGTACCCGAAATTTACCTTACACCTTACCCCCTTCATACTCATTACCACATGCTACCCAAACATTTCTCATTAGAGTTAAATTATTCAAATCATGCTGAGGAGTCATATAGACTACGAACTTTCATTTTTGAAAAGGTCATATGGAAATTCATCCACAAATCGTCATAACTTACAGATATATGGGGGGATTAGTCTAGTATGCCCTGTACTGACCAAGTACTGTTGGTTGGAATCATTTTCCTGTTCCTCTTATCCGCCCTGGGCGCACAAATATTTTCTTACCTCAGTCTTTATCGGATTGCTTACCAAAACAATTTGGTTCGGAAAAATTTTCAAAGAACGCTTAGGATTTTATAAACGTTGGTCTAGCTGAATCGAATAGCGTAGACTTATATCAATAATTTAATTCAATCGAATTATTTGGGTAAAGCCAAACCCCATTGGCAAAATTAAAATTTTTTTAAAAATATTTTTGAGAATGACGTCATGATGCCGTACTGTATTAACAGTTCGTTTGAGGATGCCGTCATTATATGACTTTGTCATAACACATCATACAATAGTGGAACAATGATTTTTAGATCGAATTCACACTATGTATTCCTGTATTTATAACTCTATCAACTTTTTATCATCTATGCACCAGGTTACATAAGTGATAAATAAAATATATTTTGATATTTCATATCATTTGCGTCTAGCTGAAATAAGTAGCATAGACTATACTTTAAACCGTTTCAAAAATGATTACGAGTCTACATATTTTTATTTTTATTTTAAAAGCACATAGTGCGTATTTAGCTTGATATCAAAATTTCAAAGTCTAGCATAGCTAGGAGTTTTGAAAAACTTATGTCTCCACTAATAATCATTTGCTTAAACAGTCTATCTATTCTTATTATCCTTAATACTCCATTTACATAATAACTATACCCGGTTAAATCAAACTTACCACACTTATGAGTTCCGGAACATGCCACGATCATATGAGTTTAAGAACTTGTCCTAGTCAAACCTTTAGCGTCCATTCGCTGAGGGGTTCATAAACGTTTCATATAATTATGAGTCACGAACGTACCATAAGTATGAGTTTTAAGAACTCGTACTTAAACCTTATTTTCTCTACCTATAACCTATCTATCTGTTATACATATGGGAAAAGAATCACATTCTCAACACGCATATAGCAAATAGCGCGACACAGACATTTCAATGATTATTAGTGCCAGAAACTAAGTGGTTTTTACACCAAGTACAATTCCCCGCCCATAACAAGGAATCATACAACTCAGCTACTGACATGAGTCCTCAATTGAAATCCCCACCTAATCTAACTCCCTTCTCAATACGAATTTCATTTAATCCATATTCATAATCCTCTCTTGAATCTGTACCAATTTATAGTACAACAAACACAACAATCTTGCTGTAAACTTTTCAATCATTCGCTTGATCCTTCTCCATACTATAACCTTATCTGATCACGGGGTGATCTCATCGTATAAGTTACGATATATTTCTATGCTATGATCATTTTGTTTTACGATCTCCTATCCCAGTACTTTTAGTTTTTTTTTTTTTGACTTTATCTATTCACCACTATTGTTCACCTTTATTATCAGAGTTAGGGAACTCCGTATCTTTATAACTTACCGAAATTCGTCTTTGAATCTTACCGACACACTACCTCTATATGAGTTAGATCTTATCCTAATCACTGCGGTTATTAGTCTAAGGTAACTCTACCCTAGGTTTATAACTAACAGCTTTGATACCAATTGTAGCGCCCCCATATTCATGGTCCTAAATCGCCACGAATCTGGGTCACTAGTTCTAACTATTGTGGAAGATATAAACATAAATTGTTTATACATTAAATATTATACACTATCCCCAAGGTCGAGTAACCATAACTTATACACAATTCATTATCCTATCTGACATACAAAGATATTATCATACATTACTATTACAAATCTAATCGCACACAATAACTTTAAACTGAAACTGTCTTTAACCTTTCCTTGTATCCGATGCATTCGCCTTAATCTGCAATGTTTTATCATGATATAACAAGGGTGAGCATGAAAGTTGTTTAGCAAGTTTAAATTTTATTTAAGAATATATCATGATTGAAAGAGTCTGAATAATAAGCAGGCTATAATTCAACAATGTAGTTGTGAATTAGCATGACCAAACTTTTGACTGAACAAGTATTAAACATGAACAAATATATCTGAATCGAATGGTAATGAAGGTGATTAGCCTTTCATACCTGACTTATACATACAATATGTACAGAGTACAATTCTACATAGCAATCGGGAATGATTAACCATAAGCATATCTGAATGAAACAACTCTTAGTATAGTTAAGAAAAACTTGCATGCACCGTTGATTACCGTTACGAAATATAACTTATCTTTATCCGAAGACCTAATATAGATAATATCGATCTCCAAATATTAGAATAATATCATCACAGTATAAAATAACCTAAACACATTACCACATAATCCTATCAGTCTATACAGCACATAAGACCTAGTATCGAGTCAAACTATTGCAGTCTGAGTTGTGTTCGGTACTATTATTACATCCCGACGGCATAGTCGAACAATTACCGAGTTTAAGTTCAATTAAACTCTGTCTAAACACTTAACAATTATCTTAGGAAAATTTATAAATCAGTCAACATAATTTTCATAGGCCTATAATAATTTTCAGATAATTAATATCATTTATTATAATTTTTCAATCACTTATATCGTATTTATATAATATAAATACCACAATATTCTAATATCATTAATATCTATTTATTATCAAATATTAATGAAATACATGCCATAATATTATAATATATTTATAATATATCAAAGTATTTTAATACCTTAAAATCATACTTTTATAATTTTTAAACCTTTAAATCCATTATCCGATAATTGCCATTAATATTAAATATTAATGTTTTTATGACAAAATATCAAAAGTTATATTTTATAACTTCAAATATTTTTATAATACTTAAATCATTTTTATATGATTTATAAATCACAAATTCTATTTTTTCATAATTTATTTAATACATGTAGTAAATAAATTAATTACCATTAATATTAATTAATTAATGAAATTCATCACAAAATATTAAAAGTCATCAAAAATAACTTAAAATATTTTCTTATAGCATAATATAATTTTTCATGATTTTTCATGTATTAAAATCATTTTTAAGGAATTTACTTAATATTATAATTAAATAAACTAAATATCATTATTATTCCAAAAATATTAAATATTTATGTCAGAATAATTAAAAACTAATTTTCAGACTTTAAAATAATTTTTAGGAATTTATTTTGTATTTTTAATAATTAAAAACCATTTTTTATCTATTTATTAAATAAAGTAATTATTTTTCATAAATAAACTGTCACTAAAGGGCCCTATAGCGACGAAACTGTCGCTATAGGTGTTCTTGGGCTGTTCTTGAGGAAACCCAGAAACTCATAGCAATTTACAAGTGGGTCAGTTTGACCGGTTACCACTCTTTGATTATTACGTTTCTAGGTTTGAAATGAAGTTCATATGATAGTATGTATGTAATACTAAAACCCCAAACAAATTTCCTGGCTAGAATGCATTATATCAAGAAGTTATAAAGCATCAAACAAGTTGTCAGACACTGTTCTTCATTTATGGGTTTTCTAGAAATGAAGAACAGCTCCTCGTGCCTATTTTAGATCTCAATAACTTTCATCCCGGGTCTGATTTGTGCGATTTAAAGGTTCAATGTTGTAGAAAACATGATAGGGTACCAATATATAACATCACTTCAACCTAACAACATCACCTACGCAAGATATGGGCCGGTCAAAGTAGCCCAGAAAAACTGTCGTTGAACATTTATGGGGTTCTTCGGCAGATGGTCAACCCAAGTTTGACCAGTTGTAACTTTGATCCTGTAAACGATCTGGTGGGTATAATGGCTTAGATGTGTAGTATGAATGTCAGCCTACAAAGATCCAACACTAACATGTTCATTAACATTAACAGTAGCGAGATCCGAAGACTAGAAAAGGGTTGTCGTTAGTTCTTTGAAATTACGGGTCATTTAGAATTTGATTTTCGTGAACGGTCAATGGGTTTTGACCACTCACATCTAGCGTTCTAGAGACGATCAGACCCTGATTCAAGTTCCAGAATAAAGACCACCTAACATACTACAAGTTCAAGCGTTTAAAACACTAAAACAAATAACAAGGAAAGATCTATAAGCCCTGACATCGGCTTGTCAGACGAGTTTTTTAACTTTTTCCAGATTTTTAAAATCATCAATTTCAAGCATCTAAGTGTTATGGATCTGAGTTATAACAACCTAGATCACTAAATGACACCTTCTAACATAACTTTAAACAATAAACAACAACACATAACATGAATCACATAAATTTCTAAGTTTAGGGTTTTTATACCTTTTTAGCTTTGATCCTTGAATCTGACTTTTGATTCTGATTCTTGGCAAGCTATGAAGTGTTCTGAGCTTTGTTTCTCACACTCTCTCACTCAAGACTTCAAAAATTGTGGGGAGAGAAGGTCTTGGCAAGTATGAAAACTAAAGTAAGTTACTTTACTTAAGATGTAAGTTTGTAAAGCTTGATTCATTGTATGTGGCTGATATATCAGCTGATTAGGAGTTATAGGGCACAAGGCTAGATTTAGGGTTAGTCACCAACCATAAGTAGGGCTAGATCTACACTCGACCCCATTAAAATATTCAAAAGGGAAGTTTGGACATTGGACTTATAAAGTGAATGGCATAAAGGTAACTTGTCACAACCCTTACAGTTTGACCCTTAGGGTTTAACCCTAGAGTACACAAATTCAAATTTCTAGATTTTTCTAATTAAGTTTTAAAAATAGAAAATTAAGATTTCTAAATTATAATTAGGGTTTCCTAATTACATTAGAGTTTACTAATTACTTTCAAGCTTGCTAATTAGGGTTAATATTTCCTTAATTAGAATTGCTAATTTAGCACTTAGGTTCCATAATTGTACATTATGGTTTCTAGATGAACAATTAAGATTTTCTAATAATCAATTAGGGCTATCCCTAATTAAATATAAAATCAATAACACAAAAATCTTGCACTATCTTCAAGCTTCCCAATTAGGGTTTTAATATTCCGAATTAGGGTTTCGACTTCCCGAAACTGAAACTAGGGTTTCTAGAACCGGTAATAGGGTTTCTTAACACTCGTTAGGGTTTTCTCATTGAACGTCAATAAATTATTAGGGTTTATGACTGATAAAATTTATCTGGTCAACACTTGTCCCTTAATCACATACTGTACACATATATGACCATATACACAGAACATATACACTTATACCCTTAACACTGTAAACCTTAACCAAAAGTTTTTAAATTCACAAAATTTCTTCCCTAAAATGTCAAATCCATACACTTATTTTCTGTCTAGGTTTAATATTTAACCTTATTTAAATCTTTTAAAATTTTAATAAATATCTAAATATTAAGGTTATTACATATCTCTTCAAGATTCTTCTCTGAATTTTCTTGTTTATATAACACTCTTCCTTTAAGAATTTCTAACTGCCTTTATATTGTTCAACATTTCATTCAAGTTCTTCATTTTCATCATACGTATCAATTTCTATACTTGGTACATATCGAGTCTCTACCAATTTCAATATGGTACACTGAGTGGTTTCCCACAAACAACCAACAAACTAGGTTTCGTGTTGCTAGTTCGTATATACCTCCGCTCTATGAAGGAATCGTTTAACCCAGATACCATACATCAACTACTAAAGAGTACAATTGTACCATACTTAACTATAACTTTTATTCTTAACTTCTTTACCACTCTCTTCTTATAGACATTGTCTATTTGTTCTCATCTTACATTCTTATTATATGAGTTGGGTAACCCCACATTCATATTTCTTATAACTCTGCGAGATTCTTCTTTGAATCCTCTTACGAATGTTTTAATCCCTTCTTTATAAATTTCTTAAATCCTTCATTCTCTAAGGTTATAGCCTAAGGTACTCCTACCTAAGGTTTATAACCTACAGCCCTAATACCAACTATAACGACCCTAAAATTCATACAATTTAATTCTCAATTTTGGTCGTTAATAACAAATCTACCTTCTGATTTTACATCATTATTCGATGCTAAACTTTATAAAATGCGGAATAATTTAAACTTTTATGTCTTCTTACTTTAATTCCCTGAATCAAAACCTTTATTATCTATATGTCTTCGAATCAATCTTATTTTATGATTTGCTTTATCACTGTTATTATATAAAATTTAACATTTCAATCCGATAACCTTTACATATCAGATAACTCAAACTTTAGCTTTACAACTCAACATAAAACTATACATCATAAAACATTTAGTACATCTCATGAATCTTAATCATGGTACACAGAAATAACAACTTTAGCTAAAATATTAATCTTCGTGTATTATTTTTTATCCACGTCATTCAAGTAGCACATAGTGTTACATTCAATCCTTAACCTGCAAAAATAGTTATTTGCAAGGTTGAGCTCGACAGCCCAACAAAATCTAATAGTTTTCATGCATCACGTAACACATAATAACATGCTCAACATATATCTCATAAACATTGGACTAACATAACATACATGTTACAGTTCATATAACAAGTATTAAGATTGAGTTCCTTACTCAATCAACATGATTTACTCAATCAACGTAGTCATAAGTTGAATTTAACATTTCATACATTCATCATATATATAATACATCATGCTCTTTGTAATAAAGATTTAAAACAACTAATCACCAATAACAATTTAACAGCTTACAGTTATCTGCACTTCACGTGCCCTACACAATTATATAATCATACACATCAATTATTAGTCACATAACAACACATAGTAATTGTAATGTAAACTCTACTCCACATCTCATAACCCTTCCTGTTAATTAGCACACAATGTTCAATTAGATTGTGTTAACTTTTCGACTTATGTAATATTCGAAATTCATTCAAGTGTTTAAGTCTTGGTAGGACTACTTATTGGTTTTATATTAACACTATTCAATATCATATGATATTCATTTCCTTTTATTTAAAACACTTTTTACGTTCATTATCACTTATCACGGCGTTTCGACGTTTATTCGTCACACACCCAATTTGTCTCTCTTGTGTGTGCTTACATAACTTATCTAATAAATCATGTATTAATATTAATCATCATTATATTTACTAACATTCATGTTTTATAACTTAGAACAACATCTTTTATCGTCAGAAGCACTACACTTGCATATGTGCATGCCCGACGCCCTCCGATTGCCACCTAATTCATATCAGTCCACAAATGGCCATTTTGACCCCTTTTCTAGACCTCCCTTTTCCAGACCTCAAATTGAGAAACCGAAAGAATAACTGTTGTAGATCTATTCGTCCTCTGTCTGGATCATCTTGAATCACCTCAATTGGAGTTCGTATGAAAAAGTTATGATCGTTTTACCAAAACAAGTCAAAGCAGTCACAGTCAGCACACATGGGGCGCGACCGCGCCTCTTTTCCTCACCATGCCAGCGCGCCCGAGAAATAACCCCAGCCCATTTAGGCGGCACACAAGACGTGAAGGCGCCCATGATAACCTTATGTAACACAATTTTTGACATAACTTTCTAATTTTAAGTCTGAATTAGTTGGTTTTCGATTCGTTGGACTCGTTAAACTCTTAGCTACTCATCTAGATAATAATTATAACACTTAAAACATATTAACAAATCATTTTAAGGGTTCTAATTTAATGTTCATGCTATATTTTCATGTTTTAAACACATTTAGCAAATTCGATCGCCACGGCTTCGTTTCTTAACCAATTAACATGATTTAAACTACGTCATTTCGTTTCTTCACATACTAACATAATCCAATACCAATTTATAGATTATAACACATATTAGACATAAAACTTTGTACTTTCTAAAGCCAATTTTCATGTATAAACACTGTTATATACTTTTCTTCCTACAACCCAATTTACATGGATTTTTATTATCAAACAACACTCACATGTGATGATTAATAGAGTATAAACCCTATTTGCAAGTATATATATCAATCCAACACAACTATCAATTTACAATGGATAATCACTAAGAAATCAAAATATACAACTTAGAAGCAATTTACCTTGATTTAGCAAAGTGTTAGAAACCCTTCTTGTTCTCTTAGCAATCTCTGCAATTCTCTCTTCTCACCAAGCTCTCCCTCTTTCTAAACCCTCTGTGTTTCTTCTTCTCTCCCAACTCTCTGGTCTTAGGCCTTAGGAGAGAAATAAGACGCGAAAGAAAAAAAATAACCTGATATGGCTTATTTCCCCACGTACTCTATCAGTTAAAAAAAATAAAAGACGCCAGTTACATAAACCAAAGGCCACAAGGCTTTGTTTGGCTACCACCTATTCCCCCAAACTAGATTATTTTTATATTATTTTTATTATATAGTTTCATGTGTCACACCTTTAGTTAATTTAAATAACACATAATAATAGTAATTAATAATAATTATAATCTCATTATAATTATACTTATAATTAATAAATAATTACATATATCTAATTTAATTAATAGATTAGATTTAAACATTACTTTATTTAATTTATTTATTCCTTTAATATTAAACAATTCATTTAATTTAATTCATTCATTAAATTAAATCTTCAAAGAATAAAATTTACCTTTGCTTTAATTTAATTATCATACACACGTAACTAAATTATTATACCATAATTTCATAAATTAATTTTTCTCAATAAATAAATTATTTAAAATATTTATTTAATTCAATAAATATTTAAAATAATTACCAAATTCATTTAATTTATTCAATAGTTAACTTAACTATTGAACCTCACTTTTCCAATATATGAATATATAGTTCTCTTCACACCAGATCACATATTTAAAAATATATAGCATTTATATATACATACTCAAACTCAAAACATCTCATAATAAGAATTTCAATTATTAAATTCCTATTTTAATAACTTATAAAAATTCGGGTTGTCACAGGTGCTTCGAGAGTCAGAGGCATCGACCCCCCAGAACACCGGCAAGCGGATGCCTAACTGGGAAGGGCCTTATGAAGTAGTAGAGGTACCGAAGCCCGGGACTTACCGGCTTTGAGCGATGGATGGATCGGAGGTAAAGAATACATGACATGCTGGAAGACATAGAAGATATTACTAGTAGACGTTATGCTATTTTTTATACTTTACTTATGTAATCTATGCGATTCATCAATGCAATAAATGAAAATTTCTCTTCGGGAAAATTTTATACTTCATTTGAATTCATAAAGTTCTTACAAATCCGATCAGACAAGCTTCGGGCATAAACCGATCAGAAAGTCAGAAATGACCTAACTGATCGGTAAAAGTCACAAGCATAACTGATGGAGAAAGTTACACATTTGATCAGACGAGCTTCGGGCATAAACTGTGCAGAGAGTCAAAAATGACCTAATTGATCAGTAAAAGTCACAAGCATAACTAATCTAGATAACAACTAAGACATTTCTAGTATTTCATTCATATACAAAAGTTTTACAACTCCGATCAGACCAGCTTCAGATATAAACCGATCAGAAAGTTAGAAACAACATAATTGATCGGGAAAATATCGCAAGCATAACTGTTCAGGCAGGTTATAAACAACATAAGGGAAAAAGATTACAAAAAAAAATTACAAGTCCAAAAAAAAAGCTACTCCGGGGAACTATCATCTTCGGATTCAGACTCTTCGTCAGAGTAGTCGAGGATAGCAGCATCCTGCCCAGCAGCAATCAACCTCGCCCATGCCTTTTCTTGATAAGCTTCAAAACCTTTCGCAAACTGGGTCATGACCTTATCGGTAAGGGTAGGCAATTCCTCATATTTTTTGATGGCTAGCTACTTGACGACGACACTTTCTTTCCTTAAGGTGTTGTTCTCCTGAATCAACGTCCTCTTGTCCTCAACTGTATGAAGAGCCGCCTTCAGATCCTTGTTCTCCTCTGTAAGAAGTTCCTTGTCCTGAACAAGCTTCTTGGCATGACCATCGAGACCGACGAACTCTTGCTGGAGTAAAGAGTATTGTTCTTCGAGTTTGGCGACCCGACAATCAGCTTTGGTCAACTTATTCCGAGTGTCGGCGTGAAGGTCTTTTTCCTTCTTCATATTCGAGTCTTAACCTCGCAACTCAGCTTCGAGAAGCGCCACATCCGACCTCAGTTGAGCCTCTTTCTTAGTAGTACGAGCCAGAGGCGGAATGGCTCGAGCGAGGATGGTGTTGGCCTATAACATAACAACACATCCGCCATGAAAAGCACAACATAAAGGTAAAAGAGGAAGTCTAATTCTTTCAGAATCACCTGACACCGAGCCCTGATATAGGCTACCAGGTAGTCTTCGGATGAGTGCCCCTTGAACCGTTCGTCGTCAACAGGAAGTTTGAAATGCTCGAACAGGTTGACGGGGAATACTTCGGACGGACTCGTCGGCCAACAGGTTGTCGGCGTCCCTTGTGAGGAACTAGTTTTAGAGGTGGGAGTTGAGGTAGGTATTGGGTCGGCCACCACAATGGCATGTTCAAGGCCTTCTGTAACGCCCGGGAATTTTAGATTTTTAATAAATTAAATTCTTATTTGATTATGTGGATTCAATGAATATAATTGATTAATTATGTGTATAAGATATTTGAAGGTCGTTCTATGACCTAGAATGTGTGGATGTGGTAAGTACTCTGGCTATGTGCTAGGATTAATTATTTTGAATTATCAAGACGAAAATGAATGTTTTCCGAGAATTTTCCCGTAAAAACACTATTCACCTGATTTCGTTCGAAGCTTATGTTTGAAATTCCGAGAAATGCGTAATGATAGAATATGAAGATATAATGGAATATCCAATAATATTTCTGTTATGGCAAACGAAGTTTTCGCTTGCAGACTTAAAACCTAAGGGTTAGTGAAAGAGATTTACGAAAGGAAAAGGAAAGGCGTATAATCATTTCGGTTATTATACGTATGAGATACGAGTACTATACTAGTTCAAATACGAGTATGGTATGAAGAATAGTATAACATATAATACGAATATCGTATGAGTACTAGACGAAGAGAATACGGGAGTTATACGCATAGAATACGATTATTTCTAATAGATTAATTATGAGTTAAAGATTTTGTATAAATTCAATTGGACTTGAATTAATAGCAAGCCCAATGAAGTATGTAATCAAGCCCAAGTCAAGGCCCAATATTAATTTAAGACAAGCCCAATCCAAGAAGTTAAACCGCGGGTTGAACTGGCGGGTCACGGGATGGGTAAAACCCATGGGGCAACCCATGGGAATGCCCATGGGCATGTGGGCCGGCCACTTGGCCACCAAGTAAAGTGATTACTTGGTGGCTAAGTTGATGAGGAGGTGGGAATAGTAAGGAGATGGCATGTTGACCATTTTGCCCCCATTTTGAAATCCTATAAATACAAAGCTTAGGTTGGACTTTTTGTGATTTACAAACATTGTCCAATATATATTGAGAGAGAGAAAGAGCTAGAAACACATAATCAAGCTACTTCCAAGCAAACCATAAGACGTTTACCAAGAACGCGAAGAACGACAAAGGTAATAGCTCGTAAACATTAATCTTCATCTTTTTCGATTTCTTTCTCGTAAAAGAATCGTAGATTGGTGGAGCATGTTAGTGAGGAGGAATAAGGATGACTATTAATAATGAAATCATTAATAAGTCATGATCAAATGGAAATCATAAATGTTTAAATAAGTTAAAAATCGTAAAAAGTTATGAACGTGAACGTAGTTGTGATTGGACGATTTGAAAACCATCATAGCTAGGGTATGTGCATATTGTTTGGTTAGGATGGAGATAATGAATTTATGGAGTGTTCCATTTAATTTGGCTCATAGAACACGAGTAACGAAGTTATGGCGAATTTTATGAAAATAGATGATAAACGTCAAAAACGTAGAAATCTCGGATTAAGGGTCAAAAGTTGTTGTGTGACTTGAAAATGTTGGTTTTCAATGCCAACACATGAGATAAGGTATTTAAGATTCGTAGACGAAAGAATCGTCGAATTCCGACTTATAACGAAGAAAACGAGTATTGAACGCTCGAAAATGATAAACGAATGCTCAAAATGAACCAAATGGTGAATTCCGAGTTAACAAATTCGAAAATGTAAAATTCTTATATGAACACCTAGAGTATGTAATTTGTGAGTTGTGGGCTTTTGAATGAGCCAATTCGGATGTAAAACAAATAAGTTATGAAGCCGGGAATTTCGTTGGAAAAACTAACTGTCAAGACTAACTGATGCATAGGGGGGTGCGCAGCCAAACCCAACAGAAAAAGGTCATACCGCAATGGGATCCGACTTTGTCCCTCGTTAATTGGCGGCATGTACAATGAAGTTATAATAGTGTATCAGAAATAGCTTGTCACTGGCGATGTGTAGAATAGTTGACCAAGTTAGGTTTTTATTCCATTTGAATGTAGACCGAAGGTGAGACGTGAATGTACTTAATGTACATCATAGAACAAACTTTAAATCACTTATAAGTGATAACGTTAAAAGATTTAGTATGGTTTAATAAGAATTAAACGAAGAACGCAAGAATGTAATAAGTAAAACCGTGAATGATGTTCAATGTTGGTACTTCACCAATAATGATCGAATGTCGGTAAATAACGTAAGAACGTTAACAAGTCATAATGAAGCATAGTAAGTCCAATTAACTTTATTAATGAAATAAATTCAAGTAAGACATAGAAGAGAAAGAAGTTGGTTAAAATAAATAAAGTAAGTTTGTTTGTAAACTAATTATAGTGTGCTATGTGAATATATCATGTAGATAATGTAAAGACTGAGAATTGATTGAATATTATCTTCAAAGACGCTTGAAGGCAAGTTTTCTTAACGCTTGTCTAACCTTCGTGTTAGTCAGGTTTTCTGTGATTCATGTTCTGAAATGCATGAATGGTTTTAAAGAAAGAGTCGATGCCTGTTTTAACTCGGCTAGACTAGTCTTGAAGAATTGATTGATTTGCTTACAAGGCTTTCGATATAGAACTGTTAACGCTATCATATGCCAAGTATTTGGTACGGATGTAAAGGTAAGTTTGTCTATGAACAAACAAAAGTATTTTCATCGATTATTCGATGGGCACGCGAGGTTGCCAAAAGTTAAACGTAAATACGTTTAACGGAAGTGTTGATCAACATAGAGTACAACAGGCTGATCACCTAGAAGTGCTCGTAAGTAATGCAGGATGCATGGCCTTAGTGCCGAATGTCCTTTTCAAGTATGAAAACGCAAAGAGTATGTTCATGGTCTTTTGACCGGTTCAGAATTCCTAAGGTATTATGTATACTTTGGAATTATTGTTATGTAATAAGAAGAATAAGTCAATGCTTCATGGTGATTCATAGCTACTTGTTCAGTTATGAAAGATAATCATATAATTCTTGATGTGGTGTTTAAATCATCCTTTGATAGACTTACTGAGCTATTTATGCTCATTTCTTGCTTGAATTATATGATTGCAGCTAAAGCCGAATGAATTGAGAGTTCTAAGAGAGATAAAGGCAAGGCTAAGATGGATAGTTGATTATCCTGTAATAGACTAGAGTATTTGTATGTAATATACTTATGAATAACAAAGAATGTATTCGGTTATGAACCTAGGAAAGGATTTATTACTATTGTAATAAAAATATAGTAAGTACACTCATTTTGTTGTTATCTCAAAGGAATGATTGTATGAATTGTAGTATCGTGTAGCACTATCTGTCGGGTTGGAAGATACCCGAATTTGGGGGTGTCACAGGTTGGTATCAAAGCACTAGGTTATAAAACTTAAGGGGGGAAGAACCTTAGGCTAATAACCTCGTTAGGAAAGGAAAAGTCCGAAGAAAGTTAACTCGAGTCAAATGAGTTAATAAGGTATTGAGGAAACTCAGTACCAAAAGATTTAAAAGATGGAAAGTAACCCTAAATTAATTTAATGTGATTTGTGCTTATAATTATTGGGTATTATGTACTAATCAACTTGTTATGTGTTATTGTAGATGTCGATCGATAGCTTGATGTATAGCGATATACATGCGGTGAGTGAGGAGTCCGTGAATAGAGTAGAACCAGTACCTATGCCTGTAGCGGAAATACCTTTAGTGATTCTAGAAGAATCAGAGCCCGAGGAGTATTTTTCAGAGGAGGACTATTCTGAGGAGACCATGGGATTGGCATCATATTTGAATATGATGATAGATGTGGAAGATAGTATTGAGGTAATATCGATTAATACGGTGATGCCTGCATTAGATTCGACACCTACAGATACGATGAGGGCAATGTATCTCTCAGTGCTTGACCGTAACGTGCAACTGCACAATATGGTGCAGCACCAGAAGGAAGAGATCAATGATCAATGTGGGGCCAAGGACTCTGCAGAGTCAGACTTTGAGATAGAGCATGATGAGAAGGTGCTCATGACAGATAAGGTTCGGGATTATAAGAACGAGGTCGTAGAACTTCGTAAGAAACTAGTTGAGAAAGACCAGAAGATAGCACGAATGTCATATATAAATGACAGTAATACGAGGATTTCAAGCTGAAAATAGCTTGTTATTCTATTGAGTCGAGATAGACTCGACATACTATAAGTCGAGATATTGTGTCGATTCTAGCGAACGAGAAGCATGAGAATGCTGTTAAGCAGTATTAGAAGTTATAATGGTAAATAGTTTTGTGTAGTGACGTAAAACCATCTTTTGTATAATTAAAGGGTAGTCTTTTTGTAAATCCCAATTTTTGTGAAAGTCCATCGCGGGATATAAATGTAATAGCTTTTGGCTATGGAAAGCAAATTGCAAATAGTTTTGACTATGAAGAAGCATCTTAATATAATGAAGTTTTTATTTAATGTGCCTTGTTGTGTATGAGTTATTGTTCAGTTGTCCAATGAATAATAACTAAGTAAGCAAATAAGTAATAACGGGACTTTATTTATTTAAATCAGAAATGCCGCAAAGAATAAGACAACGTAATCAAGAGGCGGAATCGCATAACGATAATCAGGGGGGTCCCAATAACCCTATGCAAGAGTTCGTTAATTTATTAATGGCTGCATTTAACCAAGCTTTAGGGGTAGAGCACCCATGAGGACCTAGGTAGCAGAAAAACTACCTTTAAGGAATTTAAAAGTGTAGGTCTGCCTGAGTTCAAGGGAACAATGGACCCAATGGAGGCCTAGACATGGGTCAAGGAAATAGAGAAGGTGTTTGTTATTACAAACGTAGCTGAGACATAAAAGACTTCTTTTGCGACTTACATGATGAAGGGGGAAGCCAACTACTGGTGGGAGGCTCACCAGGGAAGGGCTAGAGCTGATGTTGTTACATGGAAATAGTTCAAGAAGGTATTCTTCGAGAACTACTTCCCTACTAGCATGCAAGGGAGGATGGAGATTAAGTTCTTAGAACTTAAGCAGGGGGACATGACAGTTCCCCAATATGCGGCCAAATTCAATGAATTTGCAAGGTTTGCTCCACACCAAGTGGACACGGAAGAGAGAAATGCTCGTAGGTTTGAGCAGGGCCTAAAACCCTGGCTCTATAGTAGGATTTCGATTTTTTTAGAGTGCTTCCTATGGGACTATTCTAGAAAAGGCGATAATAGCAGAGGGTGGTAGTGAGGCTTTGACCCAATACCATAAGGAACGAAAGAATAAAAGTAAGGGAGAGGGAGGAACTAAGGCAGAGGTTTCCAGTGATAGTGGCAGTATGCCAAAACGGAAGAATTTTAAACCTGGGAATACTGGGGTGAAACAAGGGGATCCTAAACGTAGGATGGAGGCATTCAAGACATGCGGAAAGACTCATTTGGGAGTCTGTTTAAAAGGGAAATCAGGTTGTTATAATTGTGGACAGGAGGGTCAAATATCACCCAACTGTCCTAATCCTAAGAAAAGCCGTAGCTGTTTCGTTTGTGGGTCGATGGACCACATGGCAAGAAATTTCCTGAAGAAGGGGGCGGAGGGTAGTAAGGGTTCTGGTAGTGGTAATTTAGCCATTACTGGACCAACATCATCATTGGGTAGACCCTCAGCCAAAACGTTTAATATGACTATCCAAGATGCGGTAGCATTAGCGGATGTAGTAGCAGGTATCATTCCAGTCAATGAAATAAATGCTTATGTGTTATTTAACTCGGGTGCTACTTGTTTTTTTATAGCATGTGGATTTTCTAAGCAACTGGGATTAAACCCTGAAAAACTAGAAATACCTTTAGATGTTAAGGTAGCAAACGAAGAGATAATTCTCATTGAACACATTCATAGGAATTGTTTTGTAGATATTAGGGGTAATAGATTATCGGTAGATATTTTACCAATAAAGTTAAGAGAATTTGATGTAATTCTAGGTATGGATTGGTTAATTAACCATAGAGCGATAATAGATTGTCATAAAAAGAGTGTAAACCTAAGGCTTTCTAAGAAACCTGAGGTGGTGTTTTATGGAAATAAATCACCGGGATGTTCTTGTTGTCTAACTATGACACAAGCTAGGAAGATGTTGAAGAAGGGGTGTAAGGGTTACCTGTGCCATGTTGTGGATACCCAAAGGGTGCGAGCATCATTCGAACAGATATCGGTAGTTCAAGATTTCGCGGCTGTATTTTCGGAGGAGTTACCCGATATTCCGCCAGATAGGGTTGTAGAGTTTGTGATTGATTTGCTGCCAGGTACGGTACCTGTTTCAAAGGCACTATATAGAATGGCGTCAGTAGAGATGAAGGAGTTAATGGTTCAATTACAGGAACTGTTAGATAGAAAGTACATTCAACCATGTGTGTCTCCGTGGGGAGCATCGGTATTGTTTGTAAAGAAGAAGGATGGGTCGTTACGACTTTGTATCGACTATTGAGAGTTGAACAAGTTAACGATTAATAATAAATATCCATTGCCTAGGATCGATGATCTATTTGATCAGTTGAAAGGGGCAAAGTATTTTTCTAAAATAGATTTGCGTACGGGGTATCATCAACTGAAAGTAAGGAAGGAGGATGTACCTAAGACGACGTTCAGAACTCGTTATGGGCATTACGAGTTTCTGGTTATGTCGTTTGCGTTGACGAATGTGCCAGGCGCATTTATGGATATGATGAACAGAGTGTTCAAACAGTATTTAGACAAGTTTGTGGTAGTGTTCATTGATGATATTCTAGTCTATTCTAAGACGCCAGAAGATCATGCTGAACATTTGAGAATAGTGTTGGAAACACTACGGAGGGATAAGTTATATGCAAAATTCACTAAGTGTGAATTTTGGCTTGAACGAGTGTAGTTTCTAGGACATGTTATAGATAAAGATGGCATATTCGTAGATCCATCGAAGGTGGAAGCAGTAAATGAGTGGGAACAACCGAAAACGCCAACCGAGGTTTGGAGTTTTCTGGGGTTAGCGGGATACTATAGAAGGTTCATTCAAGACTTTTTTAAATTAGCTACTCCGTTGACGAATCTGACAAGAAAGTCGGTGAAGTATGAGTGGACAGAAAAGTGTGAAAAGAGTTTTGAAGAACTAAAAAGGAGGTTAAATGAGGCACCTGTATTATCCTTACCAGATGATAGAGGGAATTTTGTAGTTTATAGTGATGCTTCGCATAGAGGACTAGGTTGTGTGCTCATGCAGCATGGCAAGGTCATTGCGTATGCGTCACGCCAGTTAAAGAATTATGAGAAGGTCTATCCTACTCATGACCTAGAATTGGCAGCTGTAGTCTTTGCCTTAAAAATATGGAGACATTATCTATACGGGGAAAAGTGTGAGATATACACAGACCATAAAAGTCTGAAATATATCTTCACACAAAAGGAGTTGAATATGAGGCAGAGAAGGTGGTTAGATTTGATAAAAGATTATGACTTGATATCTTATATCATCTTGGGAAGGCGAACGTAGTAGCCGACGCGTTAAGTTGGAAGGGTAGGGAAAAGCTGTCAATGTTAACGACTCAGAATGAGTTAATAACGGAGATGGCAAAAATAGAGTTAGAAGTTAAGTTGCCAAGTGAAACGGTGGAGATGTTGTTTTTAATAGAGACTCGACCAACGATAGTGGAATGGGTTAAGGAAGTACAGATAAGTACTGAAGAATGTGAGCGAATAAAAAAGATGATGAAGGTTGACGTGAAGACTAAGTATAACCTTGATAAAGAAGGTTTACTTTGTTTTGAAGGAAGAATTTGGGTTCCAAATAATTCCAATTTAAAAGAAGAGATTATGTGTGAGGCTCATAGCTCGAGGTACTCGATACATCCTGGTAGTACTAAGATGTATCAAGACTTTCGTCAGAACTTTTGGTGGCCGAACATGAAGAGGAAGATCGCATAATATGTTAGTAAGTGCTTAACTTGTCAGAAAGTTAAGGCTGAACACCAACGACCGAGTGGGTTATTGCATCCACTAGAGATTCCGGAGTGGAAATGGAAGCATATCACCATGGACTTTGTGGTGGGACTTCCAACAACGAGAAAAGGATACGATGCTATTTGGGTAATAGTGGATTGATTGACGAAATCGGCTCACTTTCTACCAATAGGAGTTAGGTATAACCTAGAGCAGCTAGCTAAACTTTATGTCAAGAAAATTATTTCTAGACATGGAGTACTGATAAGTAGGTTTTATACCTACTTATCCGGTATCTATTACTTAAATTATTTGCTTAATCTCATGTTTCTTAGTTACTTTTCATACATTTTATATTATTTTATAGGCGATGACATGACATTGGCATGAAGAAGCAAGGGAAAGGAATTCATACATCTTTTGGGCTAAAATACGCAAGCAAATGCAAGAAGGGAATATTGAAGGACTTTTAACACCAAGTTGGATGCATGTTCTTGGCTTGGAGTTTGGAATTTATTTTATATCTACTTCTTAGCTTTCTGTAACATCTTGAATAGTCCAAATCGGAGTTCGGATGCGAGAGTTGTGGCCTTTTTATCAACAAAGATCAAAGTTAAGAGTTGTCATGCTTGCCATTTACACAACATATACTTCAAGATCGATTTCTGCCTTGATCCGGACGGATTCTGTCAATCCTCAAAGCACGACAGTTGTAGATCTCGTCGATATCTTCGATTTGATAGGTTGCAGGCCCCATAACTCCTCGCGGATCAAAGGTTATGTCTATTTTACCAAAGGACATCGCAGCAGAAAACAGCGTAGCGCGGACCGCGCTATAAATGAACTATGCATAGCGTGGGGCGCTAGTCCACTGAAAAGTCACCATCAGAGAGTGGGCGCGCCAGAATGACTTAGGGACAGCGTGGGGCGCGCTAGGCGGCGAGGGGACAGCTTTTTTGGGTTATTTGGTGTCCAATTTGAGCTAGAATAGGATTCTTAGTTGCCTAACTTGCTAGGATATCCATTAGAACTATAAATACATGATGAGAGACATAATTGATGAGAGAGATAGGCTAGTTTTGGAGGATTCCATTAGATTAGATTAGAGTAAATTAGATCAAAACCCTATTTCTTATGGGATTGGGAGATTGAAGCAACTTGGAGACCATTGAAGATCAAGAGCAGGAGCTTGAGGAAGATGGAGATTTGCTGACAACAGATTTATTTTTTACTCTACTCTTATTTTTATCTTTTGAATGATTATTCAATTGTGGATTCTTAGTTTTAATTCAATAATAATGAACTAATTCTTTGTTTTAGATTACAATGGATCTTATTGTGTAGTTTATTTTAATATGTTTCGCTATTAATTATTATGTTCTATCGTGAGGATTGTCTATTTTGATTTGGACTTAATTGTTTAATTGATTGGCCATCAATTACCGTGATAATCTATATGAACTCGAGAGATGAAGTTTAGATTTAGATCTAATCATAATAACATGTGATTGTGTTTTCTGCATGGCGTTGGAATACATAATTTATGTCTAGGATAGAGATATACCTAACATCGCATGTAATCTTATAGAGAACTTGTGCTTTAAATCCTTTTTAATTGAAATTCATATAGAGATATAGTGGATTAGTTAATTAGGGTGTCTTGCTTAATTCTATCATCTGTGAATTTAAGTGAGTATGGGTATTATGCATCGAGAGGTGGTTTTATCTGCTTTAGTGTTCTTGATTAACAATTCAAGATAGAAAATAATTGATGAGAAGTGTGTTAACTTAAATGAAGCAATGAGTGAAGTTGTATCTTAAATCTCCGTAATCTGATTTTTAATTAGTGATAATTAGAATTAGTGTAATTAAATAATTTAATTTATATAATTTGAAATTCATTCGTTTAAATAAGATTGAGTTGGTTACGGGTTAGTACTTGGTGATTTTCTATTAAACAATTCCTCGTGGGAACGATACTCTACTTTCACTTTATTACTTGTTGACCACGTATACTTGCGTGTTGTGCGTAATTAGATTTTACCTAACAAGTTTTTGGCGCCGTTGCCAGGGAATTAGTTTAATATATATTTTGCCAATATTAGCTTCAATCAAATTAGTCTTAATTTAAAAATTATTTTCTTTTTCTTTAATTCTCTCCTTATTTTTCTTTCTTTTCAGGTACTATGGATGGATTCAATTATCAAAGGCCATATTCGACTATGACTCAACCAAGGGGAGCAGGGATTGATGGACTCAATGTATTTTCTGCATTATCAGCACAACTTGAGACACTTTCGAGGAGGTTGGACGTTCTTGCAGCCCAACGTAATCGAAGGATAGCAGTTAATTGCAATTATTGTGCTGGTAATCATCCGAGTCATCAATGCACCATTAGTTTTGGGCCGGGACAATACGGTGGTGAATACCTCAACGATTATACATATGCTAATTATCATCAAGTTTTGGGGTATCACCCGGATTCATCATGGAGCGATACTTATGAAGACCAATACTACGCTCCAAATCCAACATTCACACCGGAATTTTCATGTCCACCTCCATTGCCACAAGAAGAAAAGCCAAATCTGAGGGATGTAATATTGAAGGGCATACCAAACCTAGAGGAGATGAGGATTAGCCAAGAGTTGTCAATCCAAAATTTTAATAATCGGATGGAACAACTCGTCACTACCTCAATTAATGGTCGTCAATACATGGCTTCTGAGACTGAGACAGATAATTCAATGTTGGAGGAATTTTGGTCCAAGTTCGTAGCATCATATGAGGAGAGGATGATTAATCAAGAGCGATCAATTCAGAATCAAGAGAAATCAATTCAAAATATGTAGAACTAGATTGATCAAATGCTCAAAGCCTTGAACAACTATCCTCAAAACAATTGGTGTTATGATGAGGATTCTGAGATTGATGAAGTGCCCGAACCAAATCTACAACTGGATGAGACACAGGATGTTGAAAAAGAGGAGACAAGTGGGGATGAACTAACTATGAGTACTAACGAGGATGAGCCGATGTTATTAATGCCTCAAGTGCCTTCTCCATCAAAGTTCAAGGGTCTAGTTAGATTTGCAAAATCATGCCCACTTGGTAGTCATGTCATCGGTGAAGCTCTTTATGACATAATAGCGAGTGCAACAATGAATTCTTGGTGGTGGGAGAGAAAGAGAAGATAGACGAAGAGCCCATTGTGTTTGACACACTTGCATGCCCAAATATGATCACAAACACAATGGAGATAGCACCTAGTCATTTGCCCTTCTTCATGGAGATTATACCGAGTCAGAGCATGCTAGGTGACTTTGATGCTATGGCCATCGCTTGTGGGAACCTCCCAAAGGATTATTTGCTACTAATGGATGGAGGATTCCTCAACTTTCGAAGAGGAATTGGATAGCGTTGACTAGAAAAAGTCCGGCTGAAGGACTATAAATCAAGCGCTTATTGGGAGGCAACCCAAGTTTAATTTTTATTTATAGTTTTTATTAGGTTTTATATTATTAGTTATTAAATTTGTATGTCTTTGGATCTAACAAGCTTGCTTATATCATATTCATAGGTTAGTCAAGTCCAACTCAAGTGTGGTGCCCGATTTATTCCAATGTATTTGGCTTATTCTTCTTCTTTAGCCATCAAGGAGGAAAATAAATGATTATCGTGGAAGTCCTCTCTTTAATTTTTCCTATCTTAGCCATTGAGGACAATGTCTAGTTTAAGTTTGGGGCATTTTAGTGTCGTATTGCATATAGTTAGTTATTTACATTGTAGTTCGTATAGTTACATTTAGTTTTTGCATTCTTGAAAAAAAAATTAAAAAATTAAAAAATTAGTAGTTAGTTTACTATGTTTATATAGCATTTAGTACATCTTGCATGAGTCCAGCTGTTTGATATTTACAGTTTGTTTTGGCCAATGATGAGATTGGAATTGGGTAGACAAGTATAGTACTGACTATTAGAGCTTTGATGTGATTTCCTGTTAGGAATTGAATCTTTTTCTGTTTGATTCTGGTATAATAAAGATATCACAGTAAAAACAACTTGTTGATTGATTGAGTTTAAATTGATACATAATGGGACTCTAAAGGATAATGCTAGTTTAAATAAGAGAATGACAAGGATAAGATAAGTGGCGAAGAATTAGACAAGAACCTAAGTTTGGGGAAAAATTTGGGCTATATAAGCTTCTAAGAAAAAAAAAAAAGGAAGAAAAGATACTGAGTTGAATAAATTGAGTACTGTGGTGGGTCGAGAAGAAGCGTGAAATGCACTCCCCATAAACACAGGCGTGAAATGGAGCGTAAAACACACCCACTATAAAAAAATAAAAAAGTGAATAAAACGGGAAATAAGAGCAAAAAGCCCCCATAGATGAAAAATGAAGCATAAGTATCCCATGTTGACCCTCGATATTGGTGATTGTTTAATTTTAGTTGGATCTAGCTTGTTTTTGGATTTCTTGAGTTTACACTGTATAATGCCTTCGAAGAGACTTATTATGTGTTAAATTTGATTTTATATCAGTTAACATTGTTGTGGAGCACACACGCACTATATTGGTGATAACAGTCTAAGATTTGATGATTTATTGAGAAGTTAATGATTTGTTTTGATATGATGTATTATCATGTTTACTTGATTTCTCTAAGGCTGGTTGAATAGACTTGTTTTTGTCATTACTGCTGGATTTGTAGGCATGTAGATTAGTTGCATTGCATAGCATTATTTTTTTGTGTTTTTGCTTGAGGACAAGCAAATGTTTATGTTTGGGGGTATTTGATAAGTAGGTTTTATACCTATTTATCCGGTATCTATTACTTAAATTATTTGCTTAATCTCATGTTTCTTAGTTACTTTTCATACATCTTATGTTATTTTGTAGGCGATGACATGGCATTGGCATGAAGAAGCAAGGGAAAGGAATTCAGACATCCTTTGGACTAAAATACGCAAGCAAATGCAAGAAGGGAATATTGAAGGACTTTTAACATCAAGTTGGATGCATGTTCTTGGCTTGGAGTTTGGAATTTATTGTAGATCTACTTCTTAGCTTTCCGTAACATCTTGAATCGTTCCAATCGGAGTTCGGATGCGAGAGTTATGGCCTTTTTATCAACAAAGATCAAAGTTAAGAGTTGTCATGCTTGTCATTTACACAACATCTACTTCAAGATCGATTTCCACCTTGATCCGGACGGATCCTGTCAATCCTCAAAGCATGGAAGTTGTAGATCTCGTCGATATCTTCGATTTGATAGGTTGCAGACCCCGTAATTCCTAGCGGATCAAAAGTTATGTCTGTTTTACCAAAGGACATCGCAGCAGAAAACAGCGTAGCGCGGACCGCGCTATAAATGAACTATATACTGCATGCAGGCGTGCTAGTCCACCAGATTTTTCGACATTGTAGCATGGGCGCGCCAAATAATGACTTAGGGACAGCGGTGGGCGCGCTTAAAGCGAGGGGACAAACTTTTTTGGGTTATTTGGTGTCCAATTTGAACTAGAATAGGATTCTTAGTTGCCTAACTTGCTAGGATATCCATTAGAACTATAAATACAAGATGAGAGACATAATTAATGAGACTGATAGGCTAGTTTTGGAGGATTCTATTAGATTAGATTAGAGTAATTTAGATTAAAACCCTAGTTCTTATGAGATTGGGAGATTGAAGCAACTTGGAGACCATTGAAGATCAAGAGCAGGAGCTTGAGGAAGATGGAGATTTGCTTACAACAGTTTTATTCTTTACTCTACTCTTATTTTTATCTTTTAATGATTATTCAATTGTAGATTCTTAGTTTTAATTCAATAATAATGAACTAATTCTTTGTTCGAGATTACAATAGATCTTATTGTGTAGTTTATTTTAATATGCTTCGCTATTAATTATTATGTTCTATCGTGAGGATTGTCTATTTTGATTTGGACTTAATTGTTTAATTGATTGGCCATCAATTACCGTGATAATCTATATGAACTCGAGAGATGAAGTTTAGATTTAGATCTAATCATAATAGCATGTGATTGTGTTTTCTGCATGGCGTTGGAATACATAATTTATGTCTAGGATAGAGATATACCTAACATCGCATGTAATCTTATAGAGAACTTGTGCTTTAAATCCTTTTTAATTGAAATTCACATAGAGATATTGTGGATTAGTTAATTAGGGTGTTTTGCTTAATTTTATCATCTGTGGATTTAAGTGAGTATGGGTATTATGCATCGAGAGGTGGTTTTATCTACTTTAGTGTTCTTGATTAACAATTCAAGATAGAAAATAATTGATGAGAAGTGTGTTAACTTAAATGAAGCAATGAGTGAAGTTGTGATCTTAAATCTTCGTATTCTGATTTTTAATTAGTGATAATTAGAATTAGTGTAATTAAATAATTTAATTTATATAATTTTAAATTCATTCGTTTAAATAAGATTGAGTTGGTTACGTGTTAGTACTTGGTGATTTTCTAGTAAACAATTTCTCGTGGGAACGATACTCTACTTTCACTTTATTACTTGTTGACCACGTATACTTGCGTGTTGTGCGTAATTAGATTTTACCCAACAAATTTTTGGCGCCGTTGCCGGGGAATTAGTTTAATATATATTTTACCAATATTAGCTTCAATCAAATTAGTCTTAAATTAAACATTTTTTTCTTTTTATTTAATTCTCTCCCTATTTTTCTTTCTTTTCAGGTACCATGGATGGATTCAATTATCAAAGGCCATATTCGACTATGACTCAACCAATGGGAGCGGGGATTGATGGACTCAATGTATTTTCTGCATTATCAGCACAACTTGAGACACTTTCGAGGAGGGTGGATGTTCTTGCAGCCCAACGTAATCGTAGGATAGCAGTTAATTATAATTATTGTGCTGGTAATCATCCGAGTCATCAATGCACCATTAATTTTGGGCCGGGACAACACGGTGGTGAATACCTCAACGATTATACATATGCTAATTATCATTAAGTTTGGGGGTATCACCCGGATTCATCATGGAGCGATACTTATGAAGACCAATACTACGCTCCAAATCCAACATTCACACCAGAATTTTCATGTCCACCTCCATTGCCACAAGAAGAAAAGCCAAATCTGAGGGATGTAATATTGAAGGGCATACCAAACCTAGAGGAGATAAGGATTAGCCAAGAGTTGTCAATCCAAAATTTTAATAATTTGATGGAACAACTCGTCACTACCTCAACTAATGGTCCTCAATACATGGTTTCTGAGACTGAGACAGATAATTCAAGGTTGGAGGAATTGTGGTCCAAGTTCGTAGCATCATATGAGGAGAGGATGATTAATCAAGAGTGATCAATTCAGAATCAAGAGAAATCAATTCAAAATATGCAGAACCAGATTGATCAAATGCTCAAAGCCTTGAACAACTATCCTCAAAACAATTGGTGTTATGATGAGGATTCTGAGATTGATGAAGTGCCCGAACCAAATCTACAACTGGATGACACATGGGATGTTGAAAAAGAGGAGACAAGTGGGGATGAACTAACTATGAGTACTAACGAGGATGAGCCGATGTTATTAATGCCTCAAGTGCCTTCTCCACCAAAGTTCAAGGGTTCAGTTAGATTTGCAAAATCATGCCCACTTGGTAGTCATGTCATCGGTGAAGCTCTTTATGACATAATAGCGAGTGCAACAATAAAGCCGTGGTGGGAAGAGAAAGAGAAGATAGACGAAGAGCCCATTGTGTTTGACACACTTGCATGCCCAAATATGATCACAAACACAATGGAGATAGCACCTAGTCATTTGCCCTTCTTCATGGAGATTATACTGAAGTCAGAGCATGCTAGGTGACTTTGATGTCAATGGCTATCGCAAATGGGAACCTCCCAAAGGATTATTTGCTACTGATGGATGGAGGATTCCTCAACTTTCGAAGCGGAATTTGATAGCGTTGACTAGAAAAAGTCTGGCTGAAGGACTATAAATCAAGCGCTTATTGGGAGGCAACCCAAGTTTAATTTTTATTTATAGTTTTTATTAGGTTTTATATTATTAGTTAATAAATTTGTATGTCTTAGGATCTAACAAGCTTGCTTATATCATATTCACAGGTTAGTCAAGTCCAACTCAAGTGTGGTGCCCGATTTATTCCAATGTATTTGGCTTATTCTTTAGACTTAGCGCATCGAGGAGGAAAAAATCTTTATTTTTCAGGAAGTCCTCTCTTTTAATTTTTTCCTATCTTAGCCATGAGGACAATGTCTAGTTTAAGTTTGGGGCATTTTAGTGTATTTATGTGCATATAGTTAGTTATTTACATTAGTTAGTTCAGATAGTTACATTTAGTTTTTGCATTCTGAAAAAAAAAATTGAAAAATTGAAAAATTAGTAGTTAGTTTACTATGTTTATATAGCATTTAGTACATCTTGTATGAGTCCAGCTGTTTGATATTTATAGTTTGTTTTGGGCAATGATGAGATTGGAATTAGGTAGACAAGTATAGTACTGACTATTAGAGCTTTGATGTGATTTCTTGTTATGAATTGAGTCTTTTTTACATTTGAAAACCGGTATAATAAGGATAATACAAAGAAAAACAACTTGTTGATTGATTGAGTTTAAATTGATACGTAATGGGACTCTAAAGGATAATGCTAGTTTAAATAAGAGAATGACAAGGATAGGCAGTGAAGGCGAAGAATTAGGTAAGAACCTAAGTTTGGGGGAAAAAGTGGGCTATATAAGCTTCTAAGAAAAGAAAACAAAAGAAGAAAAGATATTGAGTTGAATAAATTGAGTCATGTGGTGGGTCGAGAAGAAGCGTGAAATGCACTCCCCATAAACACAGGCGTGAGATGGAGCGTAAATTGCACTCACTATAAAAAAAATAAAAAAAAAATAAAAAAGTGAACAAAACGGGGAATAAGAGCAAAAAGCCCCCGTAGATGAAAAATGAAGCATAGGTATCCCATGTTGACCCTCGATATTGGTGATTGTTTAATTTTAGTTGAATCTAGCTTGTTTTTGGATTTTTTGAGTTTACACTGTATAATGCCTTCGAAGAGACTTATTATGTGTTAAATTTGATTTTATATCAGTTAACATTGTTGTGGAGCACACACGCACTATATTGGTGATAATAGTCTAAGATTTGATGATTGATTGAGAAGTTAATGATTTGTTTTGATATGATGTATTATCATGTTTACTTGATTTCTCTAAGGCCGGTTGAATAGACTTGTTTTTGTCATTACTGCTGGATTCGTAGGCATGTAGATTAGTTGCATTGCATAGCATTATTTTTTTGTGTTTTTGCTTGAGGACAAGCAAATGTTTTAGTTTGGGGGTATTTGATAAGTAGGTTTTATACCTATTTATCTGGTATCTATTACTTAAATTATTTTCTTAATCTCATGTTTCTTAGTTACTTTTTATACATTTTATGTTATTTTGTAGGCAATGACATGACATTGGCATGAAGAAGCAAGGGAAAGGAATTCAGACATCTTTTGTACTAAAATACGCATACAAATGCAAGAAAGGAATATTGAAGGACATTTAACACCAAGTTTGATGCATGTTCTTGGCTTGGAGTTTGGAATTTATTGTAGATCTACTTCTTATCTTTCCGTAACATCTTGAATCGTCCCAATCGGAGTTCGGATGCGAGAGTTATGGCCTTTTTATCAACAAAGATCAAAGTTAAGAGTTGTCATGCTTGCCATTTACACAACATCTACTTCAAGATCGATTTCTGGCTTGATCCGGACGGATTCTGTCAATCCTCAAAGCATGACAGTTGTAGATCTCGTCGATATCTTCGATTTGATAGGTTGCAGGCCTCGTAACTCCTAGCGGATCAAAAGTTATGTCTGTTTTACCAAAGGATATCGCAGTAGAAAATAGCGTAGCGCGGACCGCGCTATAAATGAACTATGCATAGCGCGGGGCGCGCTAGTCCACCAGAAAGTCGGCCACTGCAGCGCGGGGCGCGTCCAGAATGACTTAGGGACAGCGCGGGGCGCGCTAGGCGGCGAGGGGACAACTTTTTTGGGTTATTTGGTGTCCAATTTGAGCTAGAATAGGATTCTTAGTTGCCTAACTTGCTAGGATATCCATTAGAACTATAAATACATGATGAGAGACATAATTGATGAGAGAGATATGCTAGTTTTGGAGGATTCCATTAGATTAAATTAGAGTAAATTAGATCAAAACCCTAATTCTTATGGGATTGGGAGATTGAAGCAACTTGGAGACCATTGAAGATCAAGAACAGGAGCTTGAGGAAGATGGAGATTTGCTGACAACAGATTTATTTTTTACTCTACTCTTATTTTTATCTTTTAATGATTATTCAATTATGGATTCTTAGTTTTAATTCAATAATAATGAACTAATTCTTTGTTTGAGATTACAATGGATCTTATTGTGTAGTTTATTTTAATATGTTTCGCTATTAATTATTATGTTCTATCGTGAGGATTGTCTATTTTGATTTGGACTTAATTGTTTAATTGATTGGCTATCAATTACCATGATAATCTATATGAACTCGATAGATGAAGTTTAGATTTAGATCTAATCATAATAGCATGTGATTGTGTTTTCTGCATGGCGTTGGAATACATAATTTATGTCTAGGATAGAGATATTCCTAACATCGCATGTAATCATATAGAGAATTTGTGCTTTAAATCCTTTTTAATTGTAATTCACATAGAGATATAGTAGATTAGTTAATTAGGGTGTCTTGCTTAATTCTATCATCTGTGGATTTAAGTGAGTATGGGTATTATGCATCGAGAGGTTATTTTATCTGCTTTAGTGTTCTTGATTAACAATTCAAGATAGAAAATAATTGATGAGAAGTGTGTTAACTTAAATGAAGCAATGAGTGAAGTTGTGATCTTAAATCTCCGTAATCTAATTTTTAATTAGTGATAATTAGAATTAGTGTAATTAAATAATTTAATTTATATAATTTGAAATTCATTTGCTTAAATAAGATTGAGTTGGTTACGGGTTAGTACTTAGTGATTTTCTATTAAACAATTCCTCGTGAGAACGATACTCTACTTTCACTTTATTACTTGTTGACCACGTATACTTGCGTATTGTGCGTAATTAGATTTTACCCATTTCGAGACGTAGTCCACCGCGAGTAGAATATACTGATTGCTCAAAGACGAAGGGAATGGCCCCATGAAATTGATGCCCCATACATCAAAGATTTCTAATTCACGTTGGATTTCTTCTCCTATATAAACTCTACCTATAATCACCCAATTCATATCAACTATACACTACAAGCCAATCCTAAATCCATTCCATACCTTACACCAAAAATCAATCACTTGGGGAGACATACTCAAAACGGGGAATTCCATTAGTTCAAGGACTCATATCTCGCTTCTTGCCTGATCTTCTTCTCCATTCTGAATAGCAAGTAAGTAGAACAATTTGGGTATTGGGGTTTTTTTTTCATAATTTGGCTAGCGAGATTACACTAAGTACCCTATTTTTGGGGAAAACTCAGCTCACCCACCAACTGTTCGATAAAACGCCTGAACCAAACCTTGAACCTATTCATTCAACAAACTACCATGTCTTCCAACAAAAGACAACGCCCATCCTCCTCCACTGCTAGGCCTCAATATGACCACACTAGGTTTGTTAGTGAGAAGGCCGCTGACCGATTCAAGTCAACTATTGACAAGAAAACATTGGTTCTCGAACGTGGGTTGAAACCGAATGCTAATTTGGATGGCGACATGGCTTTGCAAATTGTGGAGCGAAATTGGTTTCAGTTGGTTGAACAACCACTTCCAGCGGCAATCAACATAGTGAAAGAGTTTTACGCAAATGCAATGGAGTATGTAAATCACGTAGTCATGGTTCGGGGGAAACCGGTGGCATTTCACGCCGATGCTATCAATTAGTAATTCAGGTTAAAGGCACCAAAAGAGGACATACATGAAGATAACTTGCCCGAGTTAGACGAGTTGATTGCTAGACTATGCAAACCGGGTACTCAATGGGTCATTCAAACTGAAACAAATGAAAAGATAAGTTTCCCACACTCTGCGCTTAGTCGATATGGAAAAGCGTGGAATGCATTTTTATGTGCCCGATTAATGCCTACGTGCCATCAAACTGAGGTCACTAAGGCACGAGCTCGGCTATTGTATGGGATTGTACATCACCATTTCCATATGGACAACTCAATTGCTTTCTATAATGTCGATATGGGGGAATGTATTCAAGAGTCCATTGATCGGGTGTTACGCGGGAGCACTACTGGAGGTTTGTTGCATGGATTCTTAATCATTGACTTGTGCCAAAAAGCGGGAGTACAGTGGCAACCTACCAAACCTATCCAACACCACATGGAAATTATCGATCATGCAACAATTGAGAAGTATAAAGCTTGGGAAGGGAGGAGATCACATCCACGCGGTGAACGCTATATTATGATCCGATAACCCTCACCCCCAGTGACAGCGGAACGAACACAGGAGCCAACACCGAGGACTTCTAGGAATCAATTTCTATGGTAGGCTCAACGTCAAGATTTAATGCATTAGTACAATGCAAATGCATTCAACACACTTCCTGATGCATTTTCCCGCTGCAATCCATCTGCACCTCCAGTTGTCATGCCCATTCCTCCCAATTTGCCTGCATATCTTCCAGAGGACGACGACGAGCAGTAACTCATTTACAGGGAAGGCCTCATACTTTTCTTTGAATTATTTTGGCGTAATGAGGTCATTACTTGTTTTAAGTTTGGGGGTTCTGTTTCATACTTTTTAGTCATCTATAATTGTCATGTCTTTTAGTCATCTATAATTGTCATGTCTATGTAAAAAAAAAGAAAAGAAAAGAAAAGAAAAGTATTATCTTGTGCATATAGTTGCATAAATCTAGTTATTACATCGTATATGTGATTAGTGGATAATGATGAAACTGAAATGATGTAGACAAGTATATTACTAAGTATAAGAATCTTGATGCAGTTTCTATTATGATGTGGATCTTATTCTGATTGAAACTAGTATAATAAGGATAGCACATTAATAACATCTGTGTTGATGGATTAGTTCAAATTGTTACATAAAGATTTTCTAAAGGATAGTGCTAGTATAAACGAAAAAAAAATGACAAAGATAGCATGAACCTAAGTTTGGGGGAAGATTGGGGTATATAAGCTCTATGTTAAAAAAAAAAAATTGGAAATTAGTTGAGTCTTGTGGTGGGTTGAGAAAAAATACTCCCCATAAACACAAGCGTGAGATGGAGCGTAAAACGCACTCACCAACCATTTATCTTAAAAAAAATGAAATACAGAAAAAGACAGAAAAATAAGGGTAAAGAGCCCCCGTCAATGGAAAAAAAAAGAAAAAAAAATGGTGCAAAAGGAAGTGAGCATGAATACCCTTTTCGGAACCTGAACCTTGGTAATTGTTTGAGTTGAGCTAGATCTGGTTTGTTTTTGAAATTTTTGAGTTTATGCTGTATGATTCCTGATAAGAAATTGGTTATGTGACTGAATTTGATTCGATATCAGTTAGCATGGGTGTTCCACACACACACTGTATTAGTGATAACAGGGTAAGATGTATGGATTGATAGTGAGTGTGGATTGATTTTGATATGAAGTGTGACATGTTTACTAGTTTTTCTGAGGTTGTTTGAGCAAATCATCTTTACTATCTTAATTCTGGATTCGTAGTTTAGTTGTTAGTACATTGCATTGCATGTTGCTTGAGGACAAGCAATGTTCAAGTTTGGGGGAATTTGATGAGTAGGTTTTTAATCTATGATTTATGTTCGTTTAGCTTGATATATTGTTAGTTTTTGGTAATTTCATGTTACTTTTGATAGGTTGTTCGCTTGTTGCAGGATAATCCATGGGCCTATCAAAATGTTATAATTGGAAGGAGAATTTGAGCAATTTTAGAGTTTCTAACTACTAGCTAGCGGGCGTATTTGTCTGCCTTATATAGGGAAATAGTGCGGGGGGCGCTGGAACGAGATCACCTCCTGGGACGCTAGTCTATGGAGGAGTCTTGTTGTTGGTATGCATTTCAGAAGTAGGCAGGCACACTGCGTTGGGATTTGTGTTGGTAATTTTTTGATCAAGCGAGAAGTTGGGCTATGTTGGGAACTAATAATTTTTTATGTAATGTGTCATGATTAGGATTGTGGGATGGTTGTTAGATTATTTTGTGGGAGTCTTTGACTTTTGAGTTGTTGATTCTGAAAAGGTTTCATGTCTCCACTTGATTTCTTATGAGGAGAGTTAGAGTTGGATTAGGAGAGAGGTGTGGAGCTGAATTGAGATTACTTTTATGTTAAGTGTGGAAGAAGATAGAGTATTGAAAAATACTACGATTATTGAGATTTTGAAGAACAAGAGCTTGGAGGAAAGAAAGAAGGAGATTAATTCACGAAGATTACATAATCGAAGGCCGAGAAGGGTGGTGTATTACTATTCTCCTTAATTTCCTATATTCTGTAATTGGGATGATGTGTTCTTCTATTATTTCAGCTTTTAATTCATTTGTTATGAACTAATTCGCTTATTAGACTTGTGATGGATCTTTGAGTGAAATGATGATTCTATAACTTTGATTTCTAATTCAATAAAATATTTTCAGTTTATCCATGTTAATTCGAGCATGAATTTATGAGTTGCTTGATCACCAATTCCTTGTGGATTTGAATGGAATCGAGAGAGGATATTCAAATCTAGACCTAGTTAATATAACATGTGTCATGAATTTTGTCAATAGCAGATTTTTGATTATTGTTAAGGTAGAGATATGTTTGACATCACATGTAATCGGATAGAGAACTTACACTTAAACCTTCTTTAATTGCAGTTCACATAGAGATATAGTGAGTTGGTTGATTTAGGTGTTTAACTTGTTTCTATCTTAATTGTAGATTTAAGTTAATATGGTATTAGTGCATCGAGAGGTGGCTAGTATTACATTCGTGTTCTTGATTAATAAACTTGGATATTGAATTGAGTTGGAATAAAAGGGTTGAAAATTAGAGTGAAACTCAGGGTGAAATCATAAGTCTAATTCTCCATTAATTGTTTGAAATTCCGGATTTTGATATTAGCGATTGTTTTGTGATAGTTTATGCATTTATTAATTTAGTTTCTATAATTTTAAACCATTGATTTGAATAGTTTAATAGAATTAGGATTAATAGGAAATTGATAATTGTGAAGTTAAAATTCTTGCTAATTTGTCTTCGTGGGAACGATACTATATTCACTACTATATTACTTGTTGACCACGTACACTTGCATGTTTTGCGTGTATTCACTACCTGTTTCGATTGTGTCCGATCGTGATCCACGATTCACGTCAAACTTTTGGAGGAGTTTACAAAAGCAAATGGGAACGCATTTGAGATTGAGTACGGCGTATCATCCACAAACGGATGGACAAAGTGAACGGATAATTCAAACGCTAGAAGATATGTTAAGATCTTGCGTTATGGATTTCAAGGGGAGTTGGGACGAACATCTACCCTTGGTGGAATTTGCGTAGAACAATAGTTTTCACGCTAGTATAGGCATGCCGCCTTACGAAGCGTTATATGGGAGGAAGTGCGGAACACTACTTTGATGGGATGAAGTAGGTGAACGTCGAATGTTGGGACCTGAGATGGTACAACAAACGGTGAACATGGTTAAGCTAATAAGAACCCGATTGGTAGCGGCCCAAGATAGACAAAGAAAGTATACAGATCCTCATCAAGAAAATAGAGAATTTGAAGTAGGATCGTATGTCTTTCTAAAAGTGTCACCTTCGAAAGGGAAGATATGTTTTGGGAAGAAGGGGAAGTTAAGTCCAAGGTTTGTAGGACCTTTTGAAATTTTAAGAAGGGTAGAAGAGGTAGCTTATGAAGTAGCTTTACCTCTAGAAATAGAAAGAATACACAATGTGTTTCACGTGTCAGTGTTGCGTCCTTATAAACTGGACTACAAGCACGTAATAGAATATGAATCAATTCATGTAGAAAAAGACTTAACGTACGAAGAAATTCTGATTCAGATTGTTGATAGGAAGGAACAAGTCTTGAGAAATAAAGTAATACCTTCAGTAAAGGTAATTTGGAGTAACCATATGCTGAAGAAGCAACGTGGGAGCTCGAAAGTAAAATGAAGGAAAAGTTTCTTCATTTGTTTATGTAATTATAGCGAGATTCTGGGGACAGAATCCTTATAAGGAGGGAAGAATGTAACGCCCGAGAATTTTGGATTTTTAATAAATTAAATTCTTATTTGGTGGATTAAATGAATATAATTGATTAATTATGTGTGTAAGATATTTGAAGCTCGTTTTATGACCTAGAATGTGTGAATGTGGTTAGTACTCTGACTATGTGCTAGGATTAATTGTTTTGAATTATCAAGACAAAAATGAATGTTTTCCGAGAATTTTCCCGTAAAAACACTATTCATCCGATTTCGTTCGAGCTTAGGTTTGAAATTCCGAGAAACGCGTAATGATAGAATATGAAGATATAATGGAATATCCAATAATATTTATGTTATGGCAAACGAAGTTATCACTTGCGGACTTAAAACCTAAGGGTTAGTGAAAGAGATTTCTGAAAGGGAAAGGAAAGGCGTATAATCATTTCGTTATTATACGTATGAGATACGAGTATTATACTAGTTCGAACACAAGTATGGTATGAAGAATAGTACGACGTATAATACGAATATCGTATGAGTACTAGACGAAGAGAATACGGGAGTTATATGCATAGAATTAATACAATTATTTCTAATGGATTATGAGTTAAGGATTTTGTATAAATTCAATTGGACTTAGATTAATAGCAAGCCCAATGAAGTATGTAATCAAGCACAAGTCAAGGCCCAATATTAATTTAAGACAAGCCCAATCCAAGAAGTTAAACCGCGAGTCGAACTGGCGGGTCACGGGATGGGTAAAACCCATGGGGCAACCCATGGGCATGTGGGCCGGCCACTTGGCCACCAATTAAAGTGATTACTTGGTGGCTAAGTTGATGAGGAGGTGGGAATAGTAAGGAGGTGGCATGTTGACCATTTTGCCCCCATTTTAAAATCTTATAAATACAAAGCTTAGGTTGGACTTTTTGTGATTTACAAACATTGTCCACTATATATTGAGAGAGAGAAAGAGCTAGAAACACATAATCAAGCTACTTCCAAGCAAACCATAAGATGTTTACCAAGAACGCGAAGAACGACAAAGGTAATAGCTCGTAAACATTAATCTTCATCTTTTTTGATTTCTTTCTCGTAGAAGAATCGTAGATTGGTGGAGCATGTTAGTGAGGAGGAATAAGGATGACTATTAATAATGAAATCATTGATAAGTCATGATCAAATGGAAATCATAAATGTTTAAGTAAGTTAAAAACCGTAGAAAGTTATGAACGTGAACGTAGTTGTGATTGGACGATTTGAAAACCATCATAGCTAGGGTATGTGCATATTGTTTGGTTAGAATGGAGATAATAAATCAATGGAGTGTTCCATTGGATTTGGCTCATAGAACACGAGTAACGAAATTATAGCGAATTTTATGAAAATAGACGTTAAATGTGAGGGCCCCGAATTCGGGTCCCGAATCACCGCGGATCCGGTTCGATAATTATATCACTATTACTATTTGCGGAAGATATAAACATAAATTGTTTATACATTAAACTTACACATAATCCCCAAGGTCGAGTAACCTTAACTTAATACACCATTCATAACTTACTTAACTTACAATAACATTAATATCATACAATAATTATACAAATTTAGCTGCACACATATACTAAAGTTGGAACCGTCTTTAACCTTTCCTTGTATCCAACGTATTCGTCTTAATCTGCAATGTTTATCATGATATAGCAAGGGTGAGCATAAGATCGCCCAGCAAGTTTAAGTTCAATAATTTAACGATATATCATGATTGAAAGAATCTGAATAATAAGCTGGCTATAATTCAACAATATAATTGTGAACTAACAGGAACAAACTTTTGACTGAACAAGTATATGACATGAACAAATATATCTGAACCGAAGGGTAATGAAGGTGATCAGCCTTTCATACCTGACTTATACATGCAATATGTACAGAGTACAATTCTACAATGGCAATCGACAATGATTATCCATAAGCATATCTGAATGACACAACTCTTAGTAGAGTTAAGTAAAAACTTGTCTGAACCGTTGATTACCGCTACACAATTTATAACGCTTTATCCGAAGACCTAATATTAGTAATATAAATCTCCAATATTATAATAATATCATCACAATATAATACTATTATATATATGGATATACATAGAATAACCTAAACACATAACACATAACCCTATCAGTCTATAACACATATAAGACTCGGTATCAAGTCAAACTATAGTAGTCTGAATTGAACCCGACACAAATCTGACATCCTAACGATTACAATGGACAAATCTCGAGTTTAAGTTCAATTAAACTCGTCTAAAACACTTACCCATTATCACGATAATTTATTAACCAGTCGAAATATTTTTCGTAAGCTCGTAATAATTTTTAAATAATTATTACTATTTATCATGAATTTTTAATCATTAATATCATATTTAAATGAATTAAATATCACTTAATTATTTTATCATTAATATTTATTTAATACTAAATATTAATGAAAATCATAACATAATATTATAATATATTTATAATATATCAAAGTATTTTTAATACCTTAAAATCATATTTATATGATTTTTAAACGATTAATTCCATTATCCGATAATTACTATTAATATTAAAATATTAATATTTTCATGACAAAATATCAAAAGTTATATTTTAAAACTTAAAATATTTTTATAACACTTAAATCATTTTTATATGATTTAAAAATCATTAATTCTATTTTCCATAATTTATTTAATATATTTATTAAATAAAATAATTACCATTAATATTTATTAATTAATGAAATTCCTCACAAAATATTAAAAGTCACTTGAAAATAACTTAAAATATTTTCTTCTACCATAATATTATTTTTCATGATTTTTCATGTATTAAAATCATTTTCAAATAATTTATTTAATATTATAATTAAATAAATTAAATACCATTTATATTTCAAAAATATTAAATATTTATGAAATATACTCTAAATAATTAAAAACTATTTTTCAGACTTTAAAATAATTTTTCATAATTTCTTATGTATTTTAAATAATTAAAAACCTTTTAATTCGATTTATTTAATTAAAATAATCATTTTCAGAAAATAATAATTACAAAAAGGCCCTATATATAGTGACAGACCCGTCGCTATAGGTCACTACACGAAAAATGGCCTATAGTGAAGGGCAAATTCTACACAATACATACTATATCACTCACAAGTGATTTATTGCGAAGAAATATTTCCTTCACACGATTGCTTGCATTAGACCTCATCGCAATTGGGTATCATTCGCTAAGTAGTAATTAAATATTTTTTATGAAGGATATATTGTGAATAACTTTTTTATTCACAAATTGTATTTGGTAATGGAATATTGTTTTTTAGTGAAAGATTAGTTTCCTTCACAAATAATATTTTAAGGACTATTTGAAATTAGTGAATAACTTTATTCCCTCACAAATAATATATTATGAAGAACAAATTTATTTAACAAGAGAATATTTTCCTTCACTAATTATAAATTGAGAATCTTTGTTCAATTTAGTAAGAGAAAAAATTCCTTCACAAATTATAAATTTTAAATAAAATATTAATTGCTAAATAATCAAAATTCATTGAAAATTATAATTGATTTCATATTTATTATTATTATTATTAATCTCTATAAAAAATATAAAATTTATTTTTCAAGTAAATATAAATATTGTCGTACTTGTTTCAAACCAATTGATAAGCTAATGCATAAAGAGCTAATAAAATCAATACTCGAGTCACAATAACTACAAATTTTATTATTGTATCTATGACGCCCCCAAATCCGGGTCTCTTCCAACCCGACATATGGTGCTCCACGGTGCTACAGTTCACACAAACATTCAATTGAAACGCCTCAAAAGAACGAATATGTCTTATATATGTTCCAAAACAATACTACTATTCCCTAGGTTCTTTATAACCGTTACATTTGTTCTTGTCATAATATCAAATATTATCATTACAAACCTATACTATTACATAGGTAATCTACAAGTTCGCTTTAGCCTTCTTGTTATCCTTGTTGAATCCTTCGGTCCATTTGGTCTAAGCTGCATTCATATTGTTCAAGCAAGAGTGAGCATAACAAGCTCAGCAAGTACAACAATTTCATTTTAAAAGCATGCTTGAAACTTAGGAATCGTATATCTTCAATAACTGGATAATAGTTACGAAGTACTATCAATAACTCAAAATAGCGTTCTTTTTTCCTTCAAAGCATTTTATCATAACAATATTCAGTAAAACACCAATTATGGTCCAAGACCATGAGTGTTTTATAATTTCTTTAAAAAGGACAACCCGACACGAAGTCCGAAAGTCCGGCATATCTTACGAGCACTTCTAGGTGATCAGCATATAGTACTCTATGTTGATCAACACTACATCCATTAAACGTGTGTACTTTTAAGTTGTGGCAACCTCACGTGCCCATCGAATACTCGATGAAAATATATTTATTTATTCATATTAAGGCTTACCTTGAATCCGTACCAAACAATTGGCGTAGGATAGCGTTAGCAATTCTATATTGAAAGACTTGTAAACAATCCAATCAATCTATCAAGATTAGTCTAGCCGAGTTAAAACTAGCATTAACTCTTTCTTTTAAACCATACATGCATCTCATAACTTGAATCATTTGAAAACCTAGCTAACACGAAGGTTAGACAAGCGTTTAAGAAAAACTTGCCTTCAGCGTCTGCTACAGTAAAATTACATTTCCTTTGAGTCTTTACGGTCTCTACAATACATAATCACATAACATACCATATTAGGTCATGAATGAACATACGTAGTTCCTAAAGAATCTTACCCTTCTTCTCAATCTAATCTCGTATTAGACTTGTAATATATTGGTTCCGGCTTGCCGTCGTTCTTTTAAATCCTTCTTACCAACTTCGTTCTCTTTTATAACTTAAGTGAAATTATTTCATTAATACAACTCGTTTCGAGTTAAACAACTTTCATCACGGCTTACTAACGTCCTTCCGTTATTAATCGAAACTCGATCGTCAATGGTTATGCACGCTTATTGTACATCGTTCCTGTTTACATTTAATTAACTTTCTTTAACTCTAAGTGATCACACTTGAGGTTTAGTTATGACTTAACAATATTTTTATTAAGTCCCTTAGTTCGTTACTAAATAGTTTCCCTTCATCTTCTACTTGTAACCATTCTTTACTGTCTAGCTTTTTAAGGTGGCGCCGTGGCGCCTTGATGTTGCTTTTTGTTATGCCACATGTATTGTCGCCCATCATCGGCTTGAAAACCGAACTTCAGATCATGCTACGAGTCTCTTTGTTATTTGTCGTGTTGCAGCGTGAGTTTGCAGGGGACACATGCCACTTTGGGCACAAGCGCACGGGCCATTATTTAGGCTTGAGTCACATGGCGTCATGACTCGAGCCTCGTAAATTTTTGATAGATTTTTAACTTAGTGAGATTCCCGGGCTCGTAACTTCTTCGTTATAAGTCCGAATTGGCTGGTTCAAGAGCCTACGGTTCACAAATCACGTACTCTACGTGTTCATTCAAGAATTTTATCTATTCGACTTTGTTTGCTAAAATTCCACCTATTAGTCCATTTTTAACGAAAACGATAAACATTCGTGAACGTTCAATGCTCGTTTCTTCGTTCTAAGTCGGAATCCGGTCATTTTTGAGTCCGCAACTCTATAATGCCAAATAAGACTTGTCTCCATTGAAAACCAATGTTCCCAAGCTCAATATCAAAATTCTACTTCCATTCCGAGAATCTCACGAATTCGACGATTATCGTCCAATCGTTTTAATTCCGGCAAAACTTCGTTACTTGAGATTTTTAAACCATTTCAATTGGATTCAATCCATTATACTAACATCTTAACATACATGCTTCATTAACTTATAAATATGATAAGTTATTACTAGTTCATTGTGAGTCTATAACTTATAAAAATATAAATTACTTATATTTTCATTACTCATGACTTATGTCTTCTTTTCATATAACTTATTATGGTTAATGACTTCCAACCATTATTCTTGCTTCTTATTATCATACTAACTTCATTTGTATAAACATGTTACAAGTTCATATCCGTTCATTATAAGTTCATAACTTATATAGGTATAAATGACTTATTCATGACTTATTACGGCTTATGTCCGTTAACCATTCATTCTTATCATTCTTTAGCATGCTAGTTCTACCAATACCCCTTCTCTAACAAATGAAGAGAAAGAGATTCATGGTTCAAGGTTGCTTACCCTTTGATGAATACTTGCTTAACCTTTGATCTCCTTCTTGCTTCTTGAAATATGAAAGACTAGCTTTCTAGCTTTTCTAACTTATTCTCTCTAACCAATAAGCTATAAGTTATTGGTGGGAAAGCTAACAAGGAAAGTCTAACTTTATATGTGCTTATTCTCTCAACCAAATAAGCTCTCAACTTATAAGTGTGATGAAATGAACAACACCCAAAATGAGCTAACAAGTCCTCTATTTATAGGAAATCCTAAGTGAGGGCATAATGGTCAAAAGGTCATCCACCTCCTTACTATTCCTTATGTGCTCACCAATTTTACTTGGCCTCCACAACAATTATCCCTTGCTTGCCTTCCACAACACTTTGCCATTAAGCTATCTTGCTCCCCACACTTTTTGCTTAGCCATTAAGCTACTTGTTTATCACTTTGGATCACCCATGGGTTGGCCCATGGTTCATACTTGCCCATTGGATCATAGCTTGGGTTTTAGCTTAATTAGCTAAGTTTAAACATTTGGGCTTGCATTAACTCACTTTGGGCTTCTAATTACACATACTTGGGCTTTCTCCTTAATTTCTATTGGACTTAACCATTCTTACATTTGGGCTTTGTCATTTCTCATTGGACTTTAATATTTCCTACACAATCCTACAATTCCATTACAATTGGCTTAACGCCTTATAATGTATAACTTACGTATTAATCTTGTATTATAACTCATATACTTAAATCAATATATATGACATACCATCATCCATACCTACTTGTATAATACTTCATAGCGTACTCATATTCATTACCTCGTATAATACCTACGTATTATACGATAATCGTTTAATTCATTAATCGCATTACATTTCCTTCTCGAAAGTCACTTTCCCTAAACATTAGGTTTTAAGTCCACATGCGAAATATTACGTTTTCCATAACTGAAATATTATTGGATATTCTATCGTTACGTATTTCTCGGAAGTTCAAAAATAATTCCCGAGCAGAAATGCGTGAATAGTGTTTTTCGGAAAATTTCTCGAAAGCTTTTATTTTTGTCTTGGAAATTCAAACACTTTAATTCTATCACGTAGCCAAAATCCTACGACGTTTTGATATGTTTAGGTCATAGAATGACCTTCAATTCGCTTGCTCCCATCAATAATCAATTAAATTCATTTAATCCTTATAATTAAATAAAATTTTAATTCTTCTAAAAAAATTCGATTTTCTCAGGCGTTACAGTATCTTGGTCTCCCAAGGACCATAGTACCTACAAAATTTATTAACTAACATAAGAAAACTAAAAAAATAACAACAAACTAGAAGAAATAAAGTGTACGTCATCATCATTTTCTTTAAAGAGATCAAGGTTGGGCTTCAAGTTGCAAGAGCAAAACCCACAGCAGCAGCAGCACAAAACAGACCAGCAGCAGCGTGGTGCCCTGTGATGCCGCCTTTCAAAGTACTGAATTATTTGTCATAATTTTTATCAAGTGGAGGGTTTTCTGGATCTACAGTGAATGGCTCACTAAATGGAATCACACTGTTAACCTGCAACAAAAGTGAGGATTCACATTAGGGTGCTAAAGTCTACACAGCCACTTCAAGACTTCTATAATATTCATAGCTAAGAGCTTTTTAGCTTCAAGCAATGGAATTAAAAGCTGCACAACTTTGCGATTTTAACCACTCGGTTAATCTTATCAAATATGTGAGCGCTTCGTCGTGTGCTTTGGTTCATAACTCAAAGAACTTAAATAGAATAACAACCTCAAATGTCTTGTCACGAGCATTTGCATTTTCCAAAGCAGCAACACATATTAGAGCAACCTCTTCCCTTGATATCTTCCCCTGTCAAAGTCACAGAAGCAAAGTGCAACCCAGTACACGTCGTATTAATTGTTTTAGATTGCTTTGGTTAGAATGATATCGTGTACTAATTAAGGCATGCAAATTCGAGAGAATGATGGTGAAAAAGCTATTGATTCATATGATTACATCAATTACAAAGGTAGCTAAATGAAAATTAGAAATACAATTGCTTGGAACTGAAATAGTAAGCCTTTTCAAATAAAGAACTTAAATATAAATAAAAATACCTCGAAGTAGAAGATTGAAAATTTGAGCACGGAAATGGGAGAGCAATTAAACTTTGTGGTTTACTCTGAATTGTCAAACTATACCTGACATTCTTAGCCACACCAAGTTCACCTCTAAATTCTGAAAATTCACACTCGTTCAATGTCGATTACTCCAATGTCATGACACTCAAGTACTCCAACAAAATCAGTAATAAAAGCATATAAATTGCATATTAGAAGACATGTTTGCGAAAACCCATATGCAAAAACAAGCAAATGAACAATCCCCTTCAACCCAAAAGTACATGAAGCAATGAATTCACAAGAGTCACAAATCAGAAGAAATAAGTAGAAGATACCATTGAGTGTACATGTCAAGAAGAACAATCTTATCGCTTGTTGCATTAACACACGAGTCTAGCAGAATAAAATCCTGGTAGAGATCGTTTTTGGATAACTGGAACCTCAAAAAGAAGAAAGAAAATCAAAATAATACTCCCTCCCTCCAAAAATAGAGACCACTTAGACTGAAAGGGCAGTTGTAATATCAACATAAATATTTTACGGTGAAGATTAGCACAATGGTAACAGATAGGACTCTAATTCCCCGCAATCACCACTAGCATCTAAGTAATCACCTTCAAGCAAAACAAGATCTGCAGGGGGCTTCACAAAGTAATCTAAAGTTGCATCTCCAGATGTTGCACTATCCAGGGTGTTCTTCGCTTCCACTGAAGTGTAAAATAATTATGGCAAGACAATATAATGTAAGTCTATACTAAAATGATAAGCATAGTAACTTGTACATGGGATATCATCTAAGCCCCAAAATGGATCATCTTCCTCATCAGGAGCAGCAGACGCACCACGTTCATCTGGTTGCACAGAAGATTTTTGTGGTTGCTCAGGCTGGCTACTCACATATTACATCAAATATACATTGTCAATAGATATGATTATTTACTTACTATAATTTAATTCATTACCAACTAAGGTAGTTAAAATCTTTGAATGTGCTTGATTTTATTATTATAGAGCTAAATATACAAATGCACAACATAAGTGCCGATTCTTAGCTTTGTAGAAAATATTATAATTTATACATAAATAGAACACTTTGATTTTCAAAATATAACCAGTGTCATGACTAATGTAAACCCCAAAACATGCCTTTTCTTTAACCAAAAAATATAGTACTAATTAGTATGAATAAACTTCACGATTCCAAGCATAACCAACATTGCTTAGGCCGTCTTCTTGCCAACTATGTAGGACAACTTTATCACTTATCATCCAGAATAAACAAAATACTTCAAGCTTATGTTTATTCTGCGAATATTTGAATATAGCTTTCAAGACTTCGAATGTTACTCTTAGGTTATTAATCCACAATTAAACTATAATAAATATTCTGAAGTTCATAAATATTCATACATATCATCTCTCCTATGTTCCTACTTAAAGCAATCTAAATGCCTAATCACCAAACTTGAGGAAAGATTGTTAGAAAATTACTGCACTAGCTACAACCCTTCAAACTCCTTATAGAACCCAGATAGAAAAATATACTTCCTATCCACACTCATCATCCTATTCTGACATAACTATATAAAGCCATCTTTTCTGTTTAAAAAAATAAAGATAAGAACTTTATAAAATCATAATCTTTAAATCCTACCAACACAATCAATAAAGAATTTCCATGCACATTCCAAGTTCTCTCCTTTCGACCATTTGCAGAGTTTTCAGATTTGAAGCAACTAAAATAATGTCCAAGGATTTTTCAGATTTATCATATGTAAACACCATTTGCGGTTTTCATGACTAAAATGTGATATAATAAAAGGATTTACATTAAAAAGACTACAAAGGTAATTAATTCAATGTGGTAACATTTAGTGCTCATGAAGGATTAAGCATGCAGTATTCACTATCCACATGCTAATATGATTTCTTAATAAATGTAGATTCAAACTGTATAAAGGCTGCTACAGAAATTTGCTCATCTTCAATTATTATCAGTAACAGATACACCATGTACACGCGTTGATTTACTTTAGAGCAACAAAGTATGAATAAGCAAGTAATAAAACTTTATCTTAAAAATCTTAAAAATAATAAAACGAATTTCTTACCTAAATATGGTCAGCTGCCACTAAAGAATCTCAATTCAGCCACAAACATTACAAAACTTTATCTACTATGACTACTCATTACTCAATAATTCAGCTCCCATTACTCAATAATTCAACAAATTAATTTAACAAGAAAGAAACTATCTTTTCCAAACACAAATTGAATTACACACTGCAGTGTGAATAAAAGAGAAAAGAAATTACAAAATACAAAACAAAACTCTTGGACTTCACAAACTTGGAGCTCCAGCTTTGGCAATCCAAGCCTGCCTTGCAGAGTCTTTCTTCTTGTCCACTGCATCAGAGTGCAGGGATTCCCTTCCAAAAAACTAAAATAGAACTAATCTTAAACTGAATAAACCTTTCATACAACACAAATTGAAGAAGAGTGGATGGAAACAACTGCATGTCCATGAAAACCAAGAGAATCTGTTATGATTTGTCTTTTTTCTTAAACCTCAAATAACTCTTATCCTTTGTACAGTTGAATTCATCCCTGAAGCAGCAAAGCAGCTACATTTTCGTGAAAAATAGAAAACTTTAAAATCAGTACCCTGATAAAACATTATAACAACAATCAATCAATAAAGTTGAACCTTCGACAAAATTCACAGAGCTGACTGTCATCTTCGCTGGTGATTTCATGGGAACAAATTTTCAAAAGATAATCTTCAAAATTTTTAGCAAGATCGACGACCAAATTGGATTTCTAGGTCGATATACTACTGCAGACGATGTGAAATTTTTTGTTGGCATCATAACTGCTCGGTCCTTCTTTGTTTTGATTCATCTTTTGTGGACAAATTTCATTTAAAACCCTAATTCTTCAAAATTTGGGGCTGGAGGTAAGAAGAAAATGGCTTAGGAACTGAATTTTAGCTTCAAGATATCATATTTGAAAATTGAAGCAGCAATTCCATAAACCCCTAATTGATACAATAAACGGAGAGCTAGATAGGCAAGCCAAATATTAATAGATTATCATTAACAATTGGAAGAGCCGAAGATGAGTCTGGAAAATTAAAAAAATTACCTATGAAAAATCTGGAGTCTGGAGACTAGAGGTAGGGCATGGCTAATGATGCCAAGTTCAAGTTCGAATCGAATAGAAGACCTGGAGATCGAAGCGGTTGGGAAACAGGATAGGAGGAACAATCGAGATGGAGAGGAACGGTGACCGGTGGTAGAGCATCGCATCAAATTCGAGGTTGGGAGTTGGGATTTGGGAGCAATCGAGAATTCGAGATGGAGAGAAATGTAGAAAGTTTGATACTTTGATTTGGGAATAAATTGGAATTAAATTTATTACTGTAAAAACAATTTTTATTCGTTATAATTAATTATAAGAAAAATTATTTAGAACAAAATAGCGACCAATTTTATCTCTCGCAAAAAAACTTCTGAACAATAATATATAGTGAGTAATAATTCCTTCACTAAGTAAATTTTTCCCTCACAAATTTTCGTCATAAATTGGAACAAAAAATAATTCTATCACCTCAATTTTGCGAGAGAAAAAAATATAAATTGTGAAGGATGTTTCTTTCGCTAATAACTATATTGTCACTATATTTTTTTTCTTCACTGTTCCTTCGCTATAAAGCTCCTCATGTGAAGGAAGAAATTCCTTCACAAAATTTTCTTCGCTACATCCCTAATTTCTTGTAGTGGGTTTTCTTGAGTGTTCTTCGTCAGTTTACCGGTGGGCATGTTTGACCGGTGATAGTTCTTTGATAAAAAGGTTTCTGGGCTTTCTAAAGGGTCAGAAATGTAGTGCTTTTGTAATACTACAACCTATCAATATCATGACTAACATATAACGAATCAGTAAGATCTAAGCCTTTGAAGTTCTTGTTAGAGCTGTTCTTCATTTCTGGGTTTTCCAGAAATGAAGTACAGTTCATACTGCTTCCTTTGAAGTTTCATAACTTGGAATATGGGTCTGTTTTGGGTGATATAAAGGTTCCATGTTGTAGACAACATGACAAGGTACATATATATAACATCACTCCAACCTAACAACATCACCTACTCAAGATCTGGGCCGGTCAAAGTAGCCCAGAAAAACTGTCGTTGAACATTTCTGGGTTTTCCAGAAATGTTCTTCGGCAGATGGTCAACCCAAGTTTGACCGGTCGTATCTTTGATCCTGTGAACGATCTCGTGGTTCTGATGGCTTAGATGTGTAGTATAAATGTCAGGCTACAATATGAAAACAACAACATGGCCAAAAGATAAAACGACTGCAAGATCAGAAGCTTGCAAAAGCTTGTCAGAAATTTCTGGGTTTCTAGGTTACCCAGAAACCAGAATTCATGGTCGGTCAACGCAGTTTGACATCTCGTATCTCTCAACATATTCATGATCTGAGTAATATAAAATCATAGATGTGTAGTCCTCATGTTAGAGAACAAATCTATAACTTTAAACACACAAATAAATTAACACAGACAGATCTAGAGGCCCTGACATATGACTGTCAGGCCTTAAAATTAGGGTTCTTGGTCAGTTTGTAAAACCTAATTTTCGTGCATCTAGATGTTATAGATCTGAGATCTAACAACCCAGATCTCTAAATGACACCTTATAACACATCTTTAACCAACAACTTACAACAACTAACATCAGATTACATGATTTCAAAAATTTAGAGTTTATACCTCATTCATGCTTGATTTTTGATTTCTGATCCTTGATCTGTTTTTGGAAAGCTATAACTTGAACTTGGCTAAACTTTTCACTCTCTCTCACTCTAGATTTTGAATTTTAGAGAGGGAAGGGTCTAGGAGAAGAATGAAAAATAAAGTCAGCATGTCTCTCTCTTTAATCTAAAAAAATGTAATAATGCAATGTATGTGGCTCTCAAATTGGCTGAGATTGCTGGATATAAAAGTTATATGCTAGGCTAGGGTGGCTCACCCACTTCACTAGGACAACTCTTGCAAGTTAAGTCACAATAATGCAACAAAGGGTAAAAATGTCATTTCGCACACAATTAATGGCATACTTGTCTTTGTCCAAACCCTTAGGGTTTAAGGTTTGTACCCTTAGGGTTTAGGGTTTGAACCCTTAGGTTTTGGTAATTTTATTTCTAAAATTTCTAATATAGGTTTTAAAAATTAAAAATTAATATTTCTAAATTATAATTAGGATTTTCTAATTATATTAAAATTTCTTAATCATAATTTAAATCTTGCTAATTAGGATTAGTATTTCCTAATTAAACTTGCTAATTTAGCAAATAGGGTCAAAATTGGTCATTAGGGTTTACAACCCAAAATTAGGTTTCTAATAAAAAATAATTTTCTAATTTAGAAATTAGATTTCGTAATTAGATTAGGATTTTCTAATTACTTATAACTTAAAAATTAGGATTAATGTTTCCTAATTAACATTAAAATTTTTAAATCAAAAATTAGGTTTTTCCCTAATTTTAAATTAGGGTTTCAAATCCATAAATTAGGGTTTGCTAAATAATTAAGCTTTACCCTAATTAATAGCATTTGAGCATTATAATTATCCTTTAAGTTCCCAGATTAGGGTTTCAACTTCTGAATTAGGGTTTCGAATTCTCGGAACAAAAATTAGGGTTTCCAGAACCAGTTTCTAGGGTTTCTTATAATTCGTAAGAATTTTCTAACCGAACGTTGACGTTCTTAATATATATTAGGGTTTGTTATAGATATCGTTTATCTGGTCAACCATTGCCCCTTAACCACATACTGTACACATATACAACCATATACACAGAACATATTCACATATTCCCTTTATCCTGAATAATTCACTTAAATCCCTCACATAATTTTGAAATCCTCAAAATTCCTTCTCAAAAATATAAAACGCATACATTTATTTTATGTCTAGGTTCTAATATTGAACCTTAAATCAATTAATTAATATTTATAAAATTTTCTAAATTCTCGGGTTGTCACATTAAAGGTCAAAAACATAGAAATCTCGGATTAAGGGTCAAAAGTTGCCATGTGACTTGAAAACGTTGGTTTTCAATGCCAACACTTGAGATAAGGTATTTAAGAGTCGTGGACGAAAGAATCGTCGAATTCCGACTTATAACGAAGAAAATGAGTATTGAACGCTCGAAAACGATAAACGAACGCTCAAAATGAACCAAATGGTGAATTTCGAGTTAACGGATTCGAAAATGTAGAATTCTTAAATGAGCACCTAGAGTGTGTAATTTGTGAGTTGTGGGATTTTGAATGAGCCAATTCGAATGTAAAACGAATAAGTTATGAAGTTGGGAATTTCGTTGGAAAACCCAATTATCAAGACTAATCGATGACAGGGTGAAATATGCCATATACCAAACCCAAAGATAAAAGGTCAGGGTGCAGTCCGGATCCCGCTTTGTCCCTATTAATTGAAGCGGCAGCAATATGGGTTATAATAGAAGTCTCCGCGCCACAACACCCCAAGAAGGTAGAATAGTTTACCAAGTTAGGTTTTTATTCCATTTGAATGTAGACCAAAGGTGAGACATGAATGTACTTAATGTACATGATAGAACTAACTTTAAATCACTTATAAGTGATAATGCTAAAAGATTTAGTATGGTTTAATAAGAATTAAACGAAGAACGCAAGAATGTAATAAATAAAACCGTGAATGATGTTCAATGTTGGTACTTCACCAATAATGATCGAATGTCGGTTAATAACGTAAGAACGTTAACAAGCCGTAACGAAGCATAGTAAGTCCAATTGACTTTATTAATGAAATAAATTCAAGTAAGACATAGAAGAGAAAGAAGTTGGTTAAAACAAATAAAGTAAGTTTGTTTGCAAACTAATTACAGTGTGCTATGTGAATATATCATGTAGATCCTATAAAGACTGAGAATTGATTGAATATTATCTTCAAAGATGCTTGAAGGCAAGTTTTATTAACGCTTGTCTAACCTTCGTGTTAGTCAGGTTTTCTGTGATTCATGTTCTGAAATGCATGAATGGTTTTAAAGAAAGAGTCGATGTCCATTTTAACTCGGCTAGACTAGTCTTGAAGAATTAACTGATTTGCTTACAAGTCTTTTGATATAGAACTGTTAACGCTATCCAATGCCAAGTATTTGGTACAGATGTAAAGGTATGTTTGTCTATGAACAAACAAAAGTATTTTCATCGATTATTCGATGGGCATGCGAGGTTGCCAAAAGTTAAACATAAATACATTTAACGGAAGAGTGTTGATCAACATAGAGTACAATAGGTTGATCACCTAGAAGTGCTCGTAAGTAATGCCGGATGGATGGCCTTAGTGCCGGATGTCCTTTTCAAGTATGAAAACACAAAGAGTATGTTCATGGTCTTTTGACCGGTTCAGAATTCCTAAGCTATTATGTATACTTTGGAATTGTTGTTATGTAATGAGAAGAATAAGTCAATGCTTCATGGTGATTCATAGCTACTTGTTCAGTTATGAAAGATAATCATATAATTCTCGATGTGGTGTTTATATCATCCTTTGATAGACTTGATGAGCTATTTATGCTCACTTCTTGCTTGAATTATATGATTGCAGCTAAAGCCGAACGAACTGAGAGTTCTAAGAGAGATAAGGGCAAGGCTAAGATGGCCGGATAGTTGATTATCCTGTAATAGACTAGAGTATTTGTATGTAATATACTTATGAATAACAAAGAATGTATTCGGTTATGAACCTGGGAAAGGATTTATTACTATTGTAATAAGAATATAGTAAGTACACTCATTTTGTTGTTATCTCAAAGGAATGACTGTATGAATTGTAGTATCGTGTAGCACCATCTGTCAGGTTGGAAGATACCCGGATTTGGGGGCATCACACCTTCAACCAGACGAGGCTTCTTAATTCGAGGTTCGAGGGGATGGTCTTCGGTATCCTCCGACTCCTCGATCACAGCAGCGGGAATAAGGGGAGGAGCTGTCGGCTTCAGCTGGGCTGAAGAAGCGACCTTGGAAGGGGCTTTGGTGGAAGGCCTCTTCGTTTTCTTCATCAAGGCCAACTTCTCAGCCCGGTTCATGTTCAAAGCGTTCTCGGTGGCGGCTTCGGCAGTTGTTAATCTGGGGGCTGGACCCAAGGAACGAGAGATTGGGTGTTGATATGCAAGAAGCCGGTCTTAGAGGAGTAAACGCTTCGGAGTTTAGCTTCGGCGTTGTCAGTAGAGATATCCGAAGGTGCTACCGGAAGTTCGACCAGACTCAGACCACCGGAGGCGAGGTTAGCGGTACCGGTTAGGGTAATCGTCTTGGGATGAGGAATGCTAGAATCTTCCATTCGAGTAGTATAACGAACTAATGCGAGATTTGAAAATCGATAACAAGAGGAAAAAACTGGAATCAGAGAAATTTGGTGAAGTAAAGCACTCGCCGGAAATCGTCCTTGCCGGAAATTCTGAGAGAGGAATTTGAAATGATGAAAGGCTCAAAAAGGTGACAATGATGGATGAAGGGGTTTTATAGGCGCATTTAATCCCACGAATATGTATTTATTTATGACGAGTGGGACCCGGTTCTGGGGAGGCGTGCACCAGTTCAAGAAATAAAAAGGAACCGTTTAGGTTTCCGAGACAGCTCATCATTTCCTGGCGTGACTCTTCAAATTCGTGTCCTTTCAAGTCTCTGATTATAAACGTATTATAACAAGAGACTGGGGGACAATGTTCAGGAGTATTTTACCGACCTTTATATGGGCTGAATGCCTGCCGCGAGAAGGATTTTATAAACCTAATGGGCCTAAACCCTCAGAGATGTTGGAGAGTTTCGGGTTCGGGTATCCAGGTCTTTTGGGCCGGAACCCTATTCTGGTATATGGAGTTCAGGGTCGGGCCTTTGAGTCCTTTGGGCCGAAACTCAGGCCGAGGTTAATTATGTTTCGGTATTGGTGTTCGGGGTCGGGCCTTCGAGCTCCTTGGGCCGAAGCCCAGACCAACGTATATAAGCTTGGTGGGATTGGGCATGTACGGTGGGGCAGCCCAGGTGCAGAGTTTGGAGTTATAAGGGGTCTACATGGTTAAGGACTCTAGTCCTAATCACGTTTGAATAAGGTAACTCCAAAGGTAGTATTGGAATTGGATTCTACTTACACCTTTTAAGGAGATTGTGTTGGACCCAAATATAGGTAACTACCATATTTAGGAGTCCTAGTCCGACTCGGAAAAGGATTCTAGGGAAGTGAGAATGACTATAAATACAAGGCTTGACTACAATTAACAGGTAATACATCTTTGAGCACTAAACACTTAAGCCTCCATTGTTAAACCTTGTGAACGGCCTGTACTTATTCTCACACCAGAGCTATCCCCCGGCGGCACAAGCCGTCAAGCTTCGCGTGTGATCTGTTATTGTGCAGGATTCAGAGCGTGGATTTGATGATTGGACGCGCCGGCGAAACTTGGCATTAACACAGATATAGTATTTATTGGATTAAAATTTACTTATTTTTAAAATTGATTTACAGCATTACATGTTGGTACATCCTATGATTCAAGATCATTCCTCAAATTCGTTCGACTTTTTGCTCACAACAATCGTACTACGCACTTTGTTCTTCCCATTGCTCCATGTTATTGAACCAAACGTGTCTTTCATGGGTGAAGATGCACGCGATGTGAAAATCACTTCATAACTTAACCTTTTATTCTTCTTTGAGAAATGCAATTTTTCTGGTACTACTTTCACATCCATTTCAGCAGGGACATCTAATGTCCCAACATATACAGTTTCTTCTTTACCAACATTTGTCACAGTTCTAGTTACCTTTTTGCTCCCACTTAAGCCACTGATGGAAATTGATGGATAGTTCATATTGGAGATGAAATCTACACTTGAATTATGTGGACAGGAAAACCCATCAGGAATCTTTGATGCGATAAGCTTAATAGTAGATAGGTTATACCCATAGTTACAAAAAAATTCCAAGTAATCGGTTACTCCAGTCTCGTAAACAAGCCCTGGATGCAATGTTTCTATGTTGCTTACTTCCCCTGCCCCATAGTCATATGGTGTACCCACTGATCCCAACGTTGTTGTAATTGGACCTCCCAAATTGTTTGTATGGATTGCTGCAAAGTTAATTTTAAGGTTGATGCACATTAGTTACATACTTACATCTATGGTTATCATTGACATGGCATAATACTGATATAATTAAATACTCTTTAAACTTTAGAATTTTTCACATTTTAGAACTTAAACCCTAATGTTTTAATTTTAGGGTATAAATAAAATCTTCCAGCCACTAGCGTGTAATAATTAATCAAAGTGAGGGTATTTTGGATTATTTCAGTTCTAAATATTTTTATAGGGTAGAAAATTATAGATACGTGATTACTTTGTGTTGAAGGACAAAAAAAAAAATTTGAAACATATAAGCGATGTATACCTTTAAAAGATTAAATATCCTTTCATTTTGAATCGTATAACTTATTCCAGCAAGAAATGCTAAATTAATTTGATAATGAATAAAGATTGTTGTAGTTCAATGAACAATTTCCCACACACTTTATTGATGTAATAGGAGCTAATTTATATACACAACTAGGAAAAACTATTTATGACAATGTAAATCAATTTAGCTAAAACTAAGGAGCGATTCTGATTTGCAAGCAATTACAAAAATATACAAAAGTGATTTTAAATAATCTTGCTTGATTGTAGGATAGATATGCTCTGTTCAATCATGGCCTTGATTCTTGCAATCTGTCTTTATACGCCCTCGCAAGATTGAGCTTCCATCAGCAAGCCCAATCTTGTTTCTCAAGATTTCTGTTCTTTGTCTGGACAATGGTTTTGTCAACAGGTCAGCTAATTGATCTTGTGTATGAACATGTCGAACTTGGAGAGTGCCACGTTGAACAAGATCACGCACAAAATGAAGATCGATTTGTATATGTTTTCATGCGTGAATGTTGGGACAGATTGAAACTTAGGTGCGTAGCACCAAGGTTATCTGACTGATAATAAGAAATTTGCTTGAGTGGAAAAAGCCAACTCGTGAAGGAGGGCCAGAAGCCACATTGTCTCGGATGCCGCATTTGCAAGAGCTCGATATTCAGCTTCGGTGGTAGATCTTGCAACTGCTCGTTGTTTTTTTGAGCTCCATGAAACGGGATTTGTGCCTAAGAAGCTGATATAGGCAGATGTGGAGGTACGGTCATCAACATTTCTAGCCCAATCTGCATCTGAATAGGTAACTAAAGTTGGAGGTGCAGATTTTGTGAGTTGTATACCATGGAAAATGGTTTGCTTTAAGTACCGAAGGAGCCTTTTTGTTGATGTGAAGTGAGTGGTGGTAGGCTTGTGCATGAATTGAGATAACTTGTTGACTGCAAATGAGATATCTGGACGTGTCAAAGAAAGATACTGCAAGCTGCCAATAATTCTTCGATATGCTGTGCTGTCCACATGTGTCGTGCCATCAATTAACTTCGGAGACTGAGTTGTTGAAAGAGGAGTGGAGACATCTTTGGCCCCACTCATGTTGGTGCTGGACAATAGCTCGCGAATATACTTGTGTTGTGAGAGAAAAAGTCCTGCTTGAGTAGGTACAACTTCCACACCTAGAAAGAAATGAAGTAGACCCATATCCTTGAGAGAGAAACGATCTCCCAGTTGTGTGATAATTGAAGCTACAAAATTTCTGTTATTTCCTGTAATCACAAGATCATCGACATATACCAAGAAATAATAGATTATAGAGTTCTTTCTGTAAATAAATAAGGACGAATCAACTCTGGAATTTTCATACCCAAGCTCAAGCAGTACATTTTTCAGTGTAGTGTACCAAGCCCGAGGGGCTTGTTTGAGCCCATATATTGCTTTTTGGAGCCTGTAAACATGAGTAGGTTTAGATGGATCTTTGAATCCTGGGGGTTGCATCATATAGACAGTCTCAGACAATGCACCATGTAAAAAGGCATTATTAACATCCATTTGCCTTAACTCCCAACTATTCATAACAGCAATAGACAAAACTGTTCGAATTGTAGCTGGTTTAACTATTGGACTGAAGGTCTCTTTGTAGTCAAGCTCGGGACGTTGATTATAACCCTTTGCAACTAAACGGGCTTTGAATCGATCCACTCACCCATCAGATTTCCTCTTCACCGGAACACCCATTTGCGACCCTCTTTGGATTGCGATTCAGAGGGGTGGCACTAAATCCCAAGTACCGTGTTTCATGAGAGTGATAGAAGCTCATTTGACATAAGATCACGCCCGATTGTGGTTGAGACAAGGCCCGACTCACACAAAGTTGGTTCAATGGACTCGTGGAGTGGATGTTTGAGACACGTAATTGAGTTGTTTGGGTTTAAAGATTTGGTTCATGTAATCGAGTGGTCATTTGGTGAAGTCGTTAGGCTGGTGGTGGGGATGGGTTTTGAGTAGCCGGGTAAAGAGAAATGTCGACTTGTCCTAGTGGTTGGGAAATGGATGAGGGAGAGGAACCAAGTGAGTTTGAATCATTCACATAAGGTTTTGGACTAGAACGGGAGTTGATGAATATAAGTTCAAGGAATTATGATCTAGTGTTTGGATGAAATGGGAAGAAAAGGAGAAGAAGAGTTGAGGAGATCACCGAGGAGGTCGGGTCGACTACCGCTACACCTTCCAAGTCGAGGATGATGGCAAGCAGTGGCAGACGATAAAGATCAACGAAGGCACGGGCGTGACTTGGGCATCGAAGAACAGAGGAACATTTGAGGATTTTGGGGTGTAGGTTTTCAGGTTTGGAGAAGACACAGTGGGGGTGTTTGTTTCGTCGAACAATACATGCCTAGAAATGTAAATCTTGTGAATGTTGAGATCAAGACATTTGTACGCACTTTGGGTTTGAGAGTACCCGAGAAACATACAGGGTGAGGATTTGGGTTGCATTTTATGAGTATTATAGGGCCGGGTAAGTGGGTAACAAAGACACCGAAATTTTCTCAATTTAAGATAATTTGGTTTTTGACCAAAAAGAGCTTCAAAAGGGGAAATGTTGTGAAAAAGAGGAGTGGGTTGCCTATTGATTAGATAGGATGCTGTTTGGAAAGCATGAGGCCAATAAGAAAGAGGTAACGATGCATTATGGAGGAGAGTGAGACCCGTTTCAACTAGATGACGGTGGCGACGCTCGGAAACACCATTTTGTTGTGGGGTGTGTGGGGCGGTGGTATAATGACCAATACCATTAATCAATAAAAGAGATTTTAAAGGAATGAATTCACGACCATTATCAGAGTATAAATTTTTTATTTTGGTTTGAAAACGGGTTTCAACAAATTTTTTAAATTGAGGAAAAATTGTAGATACCCCGGATTTGGTAGCCATTGGATAGAACCACATGTATTTTGTGAAATGGTCAACCAGAATAAGAAAATAACGAGATCCGTCGATTCCAGTATAATGTGCGGGTCCCCAAACATCAGTGTAAATAAGTTCAAGCGGTGCATGACTTTGAAGACTATTGGAATGAAAAGGTTGTTGATGTGCTTTATTGATGGAACATGAATTACACAATTGAGAAAAAAAATTGTTGTAGCAACAGGAAGAGAAAAATTCTTAACAAGATGTTGGACTATGCGAAGAGAGGGATGCCCAAGACGCTTGTGCCACCCATCAATTGAGGTCCGTTCATGCACATTAACAATTATTTTGGAGGAGGGCATCATTGATTCCGGAAAAGTGTAGACACCGTTTTCACATACTCCTCGAAGTAGAGTCACCCCCGTGATCTTGTCCTTCACAAAGAAATGAAACGGATGAAATTCAACAACATTATTATTTTGTTTGGTGAAATGATGAACGAAAATTAAATTTTTAGAAAGATTTGGAACACAAAGAGTATCATTTAAGGTAAATGTGCGTTTGGGTGAGTGTAAGTCCAGAGAACCAATGTGTGAGACAGTCAAACCTGAACCATCACCAAGAATTACTTCATCAGTACCATCATATTCAGAATGAATTGACAAATTTGCAAGATCACCCGTTATATTGTGAGAGGCCGCCGAGTCCATGAGCCATGTTTTGTGTTTTTCATTATAAGAGGTCACGCAGTTGGCTATAAATTCATTGGACTGGAGCTGGGGACAGTACTTTACAGTATGACCCATTTGCTCACAAAGCTGACAGCGAGGTGTGTAACGTTTCTGATTGTTGTTGAGCTTTCCAGACCCATTATTGGCACGTCATCCATCACGTTGGTGACCATTTGATGGACGGGCTGGGCTTTGGCCTTGGTTACGTTGATATCCATTCGGTTTATAAGACTTCTTTGAGAAGTCACCTCCAGATGAAGATTTACCCTTAGTCATGTAGTTAACCGTCATCACCATCTGCTGAGTAGCAGTCTCCAAACGCCGAAGATAAGATTCGTGACCTACCAAGAGGTCGTGCAGCTCTTCAAACCCCAATGACTTCTCCCGTGCTCGGATCGGATCGGCAAATTAATCTCTCTCGAAAAATCAGATCCTAACCCATTCAATACATAGAGGGTTAAATCGTCATCGAAATGGGATGATCAATAATAGCAATTTCATCACCAAGGCCTTCACAACATGGAGATAGATCGTGATTAACCGATTCACCGCGTTGGATTAAGGTGAGATCCTCCTTAATCTGCATAAGACGAGTGCGTGATCGGCTAGCATATAAGGTTTTTAGCTTTTTCCAAGCTTCACGAGAAGTCTTTGCCGAGTAGCGATGAGTGGTGGTGTGATTGACGGAGAGGTGGAGGCTAGAAGGGCACTCGGGATAAGTTTATCCTGTCGGATCCAGATGGGTCTTTCGCAGACTCATCAACCGGCGGTACCCGGTGGAAGAGGGCACATAAATGAGCCTTGACATAGTCGAGTAAATCGAAACCAATGAGGAGTGCTTCAATTGAGCACGCCATTGAGGAAAGGTGGAGGAGTTAATTTTCATTGATTTGGGCGGTGATATTGAGAGCAATGAGGTGTTTATCTGTTGTGAAAGAAGGTTGGGTGTTGAGAATAAAGGTTGGATTTTGATCGAGAGGGGATGACATGTTGGAGACTTGGATCGTTGGCTCGTTAGAGATTTCTTCGCTCGATACCATGATAATGAATAAAGATTGTTGTAGTTCAATGAACAATTTCCCACACACTTTATTGATGTAATAGGAGCTAATTTATATACACAGCTAGGAAAAACTATTTATGACAATGTAAATCAATTTAGCTAAAACTAAGGAGCAGTTACAGATTTGCAGCAATTACAAAAATATACAAAAGTGATTTTAAATAATCTTGCTTGATTGTAGGATAGATATGCTCTGTTCAATCTTGGCCTTGATTCTTGCAATCTGTCTTTATATAATTATACAACCAAAATGTTTTACTTATAGAAATTCAATCATGCTAAAAATGTAAATCTTAAATTGTATTTAAGCCATACCGGCTTCTGTTAATGGAAAAGTTTGAGTATTTAGCATTATTTTTCGTGATATATTTGGTACATTTCTAACCTGTAGTCATTATAGCTGATTTGATCGCGGAAGGGCTCCACGTTGGATTTTGAGATATGATGAATGCAGCTATCCCAGAAACATGTGGGCAAGCCATGGAAGTTCCGCTGATTACATTGAAAACTGGGGATTTCCTTCCGGGCAATGTAATTTCTGTGTCATTTTCAAGCCATGATGCGAGAATCGCCACTCCGGGTGCGCGATATCAGGCTGAAAATAATGCCAGGTTAGTGACTCATCTTACTCATAGTTATAACCAAAAAAGAGAAGACTTTTTCTTGCCTTGAGAAGATTTTCTATTATGCTGGAAGGGCCTCTAGATGAAAACTTGGGAATTATAGGGGCTGGCTTATAGTTTAACGCCACTTTGGTTGCTAAAACAGTCGCCGTCGGGTTCCTTCAGAAATTTTAATACAATAATTAGTTAACGAAATGCTTGTTAATTCTACAAACTGATAATTCTTATTTAAATTTCTGTTACCTGATTGAGCTTATATAAGAAATAATCACAAGGCCATCCTTAGAAATGACTGAAGTTACTGGAAAATCTACAGTATTTAACGGCATAACTCGCATATCATCATCAATAAAAATTGCACCAAGCCCGCCTAATTCCTTTATTTTGTTTACTTTGTCCAAGAAAAAATAGTTCTCATCATCGTTGGAACATAGAATAATATTCCCTTTAACTTTGCTTCCATCTAATTCGTCTGGAATGCAATTTCTGAAGTGCCATATAATATAATTAGTTATAAGAAAGTATACTACAATCAAGGTCAAAAAAGTGCCATATAAGCGTTTATATGGATAAAGCACCTTCCTGCATCTGTACTATTCGAAGTTCCTTTAGCTACGTTGCCATATTTCAATGGGTATATAGGAGATTTTTGGAGACGAGAGAAGTTTATGCCTCCACCCTGAGATTTAGAGAAACACATATTAGCTTTCTTTTCATAAACAAAATCAATGAAAAATATTAGTATTGTGCCCTTTCTCCTTGGCAAATTTGATAGTTGTTAAAAGTACTAGTCAATAGTTGACTTAACTCAATAAATACTAAATTTGATTCAACTCACTAATTGAGCCGAGTTCAAATTTTAAGTTATCAAGTTGAATATTTACGTTAATTGAATCGATCCGTCTTGAGTCTACTATTCATATTTATAAAAATTAGACTCATGTAGTAGTCGACCTGAATCAAATTGACTCGATACTTAATTTAATTTAATAAATTTAATTATTTTATTAATATGTATATATATGTGTATATATATATATTAAGTTATATATTTTATTTGTGTTAATTATGTTTAATATATAAAAATATCTAAAAATAATGGGAAAAAAACTCGTACTTAATAATTATGATAACTACTCAATACTACATTCCTACTTGAGCATGATGAATTACTCGCAAACTATTCGACTCGATAAATATTCGAGTTGTGAACACGAGAATCTATTTCTTAAATACTCGTCTCGACTTGAACTTAATAGCTATATTACAACGAGTCGAGCTCAATTCTCGTTTACAAACCTAGTTAAGAAAGTAAAAAAAAAAAGTAAAATAGAACTCAAAGGAATGTATACCTTTATCAATTTTTTTCCACCCAACACAACATTCGACCGAAAATCACGATCAATAGTAGTAGCAGCAACAGTCATTATCCAAGGAGCATCATTTACTACTGTTTTTCTTCCAGGCCCTTGATTCCCTGCGGCACAATGGAGATTACATCTTCCAAGAAATCTGGCGAAATTGGTAAACCAAGTGATAGAGAAAGTATGTTGACCCCGTCAGCAATGGCATGATCAAACGCTGCCATAATTGCTGAGCCCATGCATCCGGCTGTACATACACTATACATGGCAATTCTCGATCCTGGGGAACCGCCCTTTGTTATTCCTTTAGCTAGACCATAATATGATGCATTATGAACCAGGGCTCCAGCTGCGGTGGATGCAACATGAGTGCCATGGCCTTCCAAGTCCCTAGGTGTAGGAAAATCAGGGTCGTAATACCTTGCTCCGATCAATTTCCTGGTGATGATGCAAATAATTTAGAAAAAAGAAAAAGTATTCCATCATTTAATGTGAGAAAGGCTTGTATTACTTGGATTTGGATCATAGACGGTTAAAATTGAGCACTCTTATAGAAATGAGTTGCATGTGCATAACAAAGAGTTGGACTTGTAAAATATTTGTATAACAAAAGTTATTTGAAATTTCCTAAACAAATGTAGCTCGTGTCTCTAGAAACTGCCCACAACTGCCCATTTGCAACTATTTGGAATCAGGATCTGTATTACTTGTGGACTTGCTTGGTTTACCTATTACAATTTGAAGAAGTGAAATTTTCTCCTTCCATGCAGGTTCCTTTCCACCACGGTGGAATTGGACCTATGTTTTTGTCACTGAAACTCTCTGATTCTGGCCAAATACCTAAATTCATGTTAAATACAAATAGTTGAGATAGATAAAACTAATCAGAATCAACACAATATACAAAATGTCCAAGTAAAATATCAAACATTTTGGCTAGTACTGAAGAAGGAATTTTGAGATAAAACAACATTAAAAATTCTTTATGTTCATATGATTGCATGCAGTGATGCAATTTCGTGTTTCAAACAAGTTGCATTTGTATAGCTGAGAGTTGTAATTTTATAATACTTGTTACAAAGTTCATCTGAAAAGCAACTCTTTTGTTATATCAATGCAACTCATCATTTCTATAAACTACCCAAACGCTTTGCTTTGCCCATTTCGAACAGCTTGTAATCAGGATCCTATCAATTTTCTTGTCTATTACTCGTGTTTAATTTTAGGGTTACTCACCTGTATCCAAGATGCCAATTATTGTGTCGGATCCTTTTGTAGTTGTGTCAAGTGAGGCTGACACCGAGCTGGAAATGTTTCTTCGAACTGTTTGATACTTCAAGAAATCCCATGAATGTGTTGTCTGGAGTTGCAAGACTGGATCGGGAAACACCGATACAACACTTGGTTTCTGAGCAATTGAATGTGCTTCGTACTTTGATAAACGAGCCGCAAACCCTAAGAAACCATGTTTGTAGATGTGCACCACAGCATTTCTATTTCATGCGGGTTTTCAAAATTAGAACTCTTGCCATATCTTTTTGAAATGTTAAAAACATGCATAATTAAACATTTGCAGGGTTACAAAGTATCAAACATAAAACTCATGAAAACAAGAAACTATGAAAAGTTATACCTTCTTGACAATGAGCTCAGAAGTTGAGAATGATCATCTTTTGCGCTACTATTTGATGAATTTTTGCCTCCCATGTAGACGATGTAAACATCGTTGGCTTGCGCTTGATCAGCTGCCTTAATTTTTGCTGAAATTGATGTAAGCAATAGAGAGAAACAAAATAAAATAGAAAGGCTTCTCATGTTGTGATTTTCTTTAGATTTATGAGAGAAGGTGTAGAATGATCATACCATCCTAGGACTTTATATAGCACTCAACACTACTGTAAGATTGGAAAATTGTATACACTTGATTGTGTATTTTAATGGAAACTTTTGGATGAGTAATGCATTCCTTCCAAATTAAAAGCTTTTTTCCATTCAAAGTGTGTTTGCTATTTATTTATTAATTACTTTTGTTGTTTACATATATACTGATCTTGTGAACACCTCTTAGAGATGTTGAATATACTGATGAAGAGGTGGTGGAATTTGTGAAGAATTTCCTAAGATAAATGTGTTATTTGTTAATTTATAGGTAGTTCGCAAATTTTAGAGAACTAAAGTTTCATGTCATTTAGATGGAGATCAAACATTTTCCTATATTTGGAAAGGAAATATATTGCGGTGTGTTTGGTATAACTTGCAAAATTGCCAAAAAGAAAAGGATTGGTACTTATTAACTGAATTTGGATTACAGGCAATTCATTTTGGATAGTCCATTTGGGCAGTTCTATAGTAATTATTTGCATTGGTCTAGTTAGATAATTGCATTTTGGTGACCTTTGTTATACAAAAAATATATAATTGACTCTCTAACTAATTCATTCCTATATATTCAAGTGTGTTTGATATATCTTGCGAAATTGCAAATTGAAGTGGATCGATACTGATTAGAACCTTCTTTACTCTTTATGTACTCGATCAAATTCCATCAGTTTATAAGAATTCGTTTTCCAATTTTTCTGTTTCGTAATAAGATTCCTATTTTTATTAATTACGTTATAAGATGAAAACAATACATTATAATTTAGTATCACAATTAGTTTTTCACGCCACCAAATATAGAATAAAAATATATTCTTATTGTTAGCGAATTTTACAGATGAAACTCTTAATTTTGCAGGGAGTGCAAGATAGGCTCATCGGATTAGTATGCCACAAATGCAATCGGATTTTCTGGCTTCCAGAGTAAGCAAGATGGAAAGTGTTGTAAATGTTTGTTATATTTTTACTAGTTTTGATGTTTGAACTATAACTTTCTTGTAAGTTATTATATTTTTATTTTATGTCTTAAAGAAATTGTTCACTCTATTCTTGGAATGGCAAAGGTATGTTACAGTTTAAGGATGTTGATATTCAAATTACGTGTATTTTTATGTCTTAAAACTTGATCGTTCTATTAGACGAACAGGCAAAGGGTGGTTACATTTTATGGATGTTGATATTAAAAACAACAATGTCTTGTCTAAAGAAATTGTTCACTCAATTTTTGGAATGATAAAGGATTGTTACATTCTAAGGAATACAAAATATAGTTATTGTATGTAATTTCATGAAGAAATTGTTCGCCTATTATACAAAGAGGTAAGGGTTTATAAATTTTATAGATGTCGAACTACACTTTCTTGTACTTTTTTCGTTTAATTTATAAGAACATATTTGATTTTTTAAAAGTTAATAGTGATAATATAATTCAAAACGAAATGAATATTTTATATCCTTAAAAACTTTTCCGCTCTATAGTACGGACATGCAAAGAGTTGTTACATTTTACAGATGTTGATATTGAAACAATTTCTTGTATTTATGTCTAAAGAAATTGTTCACTCTAATTTTGAAATGGCAATGGTTTACTACATTCTAAGGATGTTTATATTCACATTTTTACCTTGTTATATTTTATGTCATAAAGAAAATTTCGTCAAAAAGGTTGTTACATTTTATAGATGTTGATATTCGACCTACACTTTCTTGTGTTTACGCAAGAGTATCTACACTTCCTTTTGGGAATGCTCATAATTGTTTTTGTTGAAATTTGGCTTGTGCAAATAATATTGATATTTGATAGGCTTTTGAGTTTTTCTAATAATGGTGTAGAAGTTGAGTTTAAGTCCCAAGTCTAATAATGGCTTGTCTAAATGTATATAACTCTTAAATATTCTCTTCGTCCCGAAGGAAATTGCTAGTTTTATAATTAATATTTGTACGTTTTTATAAAATATAAATGGAGGGACTATGTTATTGTAATTCTGAATGTATGCACACCTTGAGGGGGATAAATAGGTATAATACTCTAAGTGATTAGCAATGACAATTTTTAAATTTTCTGTTACAGGATTAAATTAGACAGGCAAGACCTATGTGTTTTGGTGTCTGCTTTAGACTAAAGTCTACTTTAGTTATAATTCAAACAAGTAAAACCTATGTTTTTTGACGTCTGGATTAATGTTAATTCACATGACTACAACAGAACAATATATGCAGATATGTATGAGAGATGTTCAAATGTAGAATAAAAAAATGACAGAATAATAAGCACACCAAGATTTTTTACGTGATTCATCCCCTATCCTCTAATCTAGTGATCTAATTCACGTCAAATACCAATTAGTATTAGAGACTCTTTGTATTAAAAACAATATTCAATAAGTTACACAATTACTCTTTAAACAAATAAGCTCTGATCTTGTTGGACACAATTCCAACCCCCTTTCACTTTTGCAACTCTTGCACCTCAGCAACTTCTAGAGCTTCCTTTGTACAATCCATATCCACTACTGGATTGACCAAGCCAAATAAGGCTTGAATTCAGGTTTTAATAAGAAGGAATATAGTTACAATATACTATTATTTTTCAGTCAAAGGAAATTAAGAACAAGACTCAAATACTAGCTGGAATTTTTCTTTAGAAACTCTTAATATCAGAATGTGTATTGCATGCAGTCTTCTATATGCCCCCTTTAGCCAAGGAAGATGAATATATACATAATACTAGCTGGAATTTTTCTTTGAAAGCTCTTAATATCAGAATGTGTATTGCATGTAGTCTTCTATATGCCCTTTAGCCGAGGAAGATATATATATATATATATATATATATATATATATATATATATACGGTCCAACGGTTAAAAAAGATACTGAAAATATAAATGCCCAGATCACGGTTGGAGTATAACAGAATTTCAACAGCTATAGGAAATCAAAGTATATGACAAGATATCTTTCCAAATTAGTTTTTCAAAGATTTTGATTTCCAAAATAAAACAATTTGAAAAAAAATTAATTTAAGGGAATAATATCACCAAACAAATTGGACGTGATAAGGCTGATAGAGTCCCAATTAAATTAGTTGATTGACTTATTATGTTTGTAAGACCCCAACTTTTTATGAATAAAGATTTAATTTCCTCTAAATATTATTTTGAATAATTAGGTTTTGATTTGATATAATGATATAGTTATGGGTAATATGAGCAAATTTTACTAAGTAAGCATTTGCCACAAAATATTCTTTTTCTCGAGGAATGTTCTTTTTGTCGGGGAATATTCATACGACGACGCAATCATTGGTAGACCCCACAATAGAATAACTGTCGGATATAGAAAGCGATAAAAATAACCTTTTCATAAAATAACGACAAGACTTTTACCGTTAAACTATTGAAATACCTGGTGATCAAAGTACAGTAATAAGCGTTGTTGCACAGTAGCACACAATATTGCACAATATCTCTGATTATTGATGCTTATGTAAGAAGTCACTCAGTTTTATTCAATAATTGTCAAAGTAGTTGTTGCATAGTATCTCATATTATTGATTTCATTATTGTCACAGTATCATCTGTACAATATTTTATATTATTGAATCAATAATTGAGACGACATAGTTATTCATATTTTTATTTGCATTATTGACAATGTCTAGAAAGTTATGTTGAGGAAAGGGGTTAGGTTATTTATGAAAGTAGTATGCACACAAGCCAATCATGTTTGATGATAAAGCATATACTTTGTAACAATCTTATTCATTTATTAATAAAAAGTATTAATTTATTAAAGGCTTTTAATTATCTACATGATCTTTGTTTTTATAATATGTGATAAACCCATAGTTTTAAGCAATGCTTTTAGAATAATGATGATGATCATTCTAATGAGATCTAAATTCTTAGAAAGCTTAAAACTAAAATAGTTCCCAATCATTGGATTACTAAATTGGGGATTAGTGAATCCGGATAGATTGGTACATACGTTCTTGCTTTCATTGGATGAGGATGATTGATCTCATGATCATTTGTGTGGAGACACTAAAGCAAGTATGTAGAGTGCTTATTAGAGAATAAGTTCATTTGAGCATGGTTTCGCTAAGGAATACCTAATGGAGTTTTATTTGCTGTCAATAGGAATTCTCAGTAGTGATAGTAGTACAAGTAATCCTTGGACTTGAGATCATCATAGTATCTTGTGTATGATGAGTTATACTTTGACTTATTCCTTAAGACCCTTAGGGTATATCAAAGGGTATGCTTGGGTATAATTAAGTTGTACATGGAGATAATGTATGATCAATAAAGAATCTACCACTTCTAATAAAAGAAGAGAAATGTCCTATGTGATTCGATAAATGACAACCCAGTAGTCCTTGGCCAAGGCAGAATGAAATTAGAAAGGAGTTTCTAATTTGCATTATTCGGAGTTGTGCATTTAAGGATCGAAATACATATAATTAAATAAAATAAGACTTGACAGTAATTTCATGTCTTATATTTAATTGGGACATTGTATGGTGGAAGGATTGAATTGTACGGTAACTATTTACTCAAAGGTTCTTTTATGATTAATGTTGAAATCTATATTATCCTGGAAAGTCGTTGATCGTTAGGAGGCTTATCCCTATTGTAGAATAAATATTATTTATTTAAATAAATTAATTATTTAATTTATTTATTTAAATAAGATTAGAATTGTTCTAATTTATTTATTCACATTAGGTTTAATATGGAGAACTTAAAGGGTCACACCATAAAAGGAAGAATAATTATTTAAGAAGTTAATGGCATAATCGTAATAATATGTTAAGTATATTTAATTTAATCTATGGTGATAGAATAAATTAAATAGCTTAATATTTATTATTTAATATTTTAGAAATATTAAATATAAATTAATAAGAGAGTCTTATTAATATTATTACAATTATTATTATTTTAATTTCTAAAAGAGTTTAGGAATTAATTTAATATAAGTACTCTCATTTATTCCTAATAGGATTAGGAGGGAAAATTAGTTAAAGGAGTTTAATTAATTATCCTAATAAGATTTAGGAGCTTAATTAATTAAAAGAATTTAATTAATTAAATAAAACCCAATTCCTTAATTGTTAAGGTGGGTTGCCCATATCTATAAATAAGAGGAGTCTTATTATGGGTGGGATGGGTTGTTGATTTTTTCAACATATGACATAATTCCAATTGTTGGGAGAGTACGCCATTTTTTCTATAGAGATAGAAAACTAGGGTTTGAGCCAAATACCCATCTTCTTGAATTTTCTTCTTCTTGGTGGATCACCCTCAGAGGCCAAACATATGGGTGGCTAACGTTGATCAAAGGAAGGAACCAAACCCGGTGGATTCAAGTTGAACGCGAAAGGATTTGGAGGTGAACTTGTACGAGGAAGCTCGATCTTCAAGGTATGATTTTATTCTTTATCTTTCGTTTAATTAATAATTATGCATAAAGGGTGATCCGGGTATATGGTTTGTAAATTTTAAACTCGATTTACACGCTTAGCATTATTTTTTGCAATTTGATCAAGTTTGAATATGAATATTACAAACCTAACGGTGGCATCGAGCCAAACCTTTATGCAAATTATTAATTGTTTTAATTTGATATGTATATTGATATGTGTTTAGAACAATTTAATTGGACATAATTTTATTGTATAAAATTTTATCAGATAAAAAAAAAAAAAAAAAATGCATCACTTAAAATTAAAAAAAAAGGCATGGCAGGAGCATTAGTTTTAATTTTTGGAAGCATGTTATTTTTTTTGTCCCACGTGGCCAGGATCTCTTTTTTTTTGAAAAGGAGTTATATATAGATTACTTGGAGCATTAGTTTTAATTTTTGGAAGCATGTTATTTTTTTTGTCCCACGTGGCAGGATCTCTTTTATTGAAAAGGAGTTATATATAGATTACTTTATAACGGTGGCATACTTTGTAAACATTACGGTATATACATAATATATATATAAATCATATATATATATATATATATATATATATATATATATATATATATATATATATATAAGTTGCAGATCATGTAATCGTATATATATATATAACCGACTACACCATATATATTATGTGATACAAGGTTAAAGGATTATATGGATTCACTTGAATTAAAGGTTAAAATGCACTAATTATATATACATAAGTCCCTATATATATATATATATATATATATATTATTCTTAATTATTTTATAATTAAAATAAAATGTTTATTTTAATTTTAAAATAAAAGTTTATTTTAATTTTAAAATAAAAGAGTTTATTTTAATTTTAAAATTAGAATTTCATGCTAACTAATTAGAGTTGGAATTGGATTCCATGATAACTAATTGGAGTTGAAATTGGATTTTATTTTTCCTAAAATAAAGGAGTTTATTTGTGAATAGGGAAGTAAATCCATCTTTCCTTAAATAAAGGAGTTTGTTTAGATATGAAATAAGATTTCATATTATTCAAAATAAAAGAGTTTATTTGTGAATAAGAAAGAGAATCCGTGTTTCCTTAAATAAAGGAGTTTATTTAAATATGGAATAAGTTTTCATATTATTCAAAATAAAGGAGTTTATTTGTGAATAGAAAAAGAAAAAATCCGTGTTTCCTTTAATAAAGATTTTTTTTTTACATGGAATTGGATTTCATAATTAATTAAAATAAAAGAGTTTATTTTAATTAAAGATTTTTTTTTTATATATGGAATTGGATTCCATAATTAATTAAAATAAAGGAGTTTATTTTGATTAAAATTTTGATTAAAATAAAATAGTTTATTTTATTCAAAATTGGATAAATTAAAATAAAATAGTTTTATTTTGATTTAAATTTGGATTAAAATAAAGGAGTTTATTTTGATTCAAAAATAGATTTTATACTAACTAAATTTGCCCATTAAATGATATCAATATATATATATATTAAATGTTTTTTATTCATAAGATGAATGTTATTTATTGATGCATATGGTGATGTGTATGATAATAAATGGGATTGATTAAGGACTATTGACCAATGCGATTGGATTTTATTTTAGTTGGATGCATGAATGTATGGGTTTTATTAAATGGGGTCTGCAGTACCTCGCCTTTTCTAATTTTTCTTAATGTAAATTCTATCTCCTCCTATGTACTTCCCTCGATCACGATCAAGGTTTCTATTTATTTTAAATAGTTTTGTAATAAGAATAGTTAGAATTAATTTTTGAAGAATTAGAGATCAAAGGAGCAAGGAGCGCTTGAAGACCCGTTTGTAATAAAGCCCGGGTTTAAATGTAATAGTTATATTTAAATATTATTTCTTGCACCCCTAGGGTTTGACCTTTTGGTTCACTTGGTGGCTCTAGTGAACTAAACTAGAATAAAAGTCCATAATCAATCCGGGTAGAATATAGTATTCTATATGTGCATGCTTATACTATATATATTATATATTATGCAAACATGCTTCGCATGTTAATTAATATGACGCGTATTTTATATATATATGTGTATGCGCGTTAAACAAGATGAGACAAATTAATAACAAACCCCTCAATTTTTATATTAAGTCCTAAGCGTTCAAAGATATTTGGAATATCGAACGTCGCCTTCTAGCATGATAAAATTAATAGAGTATTAAATATTTAATATGAGTTTGTTGTGTCACCACAAGGCAAGTATTAAGTATTTAAGATGTTAATTTATCACATTTGATGCTTATAAAGAAAATTGAACAATATTGTTTTGTTGTGTCACCACAAGGATGATATTTTTCTTTTTTGAATATATGGAGTGCTAGGTTGGACTTAACTTGGATAATTTTGATTCGGATGTGCCACCACTTGATCAAAATAATCTAAGAGGCAAAATACAAGGAGTTGCATAGTTGATGTAATTGACAAAAGTTGTCTACCTATTTATTTATATATAGTTTGTTGTGTCACCACAAGGCTATATACATTTGAAATGGGATCCTTATTCTCACTAGCAAATCTTTAATTAGATTTTGTCGAACTATATAAGTGAGGGTAATATAGTTTGAAGAAAATAGTGGGAGATACCAATTTAAAACAAGACCTAATTTATTTTGGTAATTAATAAAAGAATGTATGTTAAAATGTTGTTAATTACAAATTCATTTACAGAATTTTACAATGTCTAAAATTATTATCACTGCGAAACATATTAGATGTTATTTAATCGGACCGAATTAAATGGATTGGTTAAGGAATTTGAGAATAGTTCTCATGGCTGAAAAGCCATCTTATGTCCTTAATACGCCTATCCCTACAATGGTTGCAGACATTGCCTCTAAGGAAGAGATTGCTACTTTTAGAAAGTGGCAAGATGATGCACAGTTGGCTCAATGCATCATGCTCGCATCCATGAGTAATGAGCTTCAGCGTCAGCATGAAACTATGGATGCTCCTACTATATTCCTGCACATCAAGTAGTTTATGGTGAGAAAAGTAGGACTGATAGATATCAGATATCTAAGGAGCTCTTCCGATCTAGAATGGCCAATGGCACTATAAGATGCATAAAAGGTCCTTAACATTATCAATTTGATTAATCAATTACGACAACGAAGTTTTGTCATGGATGGAGAGTTGAGCCAAGATTTGATCTTGCACTCACTCCGGACTCCTTTCACAATTGTTGTGAATTTTTCATATGAACAAGCTAGATATCGCCTTTCATTGATTTGCTTAACATGTTGAAAAATGTTGAGAGTCACTTTCCAACCAAGAAAGATCAAGTCTTCATTGGTAGGGGCCAAAGGATCTTCGAAATAAAGAACGATTCAAAGAAGGTAAATAGAAAGGCATAAACAAAGGATAATAAGAACAAAACTGATATGGATAGCAAAGGAGTTTGCTTCCACTGCAATAAGCCTGGACACTGGAAAGAAACTGCGAGAAGCATCTTGCAGAAGATAACCAAAGAAGCTTAGTGAAGTTTCGGTTGCAAATACAAATTTGTTCATGATTTAAAATAAATTTTTCTTTAAGTCAAGGTTCTACTTGGGTATTGGATACCAACTTTGGTTATCATAAATATAGATTTATGAAAGGACCAAACAAAAGTAGAAAGCTAAACAAATATAAGTAATCCTATGTGTGGGAAATGAAGCAAAGGTTGAAACATTAGCCATAGAAACTTATAGTTTAACACTGCCTACAGGCAAATATATTAAGTCAATAAGTTGTTATTGTATTCTAGTTTTTGTTAAAAATATTATTTCCATTTTATTGTTGGACAATGAAATCTTTGGTATTATAATTAAGAACAATTGTTGTTCTATTTATAATAATAATGTTTTGTATAGAACTGGAATATTACTTAATCAATTTTGTATACTTGACTTACATGAAAATAATTTTGCATATTGAACAAATTAGTATTAGAAAAGGAGATGATCATTCAAAGAGTTGAATGTGTGTATTTGCTAAAATACAAGTGTGAATTATTTGAAAGGTTCAAAGAATTCAGAAGTGAAACAAATTGACAAAGTTTTAAGATTCTTTGATTAGATCAAGGAATAAATACTTGTGCAATAAGTTTCTAGATCATCTCAAATGGTTTTCTCATAATGGACACATCCCGATCTGTGATAATTGATTGATGTATACGAATGAAAAATCGTTCCTTGTTGGACATGGTGCGGTCCATAATGATTTTACCGACATTCCAGTATCCTTCTAGGATCATGTCCTAGAAATGGCTGCATATCTACGAAAATGGTAACCTCAAAATCCGGCCCCAAGACTCCATAAAAGTTATGGATAGGGAGGATTCCTAATCTTAAGTATGTTAAGATAAGGGGTTGTCCAACTTATGTGAAAAGGTTTCAAAGGATAAGCTTGGGACAAAATTTGACATGTACAGATTTGTGGGACATCCTAAAGTAAGTTTAGGGCATATGTTCTATAATCCTACTTAGCAAAAGGTGTTTGTTACGAAACACGCTTCCTTCTAAGATAAAGGTGTTTATCATTAAAAAGGGCTAGTGGGAGGATAATAGATCTTGAAGAGTTCAAGAACCACAAAACACTATAAGTCAAATAAGAGGAACCTGTAGATAGACCTATTGTACCACAATCGAATCGTAAATCTGGAATAGTACCGAAGATACCTAGGAGGTATGGATTCATCATGGATGATGATGATGAGGTACGCATCATAGAAGATGACGATCCAGAGTTACATACGATGAGGTAAGAGTTCTAGTGTGTACAAAAGGGTCAGTGGGAGCGTCGTGAAATTTCTAGTATTATATGTTGATATACTACGGATGAGGAATTACATACCAATGCTACAATCAGTAATGATAAAGTTGTCTAAACATTCCTCCATGAATGGTTTGGAAGAGTATCTTAATTGGGGATATAAATCTATATAGATAGATTTAAGAGGATGCTCGACTTAACCCAAGGAACGTATATTCATTTGATGCTAAAGTCGTTTAGCATGGCAAACTTCAAGAGATGTCTCATGTCGATGAGCTATGGAGTGTATCTCTCTTAATAGTCCCCACAGACTCCTGAAAAGAGAGGTCGCATGAGTGACAATCATGTATGCAATGAAATATACGAGACCGATGTTGATCGGTCATATTCGGAGAAGTTCACTATGAGTCGTTGAAAACATCTTAAAGTGCTTAACTTAAGCACTAAGGATGTGATCATATTCATGGTGGGTCCGAATTAAAACTAGAGGGCTTAACAGACTCAAGTTTTTCGAGACGCACTCAAGACGACGGAAAAATTCACTTTAAGGTAAAGTGTTACCTTGAGCGGTAGTGCAGTGGAATGGAAAGGTTCCAAACAATGAAAGAGTTATTGGTTTAGTGATAAAGATAAAGTATATAGCTATAAATGAAGTCGCAAGTTGATTGTTTGGATTAAAATTTCATTCTGTAACTAGGAATAGTTCCCAAGTCTCATCTTGGATCTAAACATGTGTTGTGGCATTTTCATTTGATTATTAGAATCATTGAAAGATGGGAAATCACTATAGAGATAGTGAACTCTCAAAACAACATTACATATCCATTAACTAAAGCTTATCCAATGCCAGGATAATCGTCACTTAGAGAAGAAGAGTATAAGATACCATGACGATTGGCTTTAGTGCAAGTGGGAGATTGAAAGTAGTATGCACACAAGCCCGATCATGTTTGATGATAAAGCATATACTTTGTAACAATCTTATTCATTTATTAATAAAAAGTATTAATTTATTAAAGGCTTTTAATTATCTACATGATCTTTGTTTTTATAATATGTGATAAACCCATAGTTTTAAGCAATGCTTTTAGAATAATGATGATGATCATTCTAATGAGATCTAAATTCTTAGAAAGCTTAAAACTAAAATAGTTCCCAATCATTGGATTACTAAATTGGGGATTAGTGAATCCGTATAGATTGGTACATACGTTGCTTGCTCATTGGATGAGGATGATTGATCTCATGATCATTTGTGTGGAGACACTAAAGCAAGTATGTAGGTGCTTATTAGAGAATAAGTTCATCGAACGTGGTTTCGCTAAGGAATACCTAATGGAGTTTTATTTGCCTGTCAATAGGAATTCCTATAGTGATAGTAGTACAAGTAATCCTTGGACTTAAGATCATCATAGTATCTTGTGTATGATGAGTTATACTTTGACTTATTCCTTAAGACCCTTAGGGTATATCAAAGGTATGCTTGGGTATAATAAGTTGTACATGGAGATAATGTATGATCAATAAAGAATCTACCACTCTAATAAAAGAAGAGAAATGTCTATGTGATTCGATAAATGACAACCCAGTAGTCCTTGGTTAAGGCGAATGAAATTAGAAAGGAGTTTCTAATTTGCATTATTTGGAGTTGTGCATTTAAGGATCGAAATACATATAATTAAATAAAATAAGACTTGTGTAATTCCATGTCTTATATTTAATTGGGACACATGTATGGTGGAAGGATTGAATTATACGGTAACTATTTACTCAAAGGTTCTTTTATGATTAATGTTGAAATCTATATTATCCGGAAAGTCGTTGATCGCTAGGGAGGCTTATCCCTATTGTAGAATAAATATTATTTATTTAAATAAATTAATTATTTAATTTATTTATTTAAATAAGATTAGAATTGTTCTAATTTATTTATTCACAATAGGTTTAATATGGAGAACCTAAAGGGTCACACCATAAAAGGAAGAATAATTATTTAAGAAGTTAATGGCATAATCGTAATAATATGTGTAAGTATATTTAATTTAATCTATGGTGATAGAATAAATTAAATAGCTTAATATTTATTATTTAATATTTTAGAAATTTTAAATATAAATTAATAAGAGGAGTCTTATTAATATTATTACAATTATTATTATTTTAATTTCTAAAAGAGTTTAGGAATTAATTTAATATAAGTACTCTCATTTATTCCTAATAGGATTAGGAGGGAAAATTAGTTAAAGGAGTTTAATTAATTATCCCTAATAAGATTAGGGAGCTTAATTAATTAAAAGAATTTAATTAATTAAATAAAACCCAATTCCTTAATTGTTAAGGTGGGTTGCCCACATCTATAAATAAGAGGAGTCTTATTATGGGTGGGATGGGTTGTTGACTTTTTCAACATACGACATAATTCCAATTGTTGGGAGAGTACGCCATTTTTCTATAGAGATAGAAAACTAGGGTTTGAGCCAAATACCCATCTTCTTGAATTTTCTTCTTCCTTGGTGGATCACCTCTAGAGGCCAAACATATGGGTGGCTAACGTTGATCAAAGGAAGGAACCAAACCCGGTGGATTCAAGTTGAACGCGAAAGGATTTGGAGGTGAACTTGTACCTGAGGAAGCTCGATCTTCAAGGGTATGATTTTATTCTTTATCCTTTCGTTTAATTAATAATTATGCATAAAGGGTGATCCGGGTATATGGTTTGTAAATTTTTAAACTCTGATTTACACGCTTTCGCATTATTTTTGCAATTTGATTGCGCCCATGAATATAACAAACCTAACAATTTAATTACGCGCCAATAGGAAGAAATCCTTATCGAAAGCCCCCTCTTTCTTAGGAAGGATCTGATTGTCAATATTGTGAGTTATAATATTAATGAGAAATAATTGTTGATAAAAATATTTCCATTGTATTGGGAATATTAGTGTTAGTGGAAATCGAGATTTATTTCGATAATAGTTGATTTCTGGATTTTAAATTAACCAAACATGTAATTAATCAGATAAATGAACAATTAATTACTATTGGTTTACATGTAAGGAACTATTGGTTCACATGCATGTACTAGCTATTAAGGGAGGTTATGCAAGATTGATAATACTTGTAGGACTATATTAAAAATAGAGGCAAAGATGAAGGTACTAAAGTATAAGTAACCTTGTAATTTGCCACATTTTCCTAACCTATAAATACTTCTCCATCCATTCATTATTTCCTACCATTTTTGTAGAGCAAAGTTATAATCACAAGCTATAGTGAGAGAAACTATAGACAGAGAAAGAAGAAGATTATTCTGCTACTACACTATTGCAGTATCCAATCTCCTACTAAGGTAAAGGATATTATTTCTTTCGTATTCGTAAATGATGTTATTTTCTTTGTACTCATAAGGATTGTCATTTCATTCCTTATTAATCTGTCTATGAAAACTATCGCATGCCTGGTGAATAACCCTTCGTATTCATCCTTTATTAATCTATGGGTATAACATGTCTATTCGAATTACCGTATGTCTGGTGAATAACCTTTCGTATTCATTCTTTATTAATATATCGAAATAACCTGTCTACACGGACTATCGCATGCTTGATGAATAACCTTCCATATTCATTCCATATTAATCTGTGAGAATAACATGTCTACGCGGACTACCGCATGCCTGGTGAATAACCTTTCGTATTCATTCTTTATTAAATTGTGGAAATGATCTGTCTACGCGGATTACTGCATGACGGGTGAAAATTCATTTGCAGTTTCTTGTATTATTTCATTTCATATTCCTAAATTTAAACTTACTATTGCTTCTATAATTCTTGAAATGATTTGAAATTCCTTGAGGTTTGTGCTTCATCTAATATCATTTCACTGGAATATTGGTCTGAACACTCTTATTGAAATTTTAATCTTTTCATGTCGGGGTACTATCATTTGGGGTACTATTCATATGATAATATTTGTAAGACCCCAACTTTTTATGAATAAAGATTTAATTTTCTCTAAATATCATTTTGATATTTGAATAATAAGGTGTGATTTGATATAATAGTTATGGGTGATATATGCAAATTTTGCAAAGTAAACAAGTTGTCATAAAATATTCGTTTGGTCGGGGCTTTTTGTTGGGAATATCCGTACGATGACACAATCATTGGTGGACCCCACAACAGAATGACTATCGGGTATTGAAAGAGACATAAACAATCTTTTTATAAAAATAACGACAAGACTTTTACCGTTAACTGTTGAGATACCCGGTGATAAAAGTACAATAATATGCGTGGTTGCACAACATTACACAGTATTGTACGGTATCTTTGATTATTAATGCTTACGTGAGAAGTCACTCAATTTTATTTAATTATTGCCACATTAGTTGCTCCATAGTATCTCATATATTATTGATTCAATTAGTGTCACTGTGACAACCTGAGAATTCGAAAAATTTAATAAAATCTTAAAAGATAGAATAGATGTTAAATAATAGACCTAGATCTAAACCAAAAATAAGTTAATGGATTTGGCATTTCTGTGAAGGAATTTTAAGAATTTCAAAATTTTGTGAAAGATTTAGGTGGGTTTAAAATCTTGTGGTAAAGACTTACAGGGTTAAGTATCTAAGGGTATATAAATCTGTGTATGTGGTTTTATGTGTACAGTATGTGGTTAAGGATTAAGGGTTGACCAGATAAATTATATCAGTAACAAACCCTAATATTATATTAAGAACATCGACGTTCAGTTAAAAAATCCTAATTTCTAAATTAGAAACCCTAATGTACAATTAGGAAAAACCTAATTGTTAATTAAAATTTTAATGTTAATTAGGAACCTTATCCTAATTTGCGAACCTTAATGTGATTAGGAAACCCTAATTATAAATTAGAAATCATAATTTTCTATTTTAAAACCTAATTAGTAAATGCTAGAAATTTAAATTTGTAAAACCTTAGGGTTAAACCCTAAGGGTTGGTCAAGTTACATTTATGCCATTAAAATTACAAGTCAAATGTCCAAACTACCCTTTTTTGCATTTTTTTAATGAGATGGAGTGTAGATCTTGCCCTAGTAGTGGTAGGTGACCAACTCTAGCTAGCCATGTGCCATATATCTAAAATATCAGCCATCTTGCATCCTACAAATTCATTGAACCCAAGATCAAAGTTACAAAGTAAGGAAATTCACTTACTTTACTTAGCCAACTAGACAAGCCATACTTTCTCTCCAAATCTGAAAATTTAGAGTGAGAGAGTGAGAAAATATAAGCCATGGTCATACTTTAGCTTGCCAAGAACAAACATCAAGGTCAGAATCAAGATCAAGCTCAAAAAGGAGGTATAAACCATAAACTTGAATATCCATGTGTTGTATGTTAGATGTTATGATTTGTTGTTTTAAGTTGTGTATAGGGATGTTATTTAGTGATCTGGGTTGTAATATCATAGATCCATAACACTTAGATGCTCGAAAATGAGTTTTTAGAAACTATTCATGGACTTTAAAAAGTTGTCTGACAAGCAAATGTCAGGGCTCATGGATCCTTATGTGTTAGTTGTTTGTTGTGTTTTAAGTTATAGAGTTGTACTATGTTGTAAGGGCTTTGATCTGGAACTTGAATCAAGGTCAGATCATGTCTAGAACTCACGATATGAGTGGTCAAAGTGGGTTGATCGATTAGGAAAACTGAGTTTCTGGGCAACCCATAAACCCATATTTCGTCTGACATCATTTTTGCAGGTTATGAATCTTACTGTGTTTAATGTTTTAGGTTATGTTGTTGCTTGGGATATGTAGTCTGATATACGGACTACATATCCATACCATTAGATTCCCCATATCATACATATAGTGAAAGATAATCAAGGTCAAAGTAGGTTGACCGATCTGCCTTATGAAGGTTTCTGGAAAACCCAGAATCTTCAAGTGCTGAATTTTCTGACAAGGTTTGACTGACTTGAATCTTGTGATTGTGTTGATAGTAGATTGATATTATGTTATAGAATTGTTCCCTGACATCAGGACTACAAGTTAGCACCTTTAGATCACATTAAGTAAGCTTGGAACTTATAGATTCAAGGGCTCAAAGTGAGACCCATGAACTGTTCTTCATTTCTGGGTAACCCAGAAATGAAGAACAGCCTCTGACATGATATTTGTGAGCCTATAACTTCATATTGTGTTGTTGTATGACCTTGGAATCAGTTTGTGTGTGTAGTATGACATTAATACTACATGTATAACACATTAGAAAACCCAGAAGACCTTAGGATCATGAATCCAATGGTGGTCAAACCTGGTAACTCGGCAACTGACTTTGAATTTCTGGGTTTGATGAAGAACACATATAGCGACAGTTCTGTCGCTATAGGGCCCTTTAGTGATACTTTATTTCTAAAATTATTATTTTTATTAAATAAATAGAAAAAAATGGTTTTTAAATATTAAAAATTCATTATAAATTCCTAAAAATTATTTTAAAGCCTAAAAATGGGTTTTCAATAATTTTAAATATATTTTATTAATATTTAATATTTTTGAAATATTAATGGTATTTAATTTATTTAATTATAATATTAAATAAATTACTTTAAAATGATTTTAATACTTGAAAAATCATTTAAAGTTATATTATGGTGTTAGAAAATATTTTAAGTTATTCGAATTTTCTATGATGAATTTCATTAATAATTTATTATTAATGGTAATTAATTTATTTAATAAATGTATTAAATAAATTATGGAAAAATAGAATTAATGATTTAAATATCATATAAAAATGATTTAAAGGTTATCAAAATATTTTTAAGTTATAAAATATAACTTTTGATATTTTGTCATGAAAAATATTAATATTTTAATATTAAGGACATTTATTTATTAATGGTTTTAAATGTTTCAAAATTATTTAAAGTCAATAATAAAGTATTGAAAATACTTTGAGATATTATTGTTGGGAGAATGCATATTATGATTTGATGTTTAAATGTATATGCTCGTGATTATTTGTAAAGTCCTTCAAGAAATATATGTACAAGGACTTAGTGATAGATCAAATTTATTAGGTTGATCTAAGCTCTTAACGTGTATCATTCTGTAAATGAATGTATAGATAGAAAGATCAAAGCTGTTAGGTTGCTCTTGAGATGTAATATATAGGCTCCGAAGAATTCGTAGTGTCTAAATCTGATCAACATTGTAGAAGTCAAGGCAGAAACATAGAGCTTCAAAGATCGTAGTGTGCTTGCCTTGAAGGGCCTCTTCGGAAATCGTAGAGTGGTATCAACGTTTGCCGAGCCAACTCAGAGATCGTAGTGTGCTCTCGGAAACGTAGAGTTTACAACTCAAGCAAGCGAAGATCGTAGTGTGCAAAGATTTAAGAGAAATTATAGTGCTCTCGACTAATAGAATCAGACCAGACACCAAGGTGACAAGTACCACGATCTGTATCGTAGAGTATCATCTGTCTTGTGTCAAAAACATCAAGTCTCACGATTTATGTGGAGACAGACTCCAACATATGAGGAATGGATTCTAAACGTTGCAATACTCACCAGTCCCAAAGTCATAAGAAATATCCTTAGTATGTAATAAAGAAATGTATTGAAGAAGCTAAGGAAAGTACCATTGGTAAGGGGGAAAACACCTTTTCAGGTGTTAGGTGAAAAAGTAGTCTGTTGTGTCAGTGGGCCAGAATGCAATTCAGAAGATGTGCAGAAAAGTCTCCATTAAAGAACAAAAAGGTCAAACGCATTTAATGCTTGAACGGATGGATCCAATAGATAGTTTTGAAGATCACATATATGCAAATCAAGCAGATGAGAGAAAAAAAGCAAGCCTTGAACAAAAAATGTGAAGAACTCTCAAAGCTTAACTCTACGATATGAGAAATAAAAAAGCTTGCTCAGCTACTTAGTTCTTTCGAATAAGTGCTTAAACAGCAACTGAGTAGCAACCATCAAGAACTCAACATCTACCAATCAACTGAAGAAAAGTACCAAGTCTGCTGGACTTGAAGAGTTCTAAGTGAACTGTTAGAGAGCCAAGTCTGCTGGACTTGAAGAGTTCAAGAGTGAACTAAGAAGTTCTTAGACTGCTGGTCTAGAAGGAATCTATGTGATTCAGAAGTTGTAAAAGACATCCTTAGTGGATTTCCTACTCGAGGAGTAGAAGAGTGGACTAGGAGCTTTAAGTGCTCTGAACCACTTAAAACGACTAGGTCTTTTACTTTCATACGATAACTGCTATATCTGCCATAACTGCTATAACTGCCTCACTCTCATAACTCCACTACTTCGTAAAGGAGATTAAAGCAAACATTAATTCCGCTAAGTTTTAATCATCATCAACGAACAAGTTTAAAACGAAAAGATTTTGTAAATATCTATTCAACCCCCCTTCTAGATAACTATTGTGCCAACTAGGAACTAACAATTGGTATTAGAGCGAGTTCTATTTTACAGCTTACAAGGTTTAGTAGATCCAATGGCACACATACCTAGTGAATCAAGGACTGGATGAGGCAGCAAGCCACCAATGTGAAACAAGGATAAATTTGTAAACTGGAAAGTCAGGATGCAATCATACATGGACTTAATAGATGAAGATCTATTTGAGAGTTCAGAATGGGCCCTATGTTCCAACAAAGCTTGCACCAACCACTGACGATCCAAACAGATTACAAATCAAAGTCAAAGAGGAGTGGACAGACAATGAGAAGAGAGCTGTCCAACTTGACAAGAAGGCCAAGAACATCTTGTTTCAATCCTTAGAAGATGATTTGTTTGAAAATGTTGTCAACAGCAAAACAGCGAAGGAGGTTTGGGAAGCACTGCTCATCATGCACGAAGGAACGGAAGAAGTAAGAAAAAACAAACAATCACTCCTGACACAGCAGTATGAGATGTTTGCTCATGTTCAAGGAGAAAACGTAACTGCCACCTATGAGAGATTCAACGTTCTGCTCAACTCTCTACGAGCATATGGGAAGATATATCCAAACAAACATCTGATCATAAAGTTCATGAGAGCTCTACCGAGCTGGTGGGATGCCAAAACCACTGCTATAAGAGAGTCAAAGAATCTTCATGAGATGACAGTTCAACAACTATATGGCAATCTATTGACAAACAAACTGGAGCTGACTCAACGAGCTGAAACTCAATCAGAAGAAAAAAAGAAGGATAAGGGTGTTGCTCTCAAGGCAACTGAAGGTGCATCTAAGGTCAACACTGAGATTGATTCTGATTATGATGAAGACGATGATGAAGACTTTGCTATGCTGGTAAAAAGACGAAGAAGGTTCATGCGTCAAGGCAAAACCAGCAAACCAAAGAAGGTCAGCAATTACAGCAGCCAGGAGCAAATGAATGACCTATGCTACAACTACAAGAAGCCTGGTCACTTCATTGCCAACTACAACAAACCTTTCAGAGAAGAACTAAAGAAGAAATCACATGCAAAGAAGGAATACAAAGGCAACAAAAGGCCTCAGAGGAGAGACAAAGGCCTGGTAGCTGGAGGATCGTGGAGTGATTCAGACAATGACTCCAATCCTGATTCTGAGGATGATGAAGAACCACAAATGGCGATTCTGTGCCTAATGGCCAAACATGCAAAGGAAAAACAGAATTCCAACATACATGATGTAAGTCTCGATGAGGTATTTGACTTCAACTCTCCTGATGTAGACATATATGATTTAAGAACTACACTGCATGGCATAACCACTGATCTACATCAATACATGAAGTGGTTTAGAGTTTTGTCTAAGGATCATTCACTCCTTCAAGAGGAGAAGAAGAAAGTTCAAGAAGAGCTGGAAACAACCCTTCTAAGTACTAACTGTTGGGTAAAATCTAATTACGCACAACACGCAAGTATACGTAGTCAACAAGTAATAAAGTGAAAGTAGAATATCGTTCCCACAAGGAATTATTAATATAAATCACCAAGTACTAACCCGTAACCAACTCAATCTTATTTAAACGAATGAATTTCAAATTATATAAATTAAACTACTATTAAATTCCACTAGTTGAATTAAGATTACGGAGATTTAAGATCACAACTTCACTTATTGCTTCATTTAAGTTAACACACTTCTTATCAATTATTCTCTATCATTAATTGTTAATCAAGAACACTAAAGCAGACAAAACCATCTCTCGATGCATAATACCCATACTCACTTAAATCCACAGATGATAGAATTAAGCAAGACACCCTAATTAACTAATCCACTATATCTTAATGTGAATTACAATTAAAAAGGATTTAAAGCACAAGTTCTCTATAAGATTACATATGGCGTAAAGGCATATCTCTATCCTAAACACGAATCATGAATTCCATCTATGCAGAAATCACAAACACATGCTATCATGATAAGATCTAAATCTATACTTCATCTCTCGAGTTCATATTGATTATCACGGTAATTTTTAGCTAGGAAATTAAGCAATTAAGTCCAAATCACAATAGACAACCCTCACAATAGAACATAATAATTAATAGCAAAGCATATTAAAATAAACTACACAATAAGATCCATTGTAATCTCAAACAAATAATTAGTTCATTGAATTAAAACTAAGAATCTGCAATTAAATAATCATTAAAAGATAAAAATAAGAGTAGAGTAAAGAATAAATCTGTTGTCAGCAAATCTCCATCTTCCTCAAGCTCCTGCTCTTGATCTTCAATAGTGTCCAAGTTGCTTCAATCTCCCCTTCTAATCTAATCTAGGGTTCTTGATCTAAGAAAGAAAGTAAAGAATAATTTAATAGAAATCTATCCCAAGAAGGATTTAATGGAGTCCTAGAGCTAGCCTCCCAATCCAAGTTAAACTCAAGTATTTAGAGTTCTAATGGACACCCTAGCAAGTTAGGCAACTAAGAATCCTATTCTAGCTCAAATTGGACACCAAATAACCCAAAACAGCTCTTTTCTCGCCGCCTAGTGCGCCCCGCGCTATCCCTAAGTCATTTATAGTGCGGTCCGCTCATCAGATGGTTACGGTGGCGTGGCTAGCGCCGCCTAGCGGTCCGCACTACTCTGTTTTCTGCTGCGATGTCCTTTGGTAAAACAAGCATAACGTTTGATTCGCTTGCAGTTACGGGGCCTTCCACCTATCAAATCAAAGATATCGACGAGATCTATAACTTTCATTCTTTGAGGATTAACAAATTCGAATTGGATCAAGGCGAAAATCGGGCATGAAGTAGATGTTATGTAAATGGCAAACATGACAACTCTTAGATTTGATCTTCGTTGATAAAAAGGCCATAACTCTCGTATCCGAACTCTGATTGGGATGATTCAAGATGTTCCGGAAAGCTAAGAAGTAGAGCTACCATAAAATCCAAGTTCCAAGCCAAGAACATGCATCCAACTTTGTCAGGAATAAGCATGTGAATGCTATTCATATTTTGATTATGATATATATATATATATATATATATATATATATGAATGAATAATATGAAAGTATGCTTGCATTAAGAAAAGCTGTAAATTCCTTTGATAGATAATAGAAATATGTGTACAAGGACTTAGAATGAATTGATCAAATATGTTAGGTTGATCCTACATAAGAAAGACATCTTTGTAAAGTCCTTTAAAAGAAATGATGTATAAGGACTATAAATATAGAAAGATCAAGCTTGTTAGGTTGATCTTATGATGTAATAGATAGGCTAGTCTGATCGTCGAGCACTGCACCAGAAGTCGTAGTCTGCCAGGTGAGTCAAGGTTAACTCGAGAGCTATCGAGACAGAATAGGAGTATGCAAGATAGTAGATCTCGGAGTTCGTAGACTGTCAGGGGAAACGAAGAAGGATCGTAGTGTATCGAGTAGAGCTTCCTCGGGATCGTAGTGTGTGAGGAGGAAGTCATGTTCGTAATCGTGAGAGATGACACCGCCTTACGAGAAGATCGATCATCCGCCAAGCCAAGATGCGGAAATATAGACTACACTCAGTCGTAGAGTCTACTGATGCTAAAGCCAAGTAAAGGATCGTAGATCACACTCTGAGTTCGTAGAGCCTATGGATTACATGCAGAGATCGTAGTCAAGAAAGATCAGATGAAGACAACAAGCACAAGGCATAAATCGTAGTGTCAAGATCTGATCTCGAGATCGTAGTGTCTGCACAAGCCGAAGCTGAATCGTAGAGTGCAGAACTACGACCTAAGAAGAAGTGCTCATAATGCCAAGGATGAATCGTAGAGCATATACGGTTCTCAACAAATGAGCACTCCCAGAATATCTAAAGGAACGAAGCCTCTGGTTCAAGCTGCAAGCTACATCCAAGGAAACCAGAGAGCACTCAACGAATGACATGCAGGCTAACAGAAGATCTAAGCACCAACCCAATCAGCATCAAGATTGAGTTGTAAGGCCATTCGTAATGAAGTCTTCCACAAGGAGATCTAAAGAAGACTTCAGAAGCTGACTAAGGAAAGTCAGCTAATGCAGTAGCTATCAAGTGAACAGAAGACAACGATCTTGGAGGCAACCAAGATCGTAGTGTTTGCCAAACAAAGAAGGAAGGCGATGGAAGGTGAACCAGAGATCTTTGGTCACCTCTCGAAGAGCAAGGCTAAAGTGATTAAGTGCAGGGTCAGTTCATTGATGATAAGTTAACGGGAGATCACAAGGAGAAAGCAAGTTGGACACGCCACAAATCTGAAGTGTCTTAATATTTAGAAGGGGACCAGAGCAAGGAATTAGGCCATCAGTCTCTGAGAACAGTCGAAGCAAACAGAAGTATTGAAGCACAGCACAATACAAGGAAGAGGTGTTCTACATTGAAGATCCAATCAACACTCTTCAAGATCGTAGTGTTAACTCAACCAGTCAATGAGCAACACTCAACAAGACACTACGATCAAGTCCTTGAAGACGTGCATCAGAATCGTAGAGTCTGAATAACTGAAGACTGAAGCATTGACAAAGGTTCAATCTGAAGGGTAATATTCGGACAAGTGCTTATTGAGGGCATCGATGCAATAGGACAACCTCTGATCGAGAAATCAGAAAGAGGTAATAAAGTCTTCAACATGCCCAAGACATTAAAGTGATACATCTAACAGGGTAGGTGAAACAGTAGACTGCAACGTCAGAAAAAGTATGACATGTCACATCAAGCAGTCTACCTCAAGCAACTCGAGATCTGTGAAGAGATTTGAATAGCCTTCAACGGCTACTTTCCAACGGAAGGATTGGGAAGAAGTATAAATGAGAAAGAGCTTCAAAGATCAAAGGTTGCTGGAGTTACCAAGTTTGGAGAGAAGGTGGACTGATCTAAACGATGTGAGATAGTGAGTCCGAAGGCTCACTCTATGATCCACCAAGAACACTTAGAGACATGCATAGAAAGAAGTAGAAGTGATAGTTCTACAATGTAGAAGTGAGAGTTCTACTACTTAAAGAGTGTTCTGAACTGCCGAGAGAAAGAAGAGCATCATGTCATCTTGATGTCCATCATGGGAAGACTCTAAGTACAATAGAGAAGAGCCTACAGTCATCTTAGCAAGTCCATCATGAGAAGGCATCAAGTAGCAAAAAGGGAGATCACAAAAGTTATCTCGGTGTCAAGCTTGAGAAAGCTTCTAAGTACCTAACAGAAGAGCCTACAGTCATCTTAGAAGCCTATCATGTGCAGCCATCAAGTACCAATGACAAAGATCTTCAAGGCAGTTCATCAAGGGGTCATCCGAAGTGGTTGAGCAATTGAAGAAGCTGAGCATCATGCAACACTCAGTTGCACTTCAAGGATGATCAAGCCAAGCTGCTAAGTATAGAAGATGTTCAGAGCATGAAGACATCTTAGCAGCTCAGCACTGACTCCAACAACAACAAACAAACCACTCAACAGCTAGGGCCTGAGGGGTCCTTGTCCAGAGGGACTAAACAAAGCAGGGCCAGAAGGGTCCTTGTCCTGAGGGACTAAACAAAGTTCCAAGCCTGCTGGGCTTAAGAGTTCCTAGGAAACTAAAGGAGTTCCAAGGCTGCTGGCCTTGAAGGAATCTTTGTGATTCAAGGTGCTGCCCTTCCTTAGTGGAAATCCTGCTAGTTGAAAGCAGAAGAGTGGATTAGGAGCTTGAGTCTCTGAACCACTTAAAACCCCTTATGTCTTTTATATTATGTCATTTACATTATGTACTATAACTGCTATAACTGCTATGTATGTTTTAACCGCTTACAACTAAACTTACTCTACGAACAATGTATGTATGATTATGAATATATCAATGAAGGGGATCTTTTACTTATTCCGCTGTGCTTGAAAAGATTCTTATATTTGTCATATGTTAATTATGAACAATATAATATAAACCAGAAAAGTACTTGAAATAAAAAGGATCTATTCAACCCCCCCTTCTAGATCTATTGTGCCTTCTGGGAACTAACAAACTTGATGTTAAAAGTCCTTCAATATTCCCTTCTTGCATTTGCTTGCGTATTTTAGTCCAAAAGATGTCCGAATTGTTTTCTCTTGCTTCTTCATGCCAATGTCGTGTCATCGCCTACAAAATAACATAAAATGTATGAAAAGTAACTAAGAAACATGAATATAAGCAACTAATTCAAGTAACAGATATCGGATAAGTAGATATAAAACCTACTTATCAAATACCCCCAAACTTAAACAGTTGCTTGTCCTCAAGCAAAAACATAAATTAGACATATTCATCCTCTCGCAATGATCCACCCAAACAATGAATTAATATGAATTCGATCAATGGCCTCAAAGGTTACAACAAATGATAACCCGTGGAAAATTTCAAAACAATGTCATGTTTAAAATTTCAACAACTTTCATTAGATTCACATCTACTTTTGATCCTTTAAGTGCGTGTGTGCATCCATATGTTCAAACCCGTCATGATTTAGATTAGATCAACCAATACTCATAAAAGATTTTCAAAAATAACTTTCAAAACTTCTTATCACATCAATAACCGCTAATATAGACATAGCACAAATTTTTCTTGAGGATCACCCGAATATTTAAACTTTTAAGCACATATGAACCCTTCCCAAGTATTTCAAACATACATTTTTTTTCTCTATTTAGTGAGTGTGTTTTACGCTCCATCTCACTTTCCACCTTTCATTGAACGAGTGTGTTTTACGCTCCATCTCGTGCCTGTGTTTATGGAGAGTGCGTGTTACGCTCCATCTCGACCCACCACAAGATTCAATTATTCAACTCGGGAAGGTTCCAATAAGTTTTTTTTTTCATAAATACACCAAGATTTCCCCCAAACTTATGTGAGTGCCTAATTTTCACTTCGAATAATGCTCAAATAAGATTTCTCAAGTTATACAATGGTATCTTTCATAAGCATTTAGCCAAAAAAAATTCAATCTCAACTGGCTAAACAAATGGATATGTGTAATATTTTTTAAAATTTCGCAAGTAATGTGAAAACCAACTAATGAGTTAAAATATAGACTAAGCATGCTCATCAATTCTCCAAGAGTTAACAATATCAACCACCCACTTATCATCGGCCAAAATCAAATTCCATCAAAACATTGCCCAAGTAAATACTAAACATGATAAATACCCCCAAACTTAAAACAGACATTGTCCTCAATGGCTAAGATAGGAAAAATTAAAAGAGAAGACTTCCCTGACATATAGCAATTTATCTCCTTGTCTTCGAAATTTGAAGAATAGGTTAAGTACATTGGAATGAATCGGGCACCACACTTGAGTTGGACTTGACTAACCTGTGAATATGAGAGCAGCAAGCTTATTAAATCCTAAAAAAATGAAAAAAATTCTATCAACTAATATGAAACCTAAAAAAAAACTAAAAATAAAAATTAAACTTGGGTTGCCTCCCAATAAGCGCTTTATTTATAGTCTTTCAGCCAGACATTGTCTGGTCAACACTATCCAATTCCTCTTCGGAAATTGTGGAATCCTCCATCCATCAGTAGCAAATAATCCTTTGGAAGGTTCCCACAAGCGATGGCCATAGCATCAAAGTCATCTAGCATGCTCTGACTCGGTATAATCTCCATGAAGAAGGGAAAATAATTAGGTGCTATCTCCATTGTGTTTGTGATCATATTTGGGCATGGAATTGTGGTAAACACAATGGGCTCTTCGTTTATCTTCTTTTTTTCGTCCCACCATGGTTTCATTGTTGCACTAGCTCTCATGTCATAAAGAGCCTTGCCGACGACATGGCTTGGTAGTGGGCATGATTTTGTAAATCTAACTGGACCCTTGAACTTTGGCGGAGAAGGCACTTGAGGCATTAATAACACCAGCTCATCTGCGTTAGTACTCATAGTTATTTCATCCCCACTTGTCTCCTTTTTTTCAATATCTCGTGTCTCATCCAGTTGTAAATTTGGTTCGGGCACTTCATCAATCTCGGAATCCTCGTCATAACACCAATTGTTTTGAGGACAGTTGTTCAAGGCTTTGAACATTTGATCTATCTGATTCTAAAGATTTTGAATTGATCTCGCTTGATTTTGAATTGTCATCTCTTGATTAATCCTCCTCTCCTCTTGGTCTGCTATGCCCTTCAATATTACATCCATCGGATTTGGATTTTCTTCTTGTGGCAATGGAGGTGGACATGAAAATTTCGGTGTGTATGATGGATTTGGAGCGTAGTATTGGTCTTCATAAGTATCGCTCCATGACGAACCCGGGTGATACCCCCAAACTTGATGATAATTATCATATGCATACTGATTGAGGTAGTTACCACCATATTGTACCGACCCAAGATTGATGGTGCATTGATTACTCGGGTGATTGCCAGCACAATAATTGCACGTAACTGCTATCCTTCGAGTATGTTGGGCTGCAACAACGTCCAACCTCCTCGAAAGTGTCTCAAGTTGTGCTGATAATGCAGAAAATAATGGCCATCAATTCTTATGTCCCTTGGTGGAGTCATATTTGTGTATGGCCATTGATAGTTGCATCCATCCATGGTACCTGAAAAGAAAGAAAAATAGGGAGAGAATTAAATAAAAAGAAAAAAAATGTTTAAATTAAGACTAATTTGATTGAAGCTAATATTGGCAAAATATATATTAAACTAACTCCCCGGCAATAACGCCAAAAACTTGTTGGATAAAATCTAATTACGCACAACACGCAAGTATACGTGGTCAACAAGTAATAAAGTGAAAGTATAGTATCGTTCCCACGAGGAATTATTAATACAAATCACCAAGTACTAACCCGTAACCAACTCAATCTTATTTAAACGAATGAATTTCAAATTATATAAATTAAACTACTATTAAATTCCACTAGTTAAATTAAGATTACAGAGATTTAAGATCACAACTTCACTTATTGCTTCATTTAAGTTAACACACTTCTCATCAATTATTCTCTATCATGAATTGTTAATCGAGAACACTAAAACAGACAAGCCATCTCTCGATGCATAATACCCATACTCACTTAAATCCACAGATGATAGAATTAAGCAAGACACCCTAATTAACTAATCCACTATATCTCTATGTGAGTTACAATTAAAAAGGATTTAAAACACAAGTTCTCTATAAGATTACATATGGCGTAAAGGCATATCTCTATCCTAAACACGAATCATGAATTCCATCTATGCAGAAATCACAAACACATGCTATCATGATAAGATCTAAATATATACTTCATCGCTCGAGTTCATATAGATTATCACGGTAATTGTTAGCTAGGCAATTAAGCAATTAAGTCCAAATCACAATATACAACCCTCACAATAGAAAATAATAATTAATAGCAAAGCATATTAAAATAAACTACACAATAAGATCCATTGTAATCTCAAACAAAGAATTAGTTCATTGAATTAAAACTAAGAATCCGCAATTGAATAATCATTAAAAGATAAAAATAAGAGTAGAGTAAAGAATAAATCTGTTGTCAGCAAATCTCCATCTTCCTCAAGCTCCTGCTCTTGATCTTCAATGGTGTCCAAGTTGCTTCAATCTCCAATTCTAATCTAATCTAGGGTTCCTGATCTAAGAAAGAAAGTAAAGAATAATTTAATATAAATCTATCACAAGAAGGATTTAATGGAGTCTTAGAACTAACCTCCCAATCCAAGTTAAAATCAAATATATAGAGTTCTAATGGACACCCTAGCAAGTTAGGCAACTAAGAATCCTATTCTAGCTCAAATTGGACACCAAATAACCCAAAACAGCTCTTTTCCCGCTGCCTAGCGCGCCCCGCGCTATCCCTAAGTCATTTATAGCGCGGTCCGCGCTACTGTAGAAGTGGTTCTGGTGGCCTAGCGCGCCCCTAGCGCGGTCCGCGCTACTCTGTTTTCTGTTGCGATGTCCTTTGGTAAAACATGCTTAACTTTTGAGCTGCTTAGAGTTACGGGGCCTGCCACCTATCAAATCGAAGATATCGACGAGATCTATAACTTTCATTCTTTGAGGACTGACAAATTCGAATTGGATCAAGGCGGAAATCAGGCATGAAGTAGATACTATGTAAATGGCAAACATGACAACTCTTAGATTTGATCTTCGTTGATAAAAAGGCCATAACTCTCACATCCGAACTCCGATTGAGATGATTCAAGATGTTCCGGAAAGCTAAGAAGTAGAGCTACCATAAAATCCAAGTTCCAAGCCAAGAACATGCATCCAACTTGATGTTAAAAGTCCTTCAATATTTCCTTCTTGCATTTGTTTGCGTATTTTAGTCCAAAAGATGTCCGAATTGCTTTCCCTTGCTTCTTCATGCCAATGTTGTGTCATCGCCTACAAAATAACATAAAATGTATGAAAAGTAACTAAGAAACATGAATATAAGCAACTAATTCAAGTAACAGATACCGGATAAGTAGATATAAAACCTACTTATCACTAACCTTCTCTCCAAGCTTGAGGTTGAGAATGAGATCTTAAAACAGACAAATAAACTCAATACACAGAGAGTCTAATCTAACCTCAAAAATTGAGGAACTAGAAAAGACTATCTCTACATGGAACAAATCCGCATCATCCATGGACTCCCTGCTCTCTAGTCAAAGAAGTACATTCGACAGAAAAGGCTTAGGCTTTGGGGAATCCATCTCAGAGGCATGTGTGGAAAAGACAAAGAAAACTAGCACTAGTAATGCCTCAAGTTTTAGTAGAAGCGTTACCTTTGTGAAATCCTCACAGAAGGAAGAACCAGTTCAACCCTGTTCTACTGTTTCCATTCATACTCAAAGGAGTAAAGGATCTCATGCTGGCCTGAGCTTCATAAAAGAGAAGAGTAACCTAATCACTACTCACCAACCTTGAAGAATCGTAGAGTCAAGTAAGTCCAACTCTACGAATCAACTAGGATGGTATAGTAGAGGTAAGGCACACTCATCACTATTTATGAAACCTAAGGACACGTGGAAGAATAAGAATCAGTTTAACAGAAGGATAACTAAAGAACCACACAAGTCCAAATGGAGGATGAATTATCATACACACACAGGCATGCATCATACTAGATGTTTTATATGCAATAAATTTGGTCACAAGGCTGCCAAGTGCTATTATAATTCCATGTATGTGAGACCCAAGATCAAACAAATTTGGGTCCCCAAGGGCACTAACAAAATAGGACCCATGCAAATATGGGTACCAAAATGAAGGTTAAACTTTATGACAGGAAAAGAGCTCCACGAGCACAACCTGGTATCTGGACAGTGGATGCTCAAGGCACATGATAGGGAACAAAGCCCTTCTATCTAACTACATAGAAAAGGAGGGTCCCTCAGTCATCTTTGGAGACAACGGCTCGGGCAAGACAAGAGGATACGGCTCTGCTGGCAATGGTACAGTATCTTTCAGCAAAGTAGCATATTTGGAAGGTCTCCCACACAACCTTCTAAGCATCAGCCAACTCTGCGACAAGGGCCACCAAGTAACATTCCTCAACAACCAGTGTCAATTCAGAGATCTGAAGACTTCTGTTGTAAAGCTAACCGTGACAAGAGAAGGAAATGTCTACACAGTGAATCTTGGTCAACTAAGCTCAGACGAGACAATATGTTTTCTGGCAAAAGCATCTGAAGAAATGAGCTGGCTATAACATAGACGGTTGTCCCACTTAAACTTCAAAAGCATGTCTAAACTGGCATCAAAAGATCTTGTTGCTAGCCTACCTAAGTTTAACTTCGTAAAAGAAAGGCCATGCAATGCCTGTCAGCTTGGAAAGCAAACCAGAAGCTCATTCAAGAGCAAAACTGCTAACTCTATCGACAAGCCCCTGCAGTTGCTCCACATGGATCTATTTGGGTCAATTCCAACAACTAGTCCTGGAGGAAAAAGATACTCTCTAGTTATAGTCGACGACTACACCAGATTCACATGGGTATTCTTCATAACCTCAAAGGATGAAACGAGCTCCCAATTAGTCAAGATGTTCAGACTGGTGATGAACGAGAAATGAGAGAAAATCAAGGCCATAAGGAGTGATCATGGAAGAGAATTTGACTTCTCAGAAATGGACCAATTCTGCACAGACAATGGCATCAGTCATAACTTCTCAGCTCTACGAACTCCTTAACAAAATGGAGTAGCTGAAAGAAAGAATAGAACCTTGACAGAGTCTGGAAGAACTCTACTAGCAGCAGCTCATCTGCCTGAATACTTCTGGGCAGAAGCTATCAACATTGCATGCTACACGCAATTCATATCATTGATACACTCTACGATCAAGAAGACGCCCTACGAACTATGGAAAGGAAGATAGCCAAGTGTCAGCTACTTTCATGTTTTCAGCTGTGCATGCTACATTCTCAACAATGGAAAGCAATACCTGGAAAAATTTCAGCCCAAGTCAGACGAAGGAATCTTTCTTGGATATGCCACAGACAGTAAGGCCTACAGGGTGTTCAACAAGAAGACACTGAATGTTGAAGTCTCGATTCACATCATCTTAGATGAAACAGACCTAGACAAAACAATGCTTCAAGACACTACGACCGATAGTGCAGACACTACAAATGAAGTCATCGAGCTCAACACCATGATCGTAGTGCCAGAAAGTGAAATCGTTGAGTAAGAAAATGAGATCGTAGAGAGGTTTATGCAAGACAACGAACCTCCACTTCAAGAAGAAGAAATAGATCTTGAAGACTTAAGACAAGAAGGCATTAAGACAGATGTCCCAACCGAAAACAGATGGTCCAGAGATCATACTCAAGATCTAATCATTGGAGATCCGAGTGCTAGAGTCAAAACAAGAGTTGCCACCCAGAATGAATGCTTTTATCTAAGCTTCCTATCACAAATGGAACCATAGAAGATAGAGGATGCTATGGAAGACTCCAGTTGGATAGAAGCCATGCAGGAAGAACTCAACCAATTTGAACGAAGTAAAGTATGGAGATTGGTACCAAGACCAAAGAGTCATCCTGTCATTAGAACCAAGTGGGTCTTCAGAAATAAAATGAATGAAGATGGAGTTATAACCAGGAACAAGGCAAGACTAGTGGCAAAGGGATACTCTCAAGAAGAAGGCATTGATTACGATGAGACATTTGCACCTGTTGCCAGACTAGAAGTCATCAGAATCTTCCTTGCCTTTGCTGCTCACATGAAGTTCAAAGTCTTTCAGATGGATGTCAAAAGTGCATTCCTAAATGGAGAACTCCAAGAAGAAGTCTATGTAGAGCAACCTCCAGGTTTCATCAATTAGTCTCTTTCCAATTATGTTTATAGATTAGACAAAGCCTTATATGATCTTAAACAAGCACCTAGAGCATGGTATGAAACACTAACTAACTTCTTGATTGAAAATGGGTTCACTAGAGGTAGAGTAGATACCATATTATTTCTTAGAAATCATAAAGACAAAGTCTTATTAGTTCAAATATATGTTGATGATATTATTTTTGGTTCTATTGATGAAAAGTTATGCAAGAGATTCTCCAAGCTAATGCAGAGCAAGTTTGAAATGAGCATGATGGGTGAGCTGAATTTCTTCCTTAGATTGCAAGTAAAGCAGACTGATGAAGGAATCTTCATAAACCAAGCCGAGTACATCAAAGACCTACTCAAGAAGTATGGCATGGAATCAGCCTTTCACATGAAAACCCCAATTGCTTCTGCAACCAAACTTGACAAAGATGAAAAAGGTAAAAGTATTGATATAACTCAATACAGAGGTATGATAGGCTCTCTTTTATATCTAACTACCAGTAGACCAGACATAATGTTTGTAACATGCATATGTGCTAGATTTCAGGCTAACCCTAAAGAATCTCATTTATCTGTTGTAAAGAGGATTTTCAGGTATCTCAAGGGTACACCTTACTTGGGGCTTTGGTACCCCAAGGAATCCTCATTTGAACTAACAGGATACACGAGATCTTTGATTTTGTAGGTCGCAAAATAGATAGAAAGAGTACAAGTGGCTTTGTCGATTGCTAGAAGCAGACTTGTGTCTGGTTTAGCAAAAACCAAAACTCAATGTTTACTTCAATTGCGGAAAGGTGAATACATTCTTTGTTGGCAAGCTAACGTGTTCGAGATCCTATGGATGAAAAATCAGCTAGATGATTATGGGTTTGATTTCAAATCCATTCCCATTCATTGTTGTAAGACCCCAACTTATTATTAATGAAATTTAATTTTCTCTATTTATTATTTTGAAATAGTAAGGGTTGATTTGATTAATGTGGATAGTTAGGGTAAAATCATAAATATTTCAAAATAAGCAAGTGGTTATAAAATATTCATTGTTGTGGGGAATATTCGTTTGGTCGTGGAATATTAAATCTTGTCGGGAATATTCGTGTATGTAGTATGACCATGTGTGGGCCCCATGTGAAAGCGATTGGATGAAGAAAGCGACAAATATAAGTTGTTTAAAAATAGCGGTGTAGTTGCTACAGATTAATCTTTATTAAAATACTAAATTGGTTAAAACACACGTAGCTTTGCGGTATTGCACCAATTATTGATTCTTACGTAAGAAGGCACTACTCGATAATGGTTACGATAAATTCTTATTCGATTATTTTATTGATTTAATAATTGATGCGTTGATATTTTATATTCTTTGTTGTTTGATAATTATCATTCTACGGTATTTTTCATTATCGAAGCAATAATTCATATTATCTGAATAATATTATTAGATAACATTATTGGCAATGTCTAGAAAGTTACATCTAAGGAGAGGTTTGGTCACCTAATTGCTTGCCGCGATAAGGAGAAATTCTTATTGGAAAGCCCCTCTTTCACAGGAACTACACGGTTGTCGATATTGTGATTTTGTAATATTATTTGTGAATAATTAATTATTGATTCATATGATAAGGAAAATATTGATTTTATGTGGATATAGATGGAGAAAATTTTAATGTGATAATTGTTGAAAATTGAAATTTTATCTTTTTACGATAAAATAATTTATTTAAATATATTATTATATTATAATAATATAATAATGGTGATATTTTTTACAATGAATGTGGGATATATGAGTATCTGAGGAGGAAGAGTATTTTTGTTGCAATAAATATTTAAAACATGTTAAACATGTCGGTGGACCCCAAATATTATTTGAAATTTGATTATATTTTGTAAAATCGCCTTGTTTGTGGATTTGGTCAATTTTTGTTTGGAATTCGGAAAAACTTTCTTACGCAAAGTTGTAGAGAATTGAATTTTCTATAAAAAACTCATAAGATTTGAATTTTTACGATAAAAGGGCTATTTATTATGAATTATTGAATTTAGTTTAAAATAATTAATTTTGGGAGTTTTAGTTAATTATTTTGAGAAAAACGTTTTTTGCAACTAAGTTAGCCTCACATGTGATTCAAATGGGCTGAGATCAGTTGTCTAAGGTGGGCTAAAGAAAATGTGAAAAATATATTAATATTATATTCAATTTTTCTACTTTGGTGTTCTAAGCATTTTCTATAAATAGGGTGCTTAGGTTAGAATTGAAAAACACACACGAAGCTGAAGTTTTCTCTCTATTTCTCTCTCGATATATTGAGCGTATTCTTGTGAGTATACTTTGAGTATTGTTAGGCGGTGCAAGTTCCTTGAAGACTATACCGGTATTCCATGTTTAGTAAGTACTAATCTTTCGAGGTAAGAGATGTTATTTTCTTCTAAAATGATATTATTTCTTCAATATCATTATCTTTGAAATATTGGTTGGAACTTTTTATCAAATTTGGAACTTTTCATGTGGGGTTACTATTCATGAGTTACTATTCATGAGTTACTATTCATGAGTTACTATTCTGAGATTCTTATTCACGAGTACTATTCATGAAGCGTGAAGATGATTTTTTGGGAAATTTCTATCTTTTGGTGTCAGAGTTACTATTCATATATATACACTGACTATTCAAAAAAATAAAATTTTTCTTTTGTCCAAAATATCTATTACGGATACTAGCTTTGATTGTATCCATGTTTTGATCATTCTTGAATTTTACACCACTATGATTATTTTTGAGGTATTTTGAACATGGATAAAACAAAGTCTGAATCCTTAATCCTTAATCCTTATCATTTTGTTTCTTTGGATTCGTTTCTTTAAAAATATTTTTCATCATCCTCGGTCTTAAATGATGATATTATTGAATATCTTTGGCTGTAGTGCAAAGATGAATGATTCTGAAGAATATCTTTGGTAGTAGTGCAAAGATGAGCAGTGTTTAGATGAACATAACCAATGATGAATATCTTTGGCACGCAGTGCAAAGATGAATATTTGATTCGGATGTATATTGATTGATGTTACGAGGATAAAAGATGAGGCGATGAACTTTTAAATTCATACATTGAAGATAGTAGTTTGCATTCTCTACTTAACTCTTCTAATGAATTATTATTTCATTGCGAATATTGATTTAAAATTTGTTGTCTATTGTATTCTATTAGATTTTTCCTGTTGAAGACTAACGATAATTTGTTGTATATTATCTTAGTAATATTATTTTCTTGGGCTAGTTGAGCTCACCCTTTTCCTTTTTGTTCCATTTTTCTTCTCGGGAGGCGAGAATATAGCGAAAGTATGCAGTCGGGGTATGGAATGAAGGTTTTAGAAAGAATTGTTTAGTAGTCCTCACCATTTTTGTAAAATAATGTATCAATAAATGTGATGAGGATTTATTTAAGTATTGATATTGTCTAGAAGATAATATTTGTATTCAAACTCACAGTTTCTTGTTGTAATAATAAAGTTGTAGTTGTTTACGTACCATGTATTGACAACTTTCGGAATGGGTGATGTATACCTATTTGGGGGCGTGGCGGTTGGTATCGAGCTTAGGGATATGATCTCTGGCGGAGATGGGGAATAGAACTAGAGGGGAGAGGCGAGTAAATCCTTCGCTAGTGTGTCCTACCTAAGCTTATTTTTTAGTTAGTCGTTATATAAGGATATTATGTGATATATTGATTTCCTTAATTAACCCTTATTTTATGGCGGTATTTGAGAATGTCATTGAGAATATTAACAATGGAAATGAGGCCAGTGGAGCGCCTTGTACGCACCAGCGAGGAGAAGCGTGCTGTGCAGTGGCAATGTTCCTCTGTGAACAACACCACTTTGGCGAGATGATGAGCGAGGGGATGTTTAGAAGCTTTTTGCAGTTCATGCAAAATCGAGGCGAGGAAACTTCGTGTTCAAAATCTGAGGAGAAATGATAGCAATTCACGGGTTGTCACGACCAAGCGAGTTCAAAAAGTTGGGACCACGAATTTAAGGGAAAGCGGATCCGATCATGGCGGAAACATGGGTCAAGCAAATTACCAAGATATTCGATGTCTTGGGATGCGGAGAACGAAGGTTCCATTCGCATACTTTATGTTCCGTGGCGAGGCGGACTCTTTGGTGGGAGTACGTGAAGCGTACCCATCCGGCCGCTTTTCGGCATGTCTTGGGAAGCGTTTGAAACTATTTAATGATAAATACTTTCACGAAAGTGTTTCGTCATATGAAGGAAGTGGAGTTCATCGATTAGAGCAAAACAACATGGCGGTGTCTCGATGCGAGGCAAAGTTTGCGAGTTATCGAGTTTGCACCTCATTTGGTGGAGAATGAGGAGCATTATGGCGCGGATGTTTCTTAGAGGTTTGAAAACGGCATCGTCGATATCTCATTTCTCATAAACTTTCTCTCTATTAGGATGTTGTAAATAGGGCTCAATTATTAGGCGAGATACTTGAAATCTACGGTCAGTTGAGGACCATAACCGAGGATCGTACGAGAGATAGCGATCAGCAGAATAATGATAACCGGCGGAGAAAAGAAAGCGAGACGGACAAAAATGGTAACCACTCTGGTGGTAATCATAGCCATGAAAATAGAAAAGCGAGTCGGGAAGAGATTTTAAAAGAGAGATTTAACAGCGACCATGTGAAAGGCAGCGGTCTTGCGTGACAAGCTGGTTCTAAGGGAGGAGAAACGACCACCGGTCATATGCTATAAATCTGGGAAAAGAGGACATATCGGTCAAAGCGCCCCTAGCAGTTCAAGGTATGCTATAATTATGGAAAGGAAGGACATATCGCTCGAGATTATGCGGTAGCGAAACCTAGTTAATGAGGACGGTGACTCAAAAAACATGTCGAGAAAAGTCAAAGTCAGCGATTAGGGAAGGCGTTTGTTGTATTTGGTCAAAATGCGAGGAACCCAAGCGAGGTGATCACGGGTAAGCTATTTATAAATTCTTGAAAAGTTTATACCTTACTTGATACGGTGCTACCCATTCATTTATCTCTCTGCTTGTGCTCAGCGTTTAAACTTGACTCAGGAGAAATTAGACTTTGACCTATCTGTGGAAACTCCGTTAGGGAGAAACTTTCATCACATCCTTTGTTTATAAATCTTGTTTGATTCAAGTTGGCACCATTACCTTACTGTTGACCTTATCTCTTTAAAGATACTTGCTTTTGATGTGATTTTAGGGATTGATTGGTTAACTACTCATCATACCAAAATTGATTGTTTTTCGTAAGGTTGTTAGTTTTCATATTCCTAACCAACTTTGTTATGCAATTCAACAACTAAACCATTAAAATCAATCAACATTATATCTAATCATAAAGCTATTCGTTTATTGAAAAAGCGGATGTCAAGCTTTCTTAGCCCATGTTATGGATTTGAATAAAGACACGTCAAATTTGAATAATATTCTGTTGTTATTGACTTTCTGGCGTATTTCTGAAGAACTTTCGGTCTACCCCGAGCGTGAAGTTGAATTCTTTATTGATCTTGAACTGGTACAAAGCCCATTTCTAAAACCCCATATCGAATGGCTCTATTGAACTTGGGAGTTAAAGGTCCAACTACGAGGAATTGTTGGACATCGGTTTCATTAGATCTAGTACATCTCCTTGGGGTGCTCTGTTTTATTAAGTAAAGAAGAAAGGCGGGAGTATGCGACTTTGTATTGACTATCGGGAATTGAACCATGTCACCATCAAGAATAGGTATCCTCTACCTCGTATTGATGACTTGTTTGACCGATTGCAAAGGCACAATTCTTTTCAAAAATCGATCTTAGATTACGGATATCATCGATTTAAAGATTAGGCGAGGATATTCAAAGGCGCCTTTAGAACTCGATGCGGGCATTATGAATTCTTAGTCATGTCTTTCGGATTGACTAATGCTCCTGCTGACTTTCATGGATATGATGAGCAAAGTATTGAGGAATATTTGGATTAGTTCGTTGTTGTTTTTATTGATGACATCCTCATATATTCCAAAAGTCGTGAAGATCATGAGCACCATTTGAAAATTTGGTACTCAAAGGCCCGTGAAAACAAACTATATGCCAAATTGAAGAAATGCGAGTTACGGCTTGAGAAGTAGCATTCCTTGGGCACGTGGTGTCGAAACATGGAGTATCTGTTGATCCGTGAAGATTAAAGCAATACAAAGTTAGGAAGCAACAAAAGTCGGTGGTCAAAAATCGTAGTTTTTGGGCTTAAATTTGGTTATTATCGAAGATTAGTGGAAGGGTTTTCTCGAATCGCTACTCCATTAACTTGACTAACTTCGGAAGGATACAAAATTCGTTTGGAGGCGAAGAATGCGAGAAGAGTTTCAAGAGCTTAAGAGGAGACTTATTTATTTTGTTCTAACAATACCATCGGTTGGGATGGATTTGTTATCTCTGATGATGCTTTGGGCAAAGGGTTAGGATGTGTTCTCATGCAGGCGTGGGAAAGTCATAGCCTATGCCTCGCGACAACTTAAAAGTATGAGAGGAATTATCCTACTCATGATCTAGAGTTAGCGGCCCGATCGTTTTCATGCGCTAAAGATATGGAGGCACTATCTATATGGGAGAAAGTGGAGATATATTCGGACCATAAAAGCCTTAAATATTTCTTCACTCAAAAAAGAACTCAACATGCGGCGGTGACGTTGGCTCGAGCTATTGAAAGACTACGACCACACTATTGATACCATCACGGAAAAGCGAGCGTGGTAGGTGGCGGCGTTGAGTAGAAGATCATATGCGAGGAGCGAGTGCGATGATGTCAAGTATACGCATAGAGCCGACTTTAATAGAAAAAGTTAAGGTTGCTCAAGCCGCAGGCAGGCAGGCGATCGTATGAAGAAGAAAGTACAAGAAGGAGCTATTGGAGGCGAGAATTGATGAAGAAGGAATACTTGAGTCCACTCTAGACTTTGTGTTCCTAACGACTACGATTTGAAGTACAAGATTATGATGGAGGCACACTGATACACCATTTGCAATCCATCTGGAAGTACTAAAATGTATCGTGATCTTGACATACATTTTGGTGGAACAATATGAAGAGAGATTGCAAAGTTTATCTCGATGTGTTTAACTTGTCAGCGTGTAAAGGTAGACATCTGGTACCTTAAGGGTCCGTTGCAACCACTTGAGATTCCAAAATGGAAGTGGGAACACATTACCATGGATTTCGATTACGGGTCTTCTACGGTTTCTCGGGGCATCAATGCTATTTGGGTTATTGTTGATAGATTAACCAAGTACGCTCATTTCTTGCCGATCACGGAGACTTATTCACTTGAGCGTCTTGCTAGTATATGCGTGAATGAGATTGTGAGGTTGCATGGCATGCACTGTATCCATAGTTTGGATCGTGACCCAAGATTCACTTCAAGATTTTGGGTTAGCTTGCAAAAAGCTATAGAGCGCAGTTTTACGATTGATTCGGCATACCATCCTCAAGCAGACGGACAATCGAAAGGACTATTCAAACTCTTGAAGATTTATTAAGACTACGTGTCCTGAACTTCAAGGCGGTTGGGATAAGTATTTACCATTGGTGGAATTCTCCTACAACAACGAGTTATCGAGCAAGTATAGGTGTAGCTCCATTTGAAGCATTATATGGGACGAAAGTGTAAGCTCTCGGTATGTTGGGACGAGGTGGGTGAAGCAACCATTGTTGGGACCCGAGTTGATACGTATGACTACGGAAAAGATCCAAATGATTCGACAAGCGTATACAAAGCGGCACAAGATCGACAAAAGAGTTATGCGGATCTTCATCGAAAGGGCGTGGAATTTAGTGTAGGGGATCATGTATTGTTGCGAGTTGCTCCATGGAAGGGAGTTACAAGATTTGGGAAGAGAGAAAGCTCGATCCACGATTTATTGGTCCATTTCAAATTCTGACCGAGTAGGAAATGTAGCCTATAGACTCGCGTTACCTCAAGTATGTCTCGTGTTCATAATGTGTTTCACATATCGTACTTCGTAAATATGTGAAAGACCGAAACACGTTATAGAGTTAGAGCAGGATGAGATAGCGAAGACTTAGCGTGTGAGGAGGTACTGTCAAGATCTTGGATAGGAAGGAGCATGTCCTACTGCATGAAAGGTCATACCACAAGTTAAAGTTTTGTGGAGGAATCATGCTATAGAGGAAATGACACTGGGAATTGGAAGCGGAAATGAAAGCGAGGTATCCTCACCTTTTGAAACACACAGTGCGTCACGTCGATTTGAGGACGAAATTTCATAAGGAGGGAGGTTGTAAGACCCCAACTTATTATTAATGAAATTTAATTTTCTCTATTTATTATTTTGAAATAGTAAGGGTTGATTTGATTAATGTGGATAGTTAGGGGTAAAATACGCATAAATATTTCAAAATAAGCAAGTGGTTATAAAATATTCATTGTTGTCGGGGAATATTCGTTTGGTCGTGGAATATTAAATCTTGTCGGGGAATATTAAATGCGCCAGTAGCGACCATGTGTGTGGGCCCCAAAGGAAAGCGATTGGATGAAGAAAGCGACAAATATAAGTTGTTTAAAAATAGCGGTGTAGTTATTCTGAATTATCTTTGTTAAAATACTCGGTGGATTTAAAACACGGTAGCTTTACGGTATTGCACCAATTATTGATTCTTACGTGAAAGGCACTACTCGATAATGGTTACTGATAATTCTTTATTCGATATTTTATTGATTTAATAATTGATGCGTTGATATTTTATATTCTTTGTTGTTTGATAATTGTCATTTTACGGTATTTTTCATTATCGAAGCAATAATTCATATTATCTGAATAATATTATTAGATAACATTATTGGCAATGTCTAGAAAGTTTTACATACAAGAGAGGTTTGGTCACCTAATTGCGGCATGATAAGGAGAAATTCTTATTGGAAAGCCCCCTCTTTCACGAGAAGCTGCTGGTTGTCGATATTGTGATTTTGTAATATTATTTGTGAATAATTAATTATTGATTCATATGATAAGGAAAATATTGATTTTATGTGGATATAGATGGAGAAAATTTTTAATGTGACAATTGTTGAAAATTAAAATTTTATCTTTTACGATAAAATAATTTATTTAAATATATTATTATATTATAATAATATAATAATGGTGATATTTTACAACGAATGTGGGATATATGAGTATCTGAGGAGGAAGAGTATTTTTGTTGCAATAAATATTTAAAACATGTTAAACATGTCGGTGGACCCCATTTATTATTTGAAATTTGATTATAGCTTTGTAAAATTGTTGGTTTGTGGATTTCGGTCAATTTTTGTTTGGAATTGGAAAAACTTTCTTACGCAAAGTTGTAGAGAATTGAATTTTCTATAAAAACTCATGAGATTTGAATTTTCTGATAAAAGGCTATTTATTATGAATTATTGAAGTTCGAAGTTAGAAATAATTAATTTTTGGGAGTTTTAGTTAATTATTTTGAGAAAAACGTTTTTTGCAACTAAGTTGGCCTCACATGTGATTCAAATGGGCTGAGATCAGTTGTCTAAGGTGGGCTAAAGAAAATGTGAAAAATATATTAATATTATATTCAATTTTCTACTTTGGTGTTCTAAGCATTTTCTATAAATAGGGTCTTAGGTTAGAATTGAAAAACACACGGCGAAGTTTTTCTCTCTATTTCTCTCTCGATATATTGAGCGTATTCTTGTGAGTATACTTTGAGTATTGTTAGGCGAGTGCAAGTTCCTTGACACTATATACCCGGTATTAAATTTAGAAGTACTAATCTTTCGAGGTAAGGGATGTTATTTTCTTCTCAAATGATATTATTTCTTCAATATCATTATCTTTGAAATATTGGTTGGAACTTTTTATCAAATTTAGAACTTTTTCATGTCGGGATTACTATTCATGAGTTCTATTCATGAGTTACTATTCATGAGTTCTTATTCATGAGATTCTATTCACGAGTACTATTTATGAAGCGTGAAGATGTTTTTTTGGGAAATTTCTATCTTTTGGTGTCGGAGTTACTATTATTCACGATATCTGGCACTATTCACGATATCTGACACTATTCATAGAAAAATAAAATTTCTTCTTTTTGTCCAAAATATCTAATACGGATACTAGCTTTGATTGTATCCATGTTTTGATCATTCTTGAATTTTACACCACTATGATTATTTTTGAGGTATTTTTGAACATGGATAAAACAAAATCTGAATCCTTAATCCTTAATCCTTGTCATTTTGTTTCCTTTGGATTCATTTCTTTAAAAATATTTTCATCATCCTCGGTCTTAAATGATGATATTATTGAATATCTTTGGCTTTTGTAGTGCAAAGATGAATGATTTCGAAGAATATCTTTTGGTAGTAGTGCAAAGATGAGCAGTGTTTAGATGAACATGACCAAGTGATGAATATCTTTGGCATGTAGTGCAAAGATGAATATTTGATTCAGATGTATATTGATTGATGTTACGAGGGGATAAAAGATAGGCGATGAACTTTTAAATTCATACATAGAAGATAGTAGTTTGCATTCTCTACTTAACTCTTCTAATGAATTATTATTTCATTGCGAATATTGATTTAAAATTTGTTGTCTATTGTATTCTATTAGATTTTTCCTGTTGAAGACTAACGATAATTTGTTGTATATTATCTTAGTCATAATATTCTTCTTTGGGCTAGTTGAGCTCACCCTTTTTCTTTTTGTTCCATTTTTTCTTCTCAGGAGGCGAGAATATAGCGAGTACGAGTCGGGGTATGGAATGAAGGTTTTAGAAAGAATTGTTTAGTAGTCCTCACCATTTTTGTAAAATAATGTATCAATAAATGTGATGAGGATTTATTTGAGTATAGATATTATCTAGAAGATAATATTTGTATTCAAACTCACAGTTTTACTGTTGTAATAATAAAGTTGTAGTTGTTTCTGTACCATGTATTGACAACTCAGAATGGGTGATGTATACCTATTTTGGGGGCGTCACAATTGTGATAACACAAGTGACATAGCAATAGCTCATAATCCTGTTATGCATTCAATGACTAAGCATATAGAAATAAGGTATCACTTCATTGGGGATCATGTGCAAAATGGAACTATATCTTTACAATATATTCCTACTGAAAATCAACTTGCTGATGTTTTTACAAAACCTCTAGATGAATCCAGATTTAATAAGTTAATAAGTGAACTAGGCATGTTAAATTTACAACCATAAAATATATGCTCTAGTTTGTGCTAACCATAACAGACACAAAATGCTAAGCTCAAAGTCGTAGACATGATCAAGGGAAGTCCACGATCGTAGAACTGAAGTGACATGAAAGAAAACGATCGTAGTGCAGACTCAATGATAGCAAAACCTCAAACATCAAGATGAGGATTATGTGATGATAAGTCTCAAAACAAAGCAATCTCTCTGATAAGCGCCTTAGGAACAAACCGAACCCTTGACTCACTCCAAGAGGTTGGCCCTTCCTGAGTTACCTTAAAAGAATGCTATGTCAAAAACTCATCACAAGGATCCGGTCAGACTCGACGATCGTAGCTTAAACATGACGATTGATAGACACACTCGACGATCGTAGCTCAAACACAATGATTGCTGGACAGACTCGACGATCGTAGCTTAGACACGACGATTGCTAGACAGACTCGACAATCGTAGCTCAGACACAACGATCACAAAACAACCTCAACGATCGTAGTCCTCCCTAAGGACACATCAGCTCTGCAGGAGCCAAGGACAAATCAGTACAATCCTTATCAGTCAAACTCGTAGAGCCAAGCAAAAGTCGACACCTGTCCCACTAAGCAAAAAGGAGAGAGGGAAGTTACAAGTACAAAATTGAAATCGTCTTTTTGAAATCAGAAGTTCAAAAGATTATCTCTCTCATCCTCTCTCAAAGCAGAAACCCTAAATCCAAAGAAAGCTCAGTCAAATCACACTTCTAGCAAGAAAATCAATGGCGGCTTCCATTGTTATCTCCGGCTACAGACTCTATTTTGAAGAGTTCAAAACAGTTGAACCCAAATTCTATAAGACTCTGGCGCTACTGAAGAAGGCGGGTCTCGAAGAAGCCTTGGGCACAGACACATTGATCTATCCCAAGCTAGTGAAAGAATTCTACAAGAATGGTGTGTTTGAATACAACACCATCACTACGAGAGTAAAGGAAGTGGAAATCAGACTGAAGGCCGAAGACATCAACCTCGCCCTAGGTCTCAAAAATGAAGGGTATCCAGTCATAGATATCGTAGACTTCCAAGAGGGACTTTGTGACACCCCCAAATTCAGGTACTTAAAACCCCCATTCAGTGCTTCACGATATCCAACATTCAACATAATATAAATTAAACTTTATAACGTTATTACATCAAAGTTATTCTAACCCCAGATACGTAGACCTTTAAGTGTTCATTACATGATAGTTTAATATTTACAAACATGTAAACTATCTATTACAATGACTCGACTATTACATTATTTTTCCTTTTCCTTGTCCTTTCCGGACCATACGCTTCTAGTCCTTTCGATTTGAAAACATTTATAATAAAACAAGTATGAGCATTTAATTGCTCAGCAAGTAATAACATTCTTTAAGGCTCAACAAGAAATAAATGTTTTCTTTAAAGCATACTTTGACAACGAATCAAAACTGTAAAGCATTAAATATTGAATCATTCTCATTTTGTTGAATATTATACAATATTGAATAACTGAGAGGTTTTAAGACCATGAACATATTTTTCTTTTCTTGAGAAGGTTCAATCAGAAATTTAATCTGTGAACCGTCTTATGTTACGAGCACGTAGGGTGATCAGCCCTTTATGCCCTGTATTGATCAATACTATCTTATCTAGAACAATTTCCATGTTCTACATCATCACTCCCAGAGTGCAATAAAAATATCCCATTTAAGGGTATGTCCATTCTCAGTTTTAGATTCCAACTACAACAATATAGCTGGATAGCTTAAATCATGGCACAATAATATTTCAAGACTTAATATAAAGAAATTGAAATATTTTACATCTGTGTCTGGCCCGAAAGAATGGCTCAGACTTCTTTGCGACCTGCTCATGCATATTAAATTTTATTTGGTATACATGATAATACATTACCCAATCTTTTGAAGCTGATTGGAATAAAAAGGTTATTCAACCTTATAATATTCATAAATAAGGAAAGACAGTTCAGAATTTAAAGAACCTGCCAATATATGAATAATTTTAGAATACTTGCTCAATAAAGAGTAAGATTTAGATACTTGCCTTGTTTGTAGACTATTTGTACAATTTTAGCTTAACTTGTGTATTCTCACAGATCCTACACAATTAGTTGCATTTACAAGCATATTAGCCAAATGGACAAGTCATATAGCTTATATGTTCACATATCACATAATCACAGTGATCATGTTTTTAGTTTATATTCTAATACGTGAGATATTTATTTACATTTTTCAAATATCTCAATCATGTTCTTACAATAGCCTTTTTCTTTCATTTATGGGTCTAATATAATTTCTGTTCATTGAGTTTAGTTCATATTTCTTTTACTTACTTCATTTGTCATAAGTATACTTTGCAATTTTCCTTATATTTAGGTATTCAAGGTGAATACCTAAGGTATTTCATGTATTAGGTATGATTGTTTATCAAAAAGGTAGAACTTGTAGTTCCCAATTTGCTTTGAAAATTATATTGCCAAACTATTTGTTTAAACTTATTGCGTTTCTTAGTTATGTCAAAACAGCCCTCCTTGGCCAAATCTATCTTGCAGCCTTTATTGTTGCTCCCACAATTCTTTTGTATAATTTAATTTGGTTTAGTAACCTCTTACCATTTTACTACACTGAGACTAAATTTTCCTTTTGTTTTCTCTATTTAGCTAAGTGAGTCCAGTAGCTCACTTAAATAAACTAACAGACTCTTAGCATTTCTTTTTCTTCATGATATTAGTCAATTATATTTGACTTTGTGGGATTTTAGTGTGGCTTCACATTGCATTAGTGGTTAGCTAATAATTATTTCTGCAAATGTGCGGTAGCCCAATATAAGTCGAAGTTGCTCCAAAATTGTCACAATGATTTACCTAACGTTATATCGTCACGTTTTGCGTGAGTTACAAAATAGAACCACCGGGCTTTTTTTACTACATTAGTTGCTTAATGCTGTACTTTGTCTTTGTTATTAGCATTTTGTTTTAATCTGTTAGCATTATGTTATGGAATATTACATAGCCGATATGTATATCTTAATTATAAAGAGGCACAAGTTGGCTATCTTAGAAATTTAACTACACCAAGTAAGAGTTCAATAAAGGACTCCCACCCGGATCAGATTACCACTGCTGCACGCGCAGGCGCCAGCCTACTTCTTTTAATTAATGCCATGTTTTTACTTTCTATTGGTAAGTTATTTACACCCTTTATTAGAGAGGTAAAATAGTGCACCCATCCTTCAAATAACTTGCAAATTACGGTCATTACCTTTAGTATGCAAATCAAATTGGTGCCACTTTGGTCGGTTGGCTCTGTGAAGATAATGAAACAATACTGGCGCTTAGCTATCGTTATTACTGCGCAGCAATGACCCCCATTCAAACCTCCCAAATTTCTTCTTTTGATTGCTACATTTCCTTTGTTACACTTGCTATTTCTTTTCTTTTTATTGCACCAAAGTTCCAAAGAGATTTTAGATGTGATAGCAACCAAATAATAAAACATACTAAGTTCTCAAATTCAACATCTTAAGTGCCCAAAACAGTTTACAACATAGGTTGTCATACCAAAATCCCCTTTTTGTCTTAGCTTAAAAAAATAGTTTTCATTCCATTTAACAAGGTACAACACTTTACTTACCCTCAAGCATGACATATATATATTACCCATGCTTTAATTCTACCGAATAAACAATTATTAAAAAAGCAGTTCATTGATGAATTTTATCAAACACTTTACAGGCACCGTTTTGCAACACCCATGTCTTAGCTATTTATTTTCTTTAAACTCCCGATTAACTTCCTTATTACTCCACAACCACTTATCTCCTTATTCCTAAATTTAGTCTATAACAATCAAACTCAACCAAAATCATATATATTCAATGAATTAGCAACTAATTAGTTTATGCTAATATTATACTATCACACTAGATTCAAATTGTTGCAATATAAACTGAACATAGATTTCAAACATAACACCACTATATAATATCTCCTAGATTTCACTCCGGTTTAAACAAACCAATTGACAACCTTCAATTTTAACAGAAAAGATAAGAGGAAGAATTAAAAGTACAATTATTAAATTCATACCTCCCGCTTGATATGTTCCCGCTCAACTCACAACTCCCAGCTCGTAAAAATTACAGAGTTTCAATATTTTCCTATCACTTCTGTGTGGCTTAAGAAAGAAACTGATCGATACAATGTGAAGCTCTGTTTTATAAGAAGTCTAGCTTTGCTAAACACGTTATAGGCGAACTGAGTTGTAGAGCTAAGTTAATATATAATTGCCAACACCTGCTAAACTAATAGATCATCTCCTATTTTAACAGCCACGTATATCACATTAAACTGAGTTTTATTTACTGTGAGCTTTAACTCTTAAGACTCTATTTGGCGAGAAAATTTATTTCACTTTCTGTACTTATTGCATCACTTATAACATATTTTAGTTACACTAAAATGCATTACAAAAATTTAGGTAAAATATCCATAAATCATTTCCATCAAAATAGAGAGTATTTATTAAATATAATAAATACCAATTATTATACTTGACATATCACATATTATACTGCACATGATAATATCAGTAATATAATAACACATATATAAATAATAATAATAAAAAATTATTCTAGTAAACTCTTATTTTATTTACCCAGGAAAATGTGTTTCGCTACATTTAAAAGAATGCATCACAAGAAACTCCCATCTATGAAAGGATACAAGAAGAAGGAGTTTCCACAGAGGTATGAATTTCTAGCTGATATTGTTGGAAAATGTATATGCTGCAAGAGCTCAGGTCATGACTCTGTGAATGAAGTACAACTCAAGCTCATAACTGCCATGTGTTATGGAATACAACTCAACTATGGAGCCCTATTGCTCGAATGGATTGGAAAATGGATCATCAACTCAAAGAAGTCAAAAAGCCCTCAAAAGATGCTCTACGGGCGATTCATAAGTATCATTCTACAGTCTGCTCTGGGTAACAAAATTGGGGACGAAGAAGGAGAAGCTATCAACCCAAATAGACGAATGACCCAGCAACTGTTTGAAAATTGGAAAAGGAACCCAGCTGAGTATGTACGTATGATGGACCGAAAGTCCCGATTGGAAGAACCGGTGATCTCGAAGGATTCAGCCTTCCAGAAATATATCATTGTCAAGGAGATCGAAGAAGAAGAAGAAACAAACAAAGGAGAACCCTCTCATTCTTAAAAAAAAAAAGCAAGGGCAAGAGGAAGTTTAAGGCTAGAATGGTAGAAGAACCCCAGGGATCCACAACTGATAAACCAGTAGAGTCCTCTGACATTGAGACTCTAAGGTTCCTGAGAAAGAAGCAACAGCAGGATGAGGCTGAAGAAGACAGAGCCACCATATCTGAGATGCTGAAGAAGAATAAAATCAGCCACAAACCCAAAAAGCCATCCATCTCCTCAATCATAGAGTCTCTACTAATCGTAGAGACTAGACCAGACACATCAGGCAAGGAAGTAGCTGCATTAAGCATGTTGGCTGTTCAAGAAAGTCCTGAGGCTGTGGCTCAGCCTAGAAAATCAAGAAGAAAGCTGGTCAAGAAATACATCCTTGAGAATGAAAAAGTGCTCAAGAAGGAAGATAAGAGCATGGTTGCCAAAGAGGAACTGTCCAAAGCAAGTCAAGAGGACAATGCTCCAGCTGAGGGGGAGATCCCTGAGATTCTCATGATAAAGAATACACCAGTTGAGGGGGAGATGCCTGAAGCTCTAGAAAATGCTCCAGCTGAGGGGGAGTTTTTGAGCTTACTAGAAGATGATCAAGTTGAGGGGGAGCCTCATGATATCTCCATGGCAGAAGAAGAGGTCCCTGCCAGAAATGAAGAAGAACCAGTGCAAGATCATCAAGAGGCCATTGAGATAATGGAATCCTCCAACGAGAACAGTGAAGGGGAAGAGGATGATGATGACCTTGAGATCACTGGTGTGGGCAAAGATGGATATAGAAACTATCTCTATAATCAGATGTTCTCTTACCTTCCCATGATGCCATATCATCAAGCCCAAATCTTAAACTCTTGGAACCACATGTTCTGGAGTTTCAAAGAGTATCCAGCCATCTCAGTACTAGCCAATGGATTCCCAGGAAGATTCAACTTTGCCAAGAAGTTACTTACCAATAACTCTTCCTCAAAGGATAAACCTGAGGTACTGTCTATCCCAACCCTCTTCAGAGTTAATCACTTACCATCATCCTCATTTAGCCAATTTTATGAATTCCCACGATGGTTGGAAGTGATACTTCATCCACTAAATCAATTTCCAGTTGCAGAATCCCAAAATTATGTAACTGAGGAACCAAATGTAGTCAACTCTATAATGCTCCCACAAACTATCATCTCTACGATCGCGGACTCTAGCCTCATTGCAGAGTCTCCACCTCAAATCGTAGAGTCACCAAACTCAAACATTCAAAACCAGGCCCCTCCTTCAGATATTCCATCATCCTCCTCCAATGAATATTTTAGCCTTGATCTTGCCCTCTACTCCGTGCAAGATCAATCCCATAAAACATCCCCTCCATTAAACAATCCTCAACCCAGTGATCCACTCACAAATCTGCCCACGAAAGATGACTTGAATGAAGTGTCCAAAATGGTCAAGAACATCGATGAGAGCCTGGAAACTCATTCAGAAGTCATTCATCTCAGGCTTACTCAAATGATCACTCCTGCAAATAATCTCCCAGGCACTCTGAACGCTGAGCTTACAAAGAGGCTGAGGGAAATTATCAAGGAAATGATTCAAAGCATTAAAGACAGAAATGAAATTCACTTCCGGATAGCCACCAAACAAAGAGAGGCTGTTCTTAAATTACATAAATCTCAAGAAGCCCAAAATAACCTTATGATGGAGAACATCATCAACCTGAAAGCTTCAGTCAAAGAATTTCAGAAAGCCTATGTAAACCAGGAATAACAAATTGACACTGTTCTATCTGCCCTCCGAAACAAAGAAGCTATATCTGAAGCCCTAATCAAGGAAAGTCGAGAGGACATTGCTCAAACACAAAGCCAACTCAACGAGCTTGCCCAAGGAGTAAATCGACTTTCTGCAGACATTCGAACCCTTGATGCTGACATAAAGGGGGAGAATAAAGGGAAAGGAGCTCAAGGAGGCCAGGGCAGAGGCAGAGGAGTTCAAGGAAGCCAGGGAAGAGGCAGAGGATAATTTCACACTCAAGCATCAAGAAGCCCTCCTGCAAGACAATTCCACCATCCAACTCCACGATCAAGCAATCAGACTCAACGATCTGATCAGCAGGAAGTCTTGATGGCTCAGCCAATAAGGAGTCAAGGGCCAGCTACTAGCTCACAAAATGTGACCACCACATGCCTAAGAATGCCAATTGGAGATCCTGCATTCATGAATAGGCATGATCACAACCCAAGGATAAGCCCAAGTGAGCTGTAAGAGATAGCCAGAAGGGATGAAGCAAGTAGGAAAAGAAGGGCTGAGGAGTATGTCAATCCTCCACGCAAAAGACCAAAGAAATAAAGATAAGTAAAAGTTTAAATTCTTATTAATGTAAAGATAAACTGTAATACTCTTCAATCATCAATAAATTCATGCTTATTCTCTAGAAATTTCAGCTGCTCACTGAAATACTAAGTCATGTTTAAATTTCCTGCAAATGCATTTAGAAACTAATAATCATGACAACAAATCTCCTTGGTTATGTCAACATCAAATAGGGGGAGATTGTTGGGAGAATGCATATTATGATTTGATGTTTAAATGTATATTCTCATGATTATTTGTAAAGTCTTTCAAGAAATATATGTACAAGGACTTAGTGATAGATCAAATTTATTAGGTTGATCTAAGCTCTTAACGTGTATCATTCTGTAAATGAATGTATAGATAGAAAGATCAAAGCTGTTAGGTTGATCTTGAGATGTAATATATAGGCTCCGAAGAATTTGTAGTGTATAAATGTGATCAATATTGCAGAAGTCAAGGCAGAAATGTAGAGCTTCAAAGATCGTAGTGTGCCTGCCTTGAAGGGCCTCTTCAGAAATCGTAGAGTGGTCTCAACGTTTGTCGAGCCAACTCAGAGATCGTAGTGTGCTCTCGGAAAAGTAGAGTTTACAACTCAAGCAAGCGAAGATCGTAGTGTGCAAAGATTTAAGAGAAATCGTAGTGCTCTCGGCTGATAACATCAGACCAAGCACCAAGGCGATAAGTACCACAATCTGAATCGTAGAGTACCATGATCTATATCGTAGAGTATCATCTGTCTTATGTCAGAAACATCAAGCCTCACGATTTATGTGGAGACAGACTCCAACATATGAGGAATGGATTCTAAACGTTGCAGTACTCACCAGTCCCAAAGTCATAAGAAATATCCTTAGTATGTAACAAAGAAACGTATTGAAGAAGCTAAGGAAAGTACCATTGGTAAGGGGGAAAACACCTTTTCAGGTGTTAGGTGAGAAAGCAGTCTGCTGTGTCAGTGGGCCAGAATGCAATTCAGAAGATGTGCAAAAAAGTCTCTATCAAAGAACAGAAAGGTCAAACGCATTTAATGCTTCAACAGATGGATCCAACGGATAGTTTTGAAGATCACATATATGCAAATCAAGCAGATAAGAGAAAAAGCAAGCATTGAACAAAAAACGTGAAGAACTCTCAAAGCTCAACTCTACGATCTGAGAAATAGAAAAGCTTGCTCAGCTACTCAGTTCTTTCAAGCAAGTGCTTAAATAGCATCTGAGTAGCAACCATCAAGAACTCAACATCTACCAATCAACTGAAGAAAAGTACTAAGTTTGCTGGACTTAAAGAGTTCTAAGTGAACTGTAAGATTGCCAAGTCTGCTGGACTTGAAGAGTTCAATAGTGAACTAAGAAGTTCCTAGAGCGTCTAGAAGTAATCTGTGTGATTCGGAAGTTGTAAAAGACATCCTTAGTGGATTTCCTACTCGAGGAGTAGAAGAGTGGACTAGGAGCTTTAAGTGCTCTGAACCACTTAAAATGACTGTTTCTTTTACTTTCATACGATAACTGCTATATCTGCCATAACCGCTACAACAGCCTCACTCTCATAACTCCACTACTTCGTAAAGGAGATTAAAACAAACATTAATTCCGCAAAGTTTTAATCATCATCAACAAACAAGTTTAAAACGAAAAGATTTTTTAAATATCTATTCAACCTCCCCCCCCTTCTAGATAACTATTGTGCCAACTAGGAACTAACAATTATAAATATATTATAATATTATGTTAAGAATTTCATTAATATTTAATATTAAATAAATATTAGTGATAATGGAATTAAGTGGTATTTAATATGATATTTATGATTAAAAAATCATGATAAATGGTAATAATTATATGAAATATAGTATGAGTTAAGGAAAAATATTTTAACTGAATAATAAATCATCTAAGATATTTGTGAACCAGTTTAAGTAGAGTCTTAAGGAAATAGGCTCGATATTTATCCGACTAGGTAGTCGGGATGTCGAAATAGTACCGAACTCAATTTAGACTGAAATAGTTTGACTTGATACTATGTTTTATGTGCTGTATACACTAATAGGATTATATGGTAATGTGTTTAGGTTATTTTATACTGTGATGATATTATTCTAACTTGGAAATCAATATTATTAATATTAGGTCTTCAGATAAAGCTAAATAGATTGCGTAACAGTAGTCGGCGATAAAGGCAAGTTTTCTTGAACATTCTTTTAATTTGTGATTAATCATTGTTGATTACATCACGTCTATGAATTGTTGATTCACACTTTGTGCATATTGCATGTGTTCATCAAGTATGAAAGGCTGATCACCTGCATTACCATTTGGTCCAGATACAGTTATCCATGTTCATTATTCGTTCAGCTATGAAAATTGTTCATGCTAGTTCACAATATATATATTGTTGAATGTTAGCCAGCTTGTTATTCAATTCTTTCAATCATGATATATCTTCAATTAAACTTATACTTACTGGGCAAACTTGTTGCTCACCCTTGCTATATCATGATAAACATTGCAGATTAGGAAGAATACGTCAGATATAAGAAAAGTCAAAGACAAGTCTAGCTTTGGAGTATAAGTACAGCTAAAATGTAATAGTATTGTATGATAATAACATTATATGTTAGATAGAATATTGAATCAGATATTATGTGAAATTTCTCGACCTTGGGATTAGTGTGTAAAGTTTATTGTATAAACAATATATGTTTATATCTTCCGCAATAGTTATAGAATTAGTGTACCAGATTCGTGGTGATTTGGGTAATAACCATGAATTTTAAGTCACGCGGTAATTAAATATATTAATTAAATATTAATGATATTGAAAACTTTGTGACATATAGTGAATGAATATGTTATTATTTATGTGGAAAATGTTTATGGTTATATATATATATATATTCCAAATATATATGTATGTATGAATTATATAAAGAGAATTAAGAAAAGTTACATAACCTAATTATACATTAGGTATGAAAATTAAATAGCCCAAGGGTTATGGTATTGAAGAATAATAGTATTTAAATTATACTAATCTAAGAGATTAAATTGATTATCTTAATTTAATATTTAATTTAAACCTAATTAAAGTAAGTCTAATTAGGTTATAAAATTAAATGCATAAATAATTATTTAAATTCCAAAATGAGTGGAATGAAAATCCTAATTAAATAATTAGGGTAAGATAAAATTTATCTATTGGATCATGCTATTTTTGCATAGCCCAAACAATTTAATTAGAGAGCCCAAACGAGAAATCAATTGGCCCAAGCTATGGCCCAATTTGTGTAGACCTTCTAGATGGTTAATTAGCAAATAAATCAATAAATAAAATTGGCCAAGATGGAGTATTGGATCTGGAAAGCAAAGGAGTAAGGGAAGCACATGATTCATTTCATTTAACTTCCAATTTTTTTGGTCAATGGGTTGTTTACCAACCCACCTAAATTGTCCCCTAGTTTTTGTAGCTTAATAATTTATTGTCCACCAAGGCAAACAAGATATTGGAAGATTAATAGATATATACAAGTTATATCTATATATACTAATTACCTATAAATACTCCCACATATTTTTATAAAGAAACTTTTCACTTATTCTTATAAGTTGTCTAGCAAAAAGTAAAAAGCAAAACAAAAGAATGAAATAGAGAGTGAGAAAACGTGGGAAGCTTTGAAGGAGGGGAGAAAGAAATTTCGTTGATGCCACCAAGATTTATCACATACTTTGGAAAAACAAGAAAAGTAGCATTAAGATCAAGGTAAAAATATTAAATCTCAAGTTTTAATTTCATGTATTTTGTTGGTTTTACCAAAATGAAGAACCTATACTCGTGAACTTTCAAAACTCTTGATTTACTTTTTTTAGTGCATCATGTTTGGATCTTACATTTTTGGGTGTTTAAAAGTTGATCAAAAAGGAAAGAAAAGAAATTATGTACAAATGTTTAAGAAACATCCTAATCTTGCATGTTTAGTGTATTTTATGTTAGATACATGGAGTTCAAGCTTTAAATGGCTAGAAGCATGCTAGAATGATAGATATAGAGTTTAATGGATTTAATTTGTGTATTGGTATGTGTTTGTGTAGAAAAGTTTGGTAAAATGCATGAAAATGAGTTTTACCGAAAAACCTAATCGAAAGGTGTGATTGAAGATTTTTCATTTTGAAACTTACTAATAGTTTTTATGATTTTCTTTCTTGTTATGTTAGATATGTAAGTTAAGAACAAAATCCCTTTTGAAGCATGCAAAAATGTTTTAAAATGAGCAAGATATGAATTTGTTTTCTAAAAACACCTCATTGTTGAATGGTTGTGCAAAATAGTCCGGTTTCTGGCTATTTTCAGTAACCAAAACATGTCCAAATTTGATGTTTGATAAATGAAAATTGTAGTTCATGAAGATACGAATCCAACGAGACCGACTGGACCTAAATCACAGTTGTAGATTTTATTTTATTCAAGTTTTAGTAAAGGACCCCAAATCTGAAAAATCAGAAGAAAAAATATATATATATATTAACTGCCGGTTCAGTTTCCGGCGAACCGGACAAAAGCGACCGGTTCACCAAGTTTCCGACATGTTATGGTGGTGGGTTCGGGACCAAAAATTTTCTAAATATTTAATTTCGAATTTTTCTGGACAGTTATGTAATTACTAAGTAATTAATTGTTTAAACTCATTTAAATCATTTAAAACTTACTAATTAATTATTATTAATGCCACTAAACGATTATTAAACCGATTTCATATAATTTAAATGTAATTAACTATTTAATTATTATTTAAGTGATAATTAAGTAGAGTTAGTGGTAATAAACTAACTATTGATTATTTAATTAATATTAAATAATAAATAGAGTTAAACCATCGATTAATTATTATTTAATTAATATTAAATAATGATTAAATAACATTTAAGTAAGATTATGTAATAATAATGTAATTACTTACTTACATTGACATAAAATTTATAAAATAAATTTTTTATTTAATATTAAATAATAAATAAGAACAAGTGATAATTAATTATTCTTAGATTAACAAGAAAGAATAATTAAAGACTTATGAAGTGAATTAATTATTTGATATTCAAGGATAATGAATTAATTAATTATTATTAATTAAATAATAAATAATGATAAATGTTAATTAATTATTCATTTATTAATAGTAATGAATAATTAAAGATTAATGAAGTAAATAAATAAATTATTTATTATTCATGGATAATGATTAATTAATTATTATTTAATTAATATTAAATAATAATTAAAGACAAATAACATTAATAATTTAATTGTTTATTATTTAATTAACATTAAATAATAAGTAGATGTAATTAGCTATTATTTATTATTAAATAATAACTAAATGTAATTAATTAATTACTATTTAACTAATATTAAATGGTAATTAAATAAAAGATAGAGTTAATAAATGAAGAGAATTTAAATAACTCATTAATTAAACAATTATAGTAAATTGTTTAAAGATCTAAAGTTTTATTACTTAAGAAAAACCTTATAAATTAATTAAATTATTAACCTAAGATTTATTAAATATCTTATAGGACTAATGATAGTATATTATATTATGTGTACCTTGTGATTGAATTATTTGTTAATAGCATAAGTAAACGTATAGACATACAATTATACACAGTACTAATTAATAAACCAACATTGTCAATGCTAGGTCGTTCAAAGAGTTTTAATTAAAGCTAGTCAGCTGTAGCTCATCGAACATGCAAGTTCTCTAACTCAAACTTGAGTTATTATTTCCAAAGCATGTTGGTGGATAATTATTGTTGATTACTCCACATCCTTAACAAATATTGTGAATCACATTTTGCGCAATCGAATTCCTGTTCAATTACTATTGAATTATGAATTAATTAAAGTTCTTTCATTCTTGAACTGTTTGTGAGATAGATCTATGCTAGTTGTATAAACTAGATCGAATATATTTAAATTTGTTAAATCAAATAGGTTTTAAAAGCTGTTCTTAACCAATTGATTTGGTAGGAACTCGAGACTGAGAAAAAGAACAATTTTATTAAAGCATTATATTGTAAAATAATTGTTGGTCGACTATTAAGTGTTTATGCATAATACACCGGGTATGAAAGGCTGATCCCCTTGATTACCAAGACTTATTAAAAGGACCAGTTTAACTACTGACAACCTTAGTATATGTTCATGGTTATTTCAAACCACTCAGCATCTATTATTCAATTATTCGAATATTCAATTATTAATACTTAATTCATGTTCTTTCACAATCGATTCTATTGTTGAACATTGAAAGCTAAATTCCTTTCTAATCATGATATACTTTTCTTGTATTTAAACTTGCTAAGCAAACTAGTTGCTTACCCTTGCTATATTATTACATTTATTTCAGCTATGCCCGAAGGATCGAATAAGAAAGACAAAGGCAAGGGCAAGATCCAAGACTAGTTTAATATGAATGTTAATTATTATATTATCTGATGGAATTATTTATGTAAACCTTTTGCAAGATTAAAGGTGTGTTTAAGTTAAGGTAAAGAAGACATTGGGATTATGTTATGAAACTTTATTATAATGAACAATGTATGTTTATTATTCCCCAATAGTTTATAGAATGCTTATGTTAATGATAGATCGTGAGCACTGAATCTGAGGTTAGAAAGCCTGGATTTGGGGGCGTCACAGGTTGGTATCAAGGCCATAGGTTATAAACATTAGGATACGAAACCTAGGTTATAACCTTAGAAGAAAACTCTTATAGAGTATGTTAGGAGATGAATTAAGGAAATTCATCGAGTTTTGGTTGTACTCAATAAAATATCCTTTCATTTTATCAATAAATATATTTTATTGTGGTACTGATATTGTTTATTTGTGTTTATAGGATATTTGAAGACGGGAAATGTAGCCATTCGATTGAGCAGGAGCCAGTAGAGAATGATGTAATGGAAGACACCCCTAAAGATGTTTTGATAGGGGATTTGTTGATGAGAAATAATTAAATGGAGGGTAAGATAGTACGACTAGAGGTGCGAGAATCACACACACCGCAAATTACTACGAGCACCAAGACAAGGATGTGGCCTTCGAGCATGTGAGATGGAGTTGGTTGAGTTGAGAGGAAAGCTCGAGCAATCAGAGTTACAGCTAGGGATACTGAGGGTGGAGCATCAGGCGATGCGAGGTGAGTTTGATTTGGAGATAGCAGACAAGATACGTGTAGAGGAGTCATGGTATGAGGCAACCAAATGGGTTAATCAGATAGAGATAGCATTGCAGGCAAACAAGGTTAGAGTTGGGACCTTGGGGCTGGCTTTGGACGCAGTTTATGAAGGTTAGCGAAGTGGTACTAGGAGGCCTCATATGGAGATAGGAGAGTTGAGTCGATCTGTTCGACGTCGAGTCATGGATTGAGTATTCCCCCAGGAGCATGTTCGTGTGACCCCGCAGGGCAAGCTGGGATGATGTAGCTTAGATGTTATGTATATAGATGCAGATGATACCCCTTTTGTTTATTAGGGTTATATGTTTGATGTAAACCTTAGAAAGTGTGAGGTTGTATATAAATATGATGTATCCTCATTTATGTGTATAGGGGAGTATATCTTTTGTTAGATCCCATCTTTTATGCTTTAAAATGGGATATTTAGCATTTATAAAAATATGCCAAACATGTAAGTGTATGATGTTAAAATTTGGTATATAAATATAAATGCGAGATTATAATCATATGTTTGATTAAGTTTTGAGAATTAATTGATGAATTTGAATTGCAATCCAACATTTTGATTATATTATTGTTCGATTTAAAATTATGTATTATTATTTAAATACTAATAAGTTATGGCATATAATAAAACTCAAAGTATAATTTAAGTTTTTGTCTAAACAGAAAATGCCACCAAGATGGAGAGGAAGAGGAATACCGAGAACACAGAGAAATGTAAGCGATAGAATGAAATTGAAAATGAAAATAATGAAAGGAGGTCAAGGCATCTAATGCAAAACTTTGTAGACATGTTAGCTCAAGCTATGCAAAATAGAGCACCAGTAGCTAGAAATCGACCAGATAATAGATTGGCGAATTTCAAAGACTTTGGAGCAGTCGGACCGCCAGAATTTAAGAGAACCACAGACCCTATAGAAGCTCATACATGGATTAAGGAGATGGAAAAAGCTTTTGTTATCACTAGGGTAGCAGAGGAACAAAAGATAGCTTTTGCTACATACTTGATGATAGGTGAAGCTAATTACTGGTGGGAGTCAAACCAGGCTAGAGCCGGAACAGAAGTAGTAACTTGGACAAGGTTTAAGGAGTTATTCTTTGAGAACTATTTCTAGCCGAGTATGCAAGCCAAGATGGAAATGAAATTTCTTGAATTGAAGCAAGAAAACATGACAGTTTCAGAGTATGCCGCCAAATTCAATGAGCTAGCAAGATTTGCACCACATCAGGTGGACACGGAGGCAAGAAAGGCGCGCAGATTTGAGAATGGATTGAAACCGTGGATATACAGAAAAGTGGAAGTTTTAGAGATTAATACATTTTCAACATTGTTGGAAAAGGCTATCATTGCAGAAAGTGGTAGTGAAGCGGTGTCCAAGTACAATAGGGAAAAGAACAAGAAGAAGATTGAAGGTGGAAATCAGGGTGCCAACAGTGGTGGTGGTAATAATAAGAAACGCAAGTGGAACAACAGTGGCAACGATTCAGGAATGCAACAAGGGAATACACAATAGAAGAAACCAGTGTGTGCAAAGTGTGGAAAGAATCACTCGGGAGAGTGTATTAAAGCGAAAAATGTATGTTATAATTGTGGGCAAGGACATATGGCACCAAATTGTCCTAAGCCAAAGAAAGGTGGTTGGTTTTCTTGTGGAGGATCGGGACATCGATTCAAGGATTGTCCATTGAAGAATAATTCAGATGGAGGAAGTGGAAACAGAAGTAGCAACATAAAGTTAATAATCGGTGGGCCAACTAATGAGAGTAAGTCGTAGTGATTCTAACATTCAACATGACTGTGCAAGACGCAGTTGCATCAAAGGAGGTTGTGTCAGGTATTGTTCCGATCAATAATATAAATGCATATATATTATTTAATTCAGGAGCTACCTGTTCATTTGTGTCTGATGAATTTGCAAAAAGATTAAATTTACTTTGTGAAAAGTTAAAGAACCCAATGAATATAGAAGTTGCCAACAAAGAAGTGATCCATGTAGTGTTTATCCATAGAAATTGTTGTGTGGAAATAAAGGGACATAAGCTAAGCGTGAATTTGATTCCGGTACGCTTAGGAGAATTTGATGTTATCTTAGGGATGGATTGGTTGTTTAACCATGAGGCAGTTATAGATTGCCAGAAAAAGAGCATACGGCTTAAGACACCAGATAAGTCTAAGGTTTTATTTTATAGTAGCAAGTCGCCAAGGCAAACAAGTTGTCTGATGATGATGCAGGCCAAGAGGATGTTACGAAAAGGATGTGAAGGTTATTTGGCTCATGTAGTTGATACACAGGTTGTGAATTTGGACATGGGGCAGATACCTATATGTAATGAGTTTGGGGATGTCTTTTGAGAAGAACTTCCGGGACTTCCTCCAGACAGAGAAATAGAGTTTGTGATTGATTTAGTATCGGGGATAGCGCCGATATCGAAAGCACCAAATAGGATGGCACCGGTAGAAATGAAAGAGCTAATGATCCAGCTACCAGAGTTGTTGGATAAGAAGTACATCCAACCTAGTGTATCTGTGAGACCCCAGATTTTATGAATAAAGATTTAATTTTCTCGAAATATTTTTTTTTAATATTATGGTGTGGATTTGAGATAATGTTATAGTTGTGGGTAGTATTTATAAATTTTGAAAAATATGCAAGTTGTTGTATAATATTCGATTGATCGGGGAATATTCTTTTTGTCGGGGAATATCCGTACGACGGTACAATCATTGGTGGACCCCACAACGGAATTATTGTCGGATTGAGAAAACGAAAAAAAATATTTTTATGAAAATAACGGTGGAAGTTTTACCGTTAACTGTTGAAACACCCGTTGTTAAAAGTACAGTAATACGCGTGGTTACATAGTAGCACACGGTATTGATTATTGATGCTTACGTGATAAGTCACTCAGTTTTGTTTTATTGGTGTTATTAATGTAATAAAACAAAAAAACTTTTTATATAAAATAGAATACTTTTATAAAGTTATTCTATAAATAGAATATATTATATTCTATTATGCATAGTGTTGCATATAGTGTCTCGCATAATGTTTTGCATAGTAAAATCTTTTTATATAAAAACATAATACTTTTATAAAGTTATCTGTTTTTTATTAGACAATAATTAGAATATATTATATTTTATTACGCATAGTATTTGCATAGTGCTCGCATAGTGTTTGCATAGTAAAATCTTTTATAAAGTTATTCGTTTTATTAGATTATAAATAGAATATATTATATTTTATTTAAAAGATTTTGCTTTTAAATATGGACCGTCAGATTAAAGTAAATCAATCTGGACCGCTCATGAGTTAGTTACTATGCGATCCATTCTTCTATAAATAGAAGCTCATTCATTCATTATTTCTTATTTAATTCATCAAACACTAGAGAGAGAGAAACTATAGAGAGAAAGAAGAAAAAGTGTTCGCTACTTCTTCACTACTCTATATCCAACACTCTTCTTTCTAAGGTAAGGAATATTATTTGTTGTACTCGTAAGGGGTATTATTTCTTTCTTATTCATGAAGAGAACTTCTGTTATTCCATTTTTATTATTTTGTTGGAATAACCTGTCTATGCAGAGTACTGCATACATGGTGAAATTCTTCTAATATTCCGTTCTTTATTATTCTGTCGAAATATCTTGTCTCTGCGTTTACGCCGGACCTGGTTCCATTATTTATTATTCGTTTAATATATCTCGTCATGCGCTTTACGCTTGGGACTCGGTTCCATTATTTATTATTACATCGAATATCCCGTCTCGAGCATTTACGACGGACCGGTTCCATTATTTATTATTCATTGGGAATAACTCGTCATGCGTCTATCGCACGCATGGTGAATCCTTCTGTTATTCCATTCTTTATTATTCTGTTGGAATAACCTGTCTATGTGGATTACCACATGCATGGTGAATGATCCTTTGTATTCATTCCTTATTAAATTGTGGAAATGATCTGTATACGTGGAATTACCGCATGGCGTGTGAAGATCCATTTGCAGTTTCATATATTCAATTATACTTAGTTGGTTAAAATTTTGACTTCTATACTTCATGGAATTAGTGGAATATCCTTGATATTTACGCTTCATCCAGTATCTTTTCATGGAAATATTGTTCTGAGCATTCTTGAATTTTACTCTACAAAGCAGTATAATGTTGACAATTTGGACGTTGTTGGTTCCTGGATAAATTAATTCTTGAACTTGTTTTATTTAATTATTATGTCATTGTCATCATCCTCATGTTTATATTATGTTGAAAGTCATCTGTGGCCTGTAGTGCATAGATGGACTTAGTATGATTATGACCAGGGATTATTCGGTATAATCATGACCGTAATGTTACAAATGATGTGGAAAAAGTCCTCATTGGCCCGTAGTGTATTGATGGACAGTTTTTGGTATGATTATGGCTATGGATTCTCTTCGGCCAAGGGTTCAAAGATGAATTGTTTTATGGCATGATCAGGACCGTTGATGAAAACATGATTATCTTTGGCCCGTAGTGCATGGATAATTCGTGGTCGTGATACTAAAGAATATCCTCGCCACAGAGTGCGAGGATGATTTGATGATGTGGATTATTTATTGTCGAGTCTCAAGCCGATAAAGTCATGAAAAACCTTTTAAATCATAGAAGATAGTAGATTTTATTCTCTACTGACTCTTTTAATGGATGCTTGTTCACCGCAGCTTAAACTTGATGTTTGTTTTATTGCATCGTTTAACATTTTAAGGCTAATGATAATTTATTCGCTTTATCTTAGTCATAATATTTCATCGGGCTAGTTGAGCTCACCCTTTCTTTCATTGTTCTCTTGTGAAATGAGAATATAGCCGGGACTAGCTCTGGGAGACAGTGATAGACCAGATGATAGTATTAGTAGTCCTCACTATTATGTTAAATAGTGTGACAATAAATGTATTGAGGACTTATTTTGAGTTTTAATGCTATCTAGAAGATAATGTTTGTATTAAAACCCACAGCTCATGTTGTATATTTAAGATTGTATTTGAATTTTGTACCATATATTTGGCGACTCAAGATGGGTGATGTATACCTATTTTGGGGGCGTCACAGTTGGTATCAGAGCTTGGGGATATGATCCCTGGCTAGGATGTGAGAATAGAACTAGGAGGGGAGAGACGGGGAATTCCTTCACTAGTATGACCTACCTAAGTTTATTTGATATTTAATTGGTCGGTCAAAGTATATGGATAATATGTTACATATCAATTAACCTTTGTTTTGTGGCAGTATTTGCAAATGGCATCCGAAAATGTTGAAATAAGCAATGAAGCACATGAGACCGTTGAGACACCTTTAATCACTAACCAGGTTAATGTGATGTCAGACGAAGAAGAAATTAGAGATATCTACGTGGTGCGTGAAGAACTAATAGTTGCTTTTAGAGCTAGTTGCAGAGGTAGCAGCTGAGAGTGAGGAAGAAGAGGAAGAAGAGGAACCTGAGGAGAATTTATTAGAAGAATTTTATGATCAAAATTTAGCATTACAAAATCATATTCATGAGTTAGAAGAGCAGACTGAAGAACGACAGGCGGTCGTGGAGCAAAGAGATGCATCCATTCAAAATTGTGTTACCCGATGTGCGATGCTTGAACAGAAGCACTCTTTGACAGAGTATAAGATATTAGAGATGGAATTTGAGAATGCTATGATCAAAGTTCTGATGAAAGCAGAAACAACTGAACGAAGGAGAATAGATGACGCATGGGTAAAAGCCGCACGACGTGTAGATATTGTAGAAAAAGACGTCCGATCCAATAAAGCCAAAATAGATGAAAAATATTTTTCTTTTTGGACAACAATTGGGAAAATCCAACATCGAATTCGGAATTATCCTGTGCATAGCGGTCAACCCCAATTCGATATGGATCAGAGAATAATGATTCAAATCATGGATCAAGAATGTGAAGAAGCACTTAAGGGTGGAATGTACCCTATAACAAAGTCAAATCTAGTAGTTTAAGTGAGAGCGTTTATCGAGGAACCCAAACGAAGTTATTACGGGTAAGTTAATGATAAACTCTTGCGAAGTTTATACCTTATTAGATACCAGTTCTACCCACTCTTTTATTTCACCTAGTTGTGTTCAATGTTTGAAATTAACTCTGGAGAAGTAAGATTTTGATTTATCTGTTGAAACTCAGTGGGAGAAACCTTCGTTACATCCACTATTTATAAATCTTGTTTAATTCAAATTGACACTTTCACGTTACCTGTCAATCTTATCTCTTTGAAAATACTTGCTTTTGATGCGATTTTAGGAATCGATTGGTTAACTGCTCATCATGCTTTTTGTAAGGTTGTTAGCTTTCATATTCCTAACCAACCTGTTATGAAAATTCAAGCAACCAAACTACTAAAGTCAATCATTGTCATATCAAGCCATAAGTAAAGAGCCCCGGTCCTTTCGTTGTTGACTTCTTTGTGTGGAATGCACCGAAGCCAGACTTTCTGTAAGCGACGTCGTGAATGAAGATGGCAAGTTGATAGGTAGCAATGTGACGTACTATCCAAGTCTTTGATGAGGGTCACAGCTTTGAATGATATTTCTATTGTTAATAAATTCTTGATGTATTCTTGAAGACTTCTTAGCTAGAGCGTGAAATCGAATTTTGTATTGACCCCAGTACAAAACCCATTTATAAAACCCTTAAATATTTCTTCAACTAAAGCGAATGTAACATGCGCCAAAGACGTTGGCTCGAGCTGTTGAAGATTACGATCGTACCATGCAATACCATCATAGGAAAAACGAACATGGTAGCTAACGCGTTGAGTAGAAGATCGTATGCGATTACAAGTGCGAATATACGAACCCACGTGAAGATAACGAATATATGAGTAGAATCGACTTTAATCGATAAAGTTAAAGTCGCTCAAGCTACACACACGGAGCTGATGAATGTGAAGAAGAAGGTTCAAGAGGGCGTTATTCTAGAAGCAAGAATCGACGAAGAGAGGAAATCTCAACCCTCGATTTAATTGGCCCATTTGAAATCCTCGATGAAGTAGGAACTGTGTCCTATAGACTCGTTTTACCGCCAAGTATGTTGTGTGTTCAGAACATTTTTTTCGTATCGATGTTACGTAAATACGTGGACGACCCGAACCACATTATTAAATTAGAACTAAACGATATAGTAGAAGATTTAACGTATGAGGAGATACATGTTAAAATCTTGGATCGTATTCAACACTCAAATGTTATACCTCAAGAATTAGAATCTGAAATGAAGTCAAGGTATCTTCACCTCTTCGACATACCAGGTATGTACGTAAATTTCGAGGGCGAAATTTCATAAGGAGGGGAGATTGTGAGACCCCAGATTTTATGAATAAAGATTTAATTTTCTCGATTTTTTTTTTTAATATTATGGTGTGGATTTGAGATAATGTTATAGTTGTGGGTAGTATTTATAAATTTTGAAAAGTAAGCAAGTTGTTGTATAATATTCGATTGATCGGGGAATATTCTTTTTGTCGGGGAATATCCGTACGATGCAAGACAATCATTGGTGGACCCCCTTAACGGAATTATTATTTCGGATCGAGAAAACGACAAAAATATTTTTATGAAAATAACGGCGGAAGTTTTACCGTTAACTATCGAAAACACCGGTGTTAAAAAAGTACAAGAATGCTGGCGTGGTTGCATAGAGTACACCACCAGATTGATTATTGATGCTTACGTGATAAGCCACTCGCTTTTGTTTTATTGGTGTTATTAATGTAATAAAACAGTAAAAAACTTTTTTATATAAAATGTAATACTTTTATAAAGTTATTTCTATAAATAGAATATATTATATTCTATTATGCATAGTGTTGCATAGTATTTTGCATAGTAAAATCTTTTATATAAAACATAATACTTTTATATTATATTTTATTATGCATAGTATTTTCATAGTGCCTGCATAGTGTTTGCATAGTAAAATCTTTTATAAAGTTATTCGTTTTATTAGATTATAAATAGAATATATTATATTTTATTTAAAAGATTTTGCTTTAAATATGGATCGTCAGATTAAAATAAATCAATATGGACCATCATGAGTTAGTTACTATGCAGTCCATTCTTCTATAAATAGAAGCTCATTCATTCATTAGTTCTTACGAATTCACTGAAACTCTAGAGAGAGAAACTATAGAGAGAAAGAAGAAAAGTGTTTTGCTACTTCACTACTTCTATATCCAGTACTCTTCTTTCTAAGGTAAGGGATATTATTTGTTATACTCGTAAGGGGTATTATTTCTTTCTTATTCATGAATAGAACTTCTGTTATTCTATTTTTATTATTCTGTTGGAATAACCTGTCTATGCAAATTACTGCATACATGGTGAAATTCTTCTAATATTCCGTTCTTTATTATTCTCATTTGAATATCCTCGTCAAATAACGCTGCACGGACTGGGTTCCATTATTTATTTATTCGCTTGAATATCTTATTTGTGCGTTCTGGGACTTTTGGGTTCCATTATTTATTATTACGCCGGAATATCACATGCGAGTGTTTACGGACTGGTTCCATTATTTCTTCTTTTTTGGGAATAACCTCGTCTACATGTATCTCTATCGCACGCATGGTGAATCCTTATGTTATTCCATTCTTTATTATTACATTGGAATAACTCATGCGTGTGGATTACCACATGCATGGTGAATGATCCTTTGTATTCATTCCTTATTAAATTATGGAAATGATCTGTATACGTGGAATTACCGCATGGCCGGTGAAGTTCCATTTGCAGTTTCATATATTCTATTATACTTAGTTGGTTAAAGTTTTGACTTCTATACTCCATGAAATTAGTGGAATATACTTGATATTTGCTCTTCATCCAGTATCTTTTCATGGAAATATTGTTATGAGAATTCTTGAATTTTACTCTACAAAGCAGTATAATGTTGACAATTTGGACGTTGTTGGTTCCTGGATAAATTAATTCTTGAACATGTTTTATTAAATTATTATGTCATTTTCATCATCCTCATGTTTATATTATGTTGAAAGTCATCTGTGGTCTGTAGTGCATAGATAGACTTGGTATGATTATGACCAAGGATTATTCGGTTTAATCATGACCGTAATGTTACAAATGATGTGGAAAAAGTCCTCATTGGCCCGTAGTGTATTGATGGACAGTTTTTGGTATGATTATGGCTATGGATTCGCTTCGGCCAAGGGTGCAAAGATGAATTGTTTTATGGCATGATCAGGACCGTTGATAAAAACATGATTATCTTTGGCCCGTAGTGCATGGATAATTCGTGGTCGTGATACTAAAGAATATCCTTGCCTGTAGTGCAGGGATGATTTGATGATGTGGATTATTTATTAAGCTGAGTCTCAGCGATAAAAGTCATGAAAAACCATTTTAAATCAATGAAGATATTAGATTTTATTCTCTACTTGACTCTTTTAATGGATTGCTTGTTCTGCTGCAGTTAAACTTGATGTTTGTTATATTGTATCAGTTTAACACTTTTTAAGGCTAATGATAATTCATTCTGCATTATCTTAGTCATAATATTTCTTACTGGGCTAGTTGAGCTCACCCTTTCTTTCACTGTTCTCTTCAGGATATGAGAATATAGCTGGGATGAGTCGGTGAACGGAGTGATGGACCAGATGATAGTATTAGTAGTCCTCAGTATTCTATTAAATAGTGTGACAATAAATGTATTGAGTACTTATTTTTAGTTTTAATGTTGTCTAGAAGACAATGTTTGTATTAAAACTCACAGCTCATGTTGTATATTTAAGATTATATTTGAATTTTGTACCATGTATTTTGCGACTCAAGATGGGTGATGTATACCTATTTTGGGGGCGTCACAGTATCTCCGCGGGGAGCACCAGTGTTGTTTGTAAAGAAGAAAGATGGTTCGATGAGGTTGTGTATAGATTATAGAGAGTTGAATAAGGTGACAATCAAGAACAAGTATCCGTTACCAAGAATAGACGACCTGTTTGATCAACTTAAAGGAGAGAGATGGTTTTCGAAGATTGACCTGAGAACTGGTTATCATCAGTTGAAGGTAAGGACAGAGGATGTACCAAAGATAACATTTAGAACTCGTTACGACCATTATGAGTTCTTAGTGATGTCATTTGAACTGACAAATGCGCCAGCTGTTTTTATGGACTTGATGATCAGAGTATTTAAACCGTATTTGGATAAATTTATGGTTGTGTTCATTGACGACATTCTGGTGTATTAAAAGACTAAAGAGGAGAATGCCGAACATCTAAGGATTGTGTTGGAAACATTAAGAAAGGAGAAACTATATGCAAAATATTCAAAGTGTGAGTTCTGGTTGAAGCGAGTTCAATTTTTGGGACATGTTATTGACAACGAGGGAATTTCTGTTGATCCAGCTAAGGTAGAAAGCAGTGAAAAATTAGGGACAACCGAAGACTCCGAAAGAGGTAAAAAGTTTCTTAGGATTGGAAGGATATTACCGGAGGTTTATTCAAGATTTCTCAAAGATAGCGACACCATTGATTAATCTGACGGGCTGTTAAGTATGTGTGGACGAAAAAATGTGAACAAAGTTTTCAGGAATTGAAGAAGCTACTAGTGAAGCACCTGTGTTATCTTTACCAGATAGTACGGGAGGTTTTACAGTGTATATTGACGCGTCACACAAAGGACTAGGATGCGTATTGATGCAAAATGGTAAAGTCATTGCGTACGCATCACGATAGTTAAAGGACTATGAGAAGGGATACCCTACCAATGATCTAGAATTGGTTGCGGTAGTGTTTGCCCTTAAGATTTGGAGACATTATCTCTACGGAGAAAAGTGTGAGATATACACAGATCACAATAGTCTGAAGTATATCTTTACACAAAAGGAGTTAAATATGAGGCAGAGGAGATGATTAGAATTGATCAAGGACTATGATTGTGATATTCTATATCATCCGGGAAAAGCTAATGTTGTGGCAGATGCTTTAAGCAGAAAGAGCCGAGAAAAATTGTTTGTATTGACAGAACAGGAAGAATTAGTAAGAGAAATTGAGAAAATGGAGTTGGAGGTGAAAAATCCGAAGGATTCGGATAGAATAATAGAAATGGAAGCAAGTCCAACTTTATTGGACAAGGTGCAAGAATCACAAGAAAATGATGAAGAATGTAGTAATATCAAGAAGCGATTAGCTGAAGGCGAAGAGTTGAAGTATAAGATTGATGGCACTGGATTGCTAAGATTTTAAGAACGAGTATGGGTACCTGCAGTTCCAGAGTTAAAAGAAGAGATTTTACAAGAAGCGCATAGTACGAGATATTCGATACACCCGAGAAGCATGAAGATGTATCAAGATTTGCGTCAACATTATTTGTAAGACCCCAACTTTTATGAATTAAGATGAATTTTTTATAAATATCATTTTTGAATATTAAGGAGTGAATGTGATATAATGTTATAGTTGTGGGTAATATTTATAAATTTTACAAAGTATGCAAGTTGTTATATTATATTCGATTGGTCGGGGAATATTCGTTTTAACAGGGAATATTCGTACGACGACACAATCATTGGTGGACCCCACAGTGGAATTATTATTAGAGTTAGAAAATGACAGAAATATCTTTTTATAAAAGTAACGGCGGAAGTTTTACCATTAACTGTTAAAATACCCGGGGATGAAAAGTACAGTAATATGCGTGGTTGCACAGTAGCACACATTATTGATTATTGATGCTTACGTGAGAAGTCACACAGTTTTGTTCAATTATTGCTACAGTAATTGCTGCATAGTATCTCACGTTATTTGATTCAATTATTGTCAATATTTTATATATTATTAAATCAATAATTGAGACGATAAAGTTATTAATATTATTAGTTGCAATATTAACGATGTCTAGAAGTTCTGTCAAGGAGAGGTTTGGTCACCTAATTGCGCGCCAATAGGGAGAAATCCTTATTGGAAAGCCCCCTCTTTCCTGGGAACGACCTAGTTGTTGAATATTGTGAATTATAATAATGATGATAAATGTTGTTAAAAATATTGAGGTGATTTTTATGAAGTATTTGTTGTAAATATTGGCGTATTATTTGGACCCCTATTTACCCATTTTTCAAAACTGTGGGTGGAAAGTTATCTCGGTTTTGGTATATATATATATATATATATATATATATATATATATATATATATTTAAAAAAGTTACGGGTGGGAGGGGGAGGGGGAAACCAAGTCACTCCGTGACTTTTGGTTAATGATTGTATATATATATATATATATATATATATATATATATATATATATATATATATATTATAAGTTTTGTTTTTTATGAAAAATAGAATATATTATATTTTATTTAAAGTTTTTGTTTTATTAGAATATTTTATTGCATAGTGCTGCATAGTAAATCAAAATTTTCAAACGTTCGACCGAAGGAATCGTCCGTGAATTCATTTCCCTGTGCGTCCGTGATTTTCAAAAATCAAATAGTATCATTTCTATTCTCCTATAAATAGGATGCTTAGTTAGAATTGAAAATCACACCAGAATCAGAGAATTCTTCTTCTATAATATTGAGCGTATTTCTTTAGAGGTTTAGAAAGCTTTGAGCCTAGAAAATAGTGAAAGTTTTCTTCAAGAATATCCCCGCTATACCAGTTGGAATACTCTTCTTTTCAAGGTAAGGGATGTTATTTTTATTCAATATTCGCTTGAAATAATATTTTCTTCCATACTCTGTAGTATGTAAGTAATATTATTTCGTTTCAGATTTCGAATTCTATACTCATTTGGTTAATGTTTTGGCTTCTATACTCCATAAAATAAGTAGAATATCCTTCATATTTGCGTTTCATCTAGTATCTTTTCATGAAAATATTATTCTGAGCATTCTTGATAAGTTTTAACTTTTTCATACCGGAGTACTATTCACGGGGTTATTATTCCCAAATTACTATTCACGGGGTACTATTCACTCGAGTACTATTCACCCGGGGTACTATTCATGATAAAAATTGATTCGTTATCGGTCCAAATTATTTTTTATACAATATTATTCTTGAATTTTACTCCACAAAGTAGTATCACGTTGATAATTTGGACGTTATTGATTTCTGGATAAATTAAATTATAAATCTTTAAAAATTTATCCTTGAACTTGTTTTATTGAATTCTTATATCATTGTCATCATCCTCGTGTTTATATTATGTTGAAAGTCATCTGTGGCCTATAGTGCATAGATGGACTTGGTATGATTATGACCAGGGATTATTCGGTATAATCATGACCGTAATGTTACAAATGATGTGGTAAAAGTCCTCATTGGCCCGTAGTGCATTGATGGACAGTTGTTGGCATGATCTTGACCACTGATGAAAACACAAATATCCTTGGCCCGTAGTGCATGAATAATTTGTGGTCGTGATACTAATGAATATCCCTGGCCGTAGTGCATGGATGATGTGGATTATTTATTAAGCCGAGTCTTAGCGATAAAACTGTTGATAAACTTTTTAAATCATAGAAGATAGTAGATTTCATGTTTTACTTGACTCTTTTAATGGATTGCTTATTCCGCTGCAGTTAAACTTGATGTTTATTATATTTTATCAGTTTAACACTGTTGAAGGCTAACGATAATTTATTTTGCATTATCTTAGACATAATATTTCTTACTGGGCTAGTTGAGCTCACCCTTTGCTTTCATTGTTCTCCTCAGGAAATGAGAATATAGTTGAGACTAGTCGGGGAACGGAGTGACGGTTCAGATGGAATCATTAGTAGTCCTCACTATTCTGTGAAATAGTGTGACAATAAATGTAATGAGGACTTATTTTGAGTTTGAATACTGTCTAGAAGACAATATTTGTATTAAAACTCACAGCTCATGTTGTATAATTAAGTTTGTATTTATATTCAGTACCATGTATTTGGCGACTCAAAATGGGTGATGTATACCTATTTTGGGGGCGTCACAGTTCGTATCAAAGCTTAGAGATATGATCCTTGGCTGAGATGTTAGACAAGAACTAGGAGGGGAGAGACGGGGAATTCCTTCGCTAGTATGACTTACCTAAGTTTATTTGGTATTTAATTGGTCGGTCAGAGTATAGGGATAATATGTGATATATCAATTAACCCTTGTTTTGTGGCAGTATTTGAAAATGACATCCGAGAATGTTGAGAATAACAATGGAGCACATGATACCGTTGAATCACCAATGATCAATAACCAGGAAAATGTGCATCAGAAGGTAACAATCCTCATGCAAACAACAACACCGACCAAATGATGAACGATAAAATGTTTAGGGATTTTCTGATAAGTGGATTTTATATACAATTATCCGGTATCTTTTACTTGAATTAGTTGCTTATATTCATGTGTCTTAGTTACTTTTCATGCATTTTGTGTTCATTTTGTAGGTATTATGTTTGGGAGCGGTGTGAGCGATTATTGGTAATGAAAAGTAAAGAAAAGGCAATCCGGACATCATTTGGGCTTTCATGTTTACTTCTTGTGTTGGTTTGGAACTTAGCTTATAGTGTAGAGCATCTTCATATCTTTCCGGAACATCTTGAATCGCTCTAATCAGAGTTCGGATGCAGGAGTTATGATCGTTGTACCAACGGACGTCAGACTTCACTGTTTTGGTTCGCCATTTTCAGAGCAGTCCCTTCCATCCCAATTTCAACCTTCATTCGGTCATAATTTCTCAATCATCAAAGAAGGAAAGTTGTAGAGCTCGTCGATATCTTCGATTTGATAGGTGACAGGTCCCGTTACTCTTCCCGGATCAAAAGTTATGGCCATTTTCCGGCCATTTTTGAATCACCATGTGAAAATCGCGCGCGAGTGCGAGAATCTGCTTGCGGCATGCGACTTCTGATGCAAAAAGACGCGATTTTCAGCTTTCGGTGGTAGCGTCAACAAACCAATTCTTACTGCGTGCGACTTAGTCTTTGACAGCGCTGACTTTTCATTAAACAGTACAATTGACGCGTAACGGAGAGAGGGATTCAATTAGGGCTTATATATTAGACTTATTTCCATGATGTAAAGGATATTCCACCCCTTGGGGGCTGAAGCTTTTGTCTTCTTCTCTCTTTAATTTCAATAATAGAATAGAGTAGATTAGTGTAGGTATTTTCTAGAGTTGATTGGATTGGAGACTTGAAGCGATTGGAAATCATTAGAGATTGACCTTGGCTCGAAGAAAGCGATTTGTACTACAATTCTCTATCCTTATTCTCTTTTTGATTGCTTATTGTATCTCATGATGTGTCTTCAATATGTGGATAATAACATTAATTCAATTATGACTTAACTTCTATTCTGAGATTGCAATGGATTCTATGGATTAGTTATTTTTGATATGTTTCGTTGTTAACCTTATTGATTGTTATGGGATTGTCTATTAAGATTCATGCTTATTTGCTTAGTTGATTGGCCATCAATTACTGTGATAACCCATATGAACTTGAAAGACGAAGTATGGGTTTAGATATGATCTTGATAGCTTGTGATTGTATATTCTACGTTGTGATGGGATGTATGATTTGTGCTTAGGATAGACATATCTTAGAAGCACACTGCTCGTGATCGATTGAGAACTTGGAATTAAACCCTAATTATTTGTAAATAACATAGACATATAGTGATTTAGGTAATGTGGGTGTTCATGTGTATTATTTCAATTGTGGATTATATGTGATATTGGTATGGTGTATTGAAAGATGGCTATACGTTACTTTAGTGTTCTCGACTAACAAACCGGTACAATTAGTTTGGCTTAACATGAAATGTATGGATTTGAATGAGTCAATAGATGAAATTGTAATCTCAGGTCTTCGTTATCTAGTCTCACTCTAGAAGTAGTTAGGTTTATTTAATTTCATAGTTTAAATATAAAATATATTGTCATTCGTTTAAATATATTTTATATATTGACTCATTCAAATCTAACTACTTCTATATATTTTATATTTAAACGAATGACAATATATTTTATATTTAAACTATGAAATTAAATAAACCTAACTACTTCTAGAGTGAGTCTAGATAACGAAGACCTGAGATTACAATTTCATCTATTGACTCATTCAAATCCATACATTTCATGTTAAGCCAAACTAATTATACCGGTTTGTTAGTCGAGAACACTAAAGTAAAGTATAGCCATCTTTCAATGCACCATACCAATATCACATATAATCCACAATTGATATAATACACATGAACACCCACATTACCTAAATCACTATATGTCTATGTGATTTACAAATAATTAGGGTTTAATTCCAAGTTCTCAATTGACTACGAGTGGTGCTTCGGTATATGTCTATCCTAAGCACAAATCATACATCCCATCACAACGTAGAATATACAATCACAAGCTATCAAGATCAGATCTAAACCTATACTTCGTGTTTCAAGTTCATATGGGTTATCACAGTTATTGATGGCCAATCAACTAAGCAAATAAGCATGAATCTTAATAGACAATCCCATAACAACCAATAAGGTTAACAACGAAACATATCAGAAATAAGTAATCCATAGAATCCATTGCAATCTCAGAATAGAAGTTAAGTCATAATTGAATTAATGCTATTATCCACATATTGAAGACACATCATGCGATACAATAAGCAATCAAAGAGAGAATAAGGATAGAGAATCAGTAGCAAAATCTTCTCTCGAGCCAAGGTTGAATCTCTAATGATTTCCAATTGCTTCAAGTCTCCAATCCAATCAACTCTAGAAAATACCTACACTAATCTACTCTATTCTATTATTGAAATTAAAGAGAGAAGAAGACAATAGCTTCGGCCCCCAAGGGGTGGAATATCCTTTACATCATGGAAATAAGTCTAATATATAAGCCCTAATTGAATCCCTCTCTCCGTTACGTGTCAATTGCACTGTTTAATGAAAAGTCGTCGTTGTCAAGACCAAGCTTTCCAAAGCACGGGCAAGAATTGGCCTGTTAAGTTGCTGCTACCGCGAAAAGTGAAAATCGCGTCTTTTTGATATCGTAAGTCGCGTACGCCTGCAGAATTCGCCGCCCACGCCGGGTGATTTTTCTCTTGCGCAGTGCTGCTCTGGTAAAATGGCCATAACGTTTAATTCGGGAAGAGTTATGGGACGTGCCACCTATCAAATCAAAGATATCGACGAGCTCTACAACTTTCATTCTTTGATGATTGAGAAATTATTGCCGAATGAAGGTTGAAATTGGGCTGGAATGGACTACTCTGAAAATGGCAAAACAAAACAACGAAGTTTGACGTCCGTTGGTACAACGATCATAACTCCTGCATCTGAACTCTGATTAGAGCGATTCAAGATGTTCCGAAAAGCTATGAAGACGCTCTACACTATAAGCTAAGTTCAAAACCAACACATGAAGTAAACATGAAAGCCCAAATGATGTCCGGATTGCCTTTTCTTTACTTTTCATTACCAATAATCGCTCACACTGCTCCCAAACATAATACCTACAAAATGAACACAAAATGCATGAAAAGTAACTAAGACACATGAATATAAGCAACTAATTCAAGTAAAAGATACCGAGTAAGTGTATATAAAATCCACTTATCATTTTCTGCAATTCTTGCAACATCAGGCGAGAGAGACTGCTGTCCAAAATACTAGTGGAAACACTGGCAACTCTCGGACGGTCACCGCTAAGCAGTTCAAGGAGCTGGGACCACCAGAGTTTATTGGAGAGCCAAAACCACTTAAGGCGGAGACGTGGATAAAGTAGATCACCAAGATATTTGATGTCTTGGGATGTTCCGAGGAGCAAAAGGTTCCCTTTGCCACCTTTATGTTGCGAGGAGGAGAGGATTCTTCGTGGGAATTGGTAAAGCGTACTCAACCTACCGCACTGAAGATGTCTTGGGAGAAGTTCCAAGAACTATTCAACGACAAGTACTTTCCCTAAAGTATTCGTCACATGAAGGAGGTAGAGTTCATCAAGATGGAGCAGAACAATATGACTGTGTCGCAGTACGAAGCTAAGTTTACCGAGTTATCCCGATTTACGTCCCACTTGGTTGATAATGAGTAGAGAATGACGCAGATGTTTCTAAGAGGTTTGAAACCCGAGATACGTCAATACTTAATTTCTCACAAACTATGTTTGTATTCAGATGTTGTAAATAGGGCTCAATTATTGGAGTGCAATAACGAGTCAACTCAACCAAGAGAAAGCAGTCGACAAAATGATAATACCAGTGGTAGCATTCATCGAAGCGGTGACAACAAACGTGGAGGGAATCAACATGCCAGAAATGGTAACAACTTCGGTGGTAATCATGGCCAAGACAGTAAAAATAAACATTTCAAGAAAAGGAGATTCAACAATGATGGAAAATCATCAGCACCAGCACCCGTTGTTAAGGAAGGAGAACGACAACCTATCATATGCTTCAAATGTGGAGGGGAGGGACACATTAGTCCAAACTGTGCGCAGCAGTCCAAAACGTGTTACAATTGTGGAAGAGAAGGTCACCTAGCTAGATTTGTCATAAAGGGAAGCCAAGTTCAGTTGGAACGGTGACACCAAATGCCGTCCCAAACAAGTCAAAACCAGTAGTTCAAGGGAAAATGTTTATTGTGACCTCCCATAAAATAAGGAACCCAAACGAGGTCATCATGGGTAAGCTTATCATAAACTCTAGCGAAGTATATACCTTATTTGATATCGGTTCTAACCATTCTTTTATTTCTCCTACTTGCACTCAACGTTTAAATTTGACTTAGGAGAAATTAGACTTTGACTTATCTGTTGAAACTCTGTTGGGAGAAACCTTCATTACATCTACTGTTTATAAGTCTTGTTTGGTTCAAATCGGTACCCTCACATTACATGTCGGTCTTATTTCATTGAAAATACTTGCGTTTGACGTAATTCTAGGGATTGATTGGTTAACTACTCATCATGCAAAAATTAATTATTTTCGTAAGGTTGTTAGCTTTCATATTCCTAACCAACCTATTATGCGAATTCAAGCAACCAAACCATTAAAATAAATCACTGTCATCTCAAGCTATAAAGTTATTTGTTTATTGAAAAATGGATGTCAAGCTTTCTTGGCTAATGTCATGGATTTAAACAAAAATACATCAGTTTTGAATGATATTTCTATTGTTAATAAATTCCCTGAAGAACTTCCTGGCCTACCCCCAGAGCGTGAAGTTAAATTTTGTATCGATCTTGAACCCGGTACAAAACCCATTTCCAAAGCCCCATATCGAATGACTCCTATTGAACTTCAGGAGTTAAGACCCAACTGCAGGAATGGTTAGACATCAGTTTCATTTATCTTAGTACGTCTCCTTGGGGTGCTCATATTCTATTCGTGAAGAAGAAAGATGGGAGTATGCGACTTTGTATTGATTATCGGGAGTTGAACCATGTCACTATCAAAAACAGATATATGTTGCCTCGCATTGATGACCTGTTTGACCAGTTGCAAGGTGCCAAATTCTTTTCAAAGATAGATCTTCGTTCCGGATATCACCAATTGAAAATTAAAACCGATGACATTCCAAAGACGGCTTTCAGAACTCGGTACGGGCATTACGAATTCCTAGTCATGTCCTATGGATTGACTAATGCTCCTGTTGCCTTCATGGACATGATGAACCGAGTATTCAAGGAATATTTGGATCATTTAGTAGTTGTCTTTATTGATGACATTCTCATATATTCCAAAAGCCATGAAGATCATGAGCAACACTTGAGGCTGATACTCCAAAAGCTTCGTGAAAACAAGCTTTATGACAAGTTAAAGAAATGTGAGTTCTGGCTTGAGGAAGTAGCATTCCTTGGGCACGTAGTATCAAGTCATGGAATATCTGTTGACCCGGCAAAGATTGAAGCAATTCAAAGCTGGGAGCAACCTAAATCGATGATCAAGTATCGTAGCTTTCTTTAGCTTATTTGGTTATTATCGAGATTAAGTAGAAGGGTTTTCTCAAATCGCTACTCCATTAACTCAGCTGACTCGAAAAGATATAAAATTTGGTTAGAGCGAGGAATGTGAGAAGAGTTTTCAAGAACTCAAGAGAAGACTCATTTCAGCACCTGTTCTGACAATACCATATGGCTTGGAGGGATTTATCATCTACATTGATGCTTCAGGCAAAGGGTTAGGATGTGTTCTCATGGAACATGGGAAAGTCATAGCCTATGCCTCTCGATAACTCAAAGAATATGAGAGGAATTATCCTACTCATGATCTAGAGTTGGTAACTGTTGTCTTCGCACTTAAAATTTGGAGGCATTACTTGTGTGGGGAGAAAGTGGAGATCTATACGGATCATAAAAGCCTCAAATATTTCTTCACTCAAAAGGAACTTAACATGCGGAAATGATGTTGGCTCGAACTGTTGAAAGATTATGATCATACCATTCAATACCATCCTAAAAAAGCGAACACGGTAGTTGACGCATTGAGTAGAAGATCATATGCGGGTGCGAGTGCGATATTGTCAACGCAAAAGCCCATTTTATATGGCTTGCAAAGGATGGAGATAAAGTTAAAGACTCCAGGGACCCATGTGATGATGGCGAATATACGAGTAGAATTGACTTTAATTGATAAAGTTAAAGCTGCTCAAGCTACAGACCTGGAGCTGATGCGTATGAGGAAGAAAGTGCAAGAAGGTGCGATCCCGGAAGCAAGAATCTTGCCTAAATAGGTGTGACACGATTAAACTATATTATAAAGGATTAATTAAATTAAATGGGATTGAGTTTTATAGAAATAGCCAAACAAGGCCCTATGAGAAGTTAGGAGCAGTTAACCCATGAATGGGGTTAACTAACCACTACACTGCCAGTTACAAAGCACATTAGTTAGTCTTAATTTATTACGTATGTTATTTTTGAAAAAAAAAACCTAAGAGTTCAGTGAATTCAGAGAGATTTTCAGAGAGAGTTTAAAGGAAATTTGAAGATTGAAGAAGAATCTGAAAAGGGACTTGTAACGACCCCAAAATTCATACAATTTAATTCTCGACTTCGGTCATTAATAATACATTCAACCTCTAATTTTACATCATTAAACGATAATAAAACCATTGAAATTTTCGAAATAATTAAAATTTTCTATTACAAACTATCCTCGTTCCCAAAACCTTCAACCTTTACATCTAAATTTCTCAGAATCATTTTAATACTACAATAGTTTACATTGCAAACGATGTTACAAGTCAACATTAATACATTATTCGAAACCTTAAACTTGGTTCAAATAGTAATAACACAACCAAAGTGTATAAATCTTCAAGTATCACATCTGATTCACGTCTTTCAAGTAACACATACTTTACCTTAAATCTTGAATCTGCAAAAATGGTTATTGGCAAGGTTGAGCTCGACAGCCCAGCAAAATCTAACAGTTTTCATGCATCATGTAGCACATAATAACATGCTCAACATATATCTCATAAACATTGGACTTAATAACATACATATTTTAGTTCATATAACAAGTATAAAGATTGAGTTCCTTACTCAATCAGCATGCTTTACTCAATCAACGTAGTCATAAGTTGACTTTAACATTTCATACATTCAACATATATATAACACATCATGCTCTTTGCAATAAATATTTAAAACAAGCAAATTCACATAACAAATAATAATTGAAAGACTTGCCTTGATCGTTATTTACCAATAACAGTGTAACAGCTTACAGATATCTGAACTTCACGTGCCCCACACAATTATATAATCATTCACATTAACTATTAGTCACATAGCAACGCATAGTAGTTGTAATGTAAACTTTACTTCACATCTCATAACCCTTCCTATTATATATACACAATGTTCAATTTTATTGTGTTAACTTTCAACTTATATCTCACTGTATTTCATATTCGAAGTTCATTCAAGTGTTTAAGTCTTTCTAGGAATACTTATTGGTTTTATATTAACACTATTAAATATCTTATTATATTCATTTCATTTGATTTAAAACTCTTTTTACGTTCATTAACATTTGTTACGGCGTTTCGACGTTCATTCGTCACACGCCCGATTTATCTCTCTTGTGTGGGCTTAGTATGCGTATACAACTTATCTAATATATCATTTATTAATGTTAAGCATCATTATAATTCATAATATTCATGTTCTAAAACTTAGAACAACATCTTTTATCGTTAAGAGCACTACACTTGCATACGTACATGCTCGACGCCCTCTGATTGCCTTCAAAAACATAACAGTCCTAAATATGACCATTTTGACCCCTGTTACAGACCTCAAATTGAAAAACTTAAAGAATATAAGTTGTAGGTCTATTCGTCCTCGTTACGGATAATCATGAATCACCTCAATCGGAGTTCGTATGAAAACGTTATGACCGTTTTACCAAAACAGGTCAAAGTAGTCACAGTCAGCACACATGGGGCATGGCCGTGCCCATTTTCCATGCGCCCACGCCATCTAGCAGCACTGGGCAGCGCGCCCGCGCTAGGCTTCGCCCAGATTACAGTGTTTTACGATTTTTGACCCTTTTCTCCTACTAATCTTCATAACTTGAGTTATACACATTCAAATTAGTCCATTTTTGATTCTATGGATTCGTAATTCATAGAACTACAACATACTAGAATTCTAACACTTTATAAAAACATAACCAACCTAAAATTTAACCCAAAACACATGTTTATACTCTATTTTCATGTTTTAAACACATTTAGCGAATTTGATCGCCACGGCTTCGTTACTTAATCGATTAACATGATTTAAACTACGCCGCTTTTGTTTCTTCACATATTAAGATAATCCAACACCAATATACAGATTATAATACCTATTGATCATAAAATTTTGTACTTTCAAAAGCTAATTTTCATGGAAAAACACTGTTATAAGAATTCTTTCTACTACAAACCAACTTAATGTTTTTAATAATCAAATAACACCTACATAGGATAGATAACAAATTATAAACCCTTTACAACACAATTACAAATTATTCCAATAAATCATTCCCCCAATTTCTTCCCTTTTCCCAAAAATTCAAGAATATCAATCATAATTTTCATGGATTCTCTTACTACAATCATGTTTAAATATTAACCATATATGATGATTATCAATTTATAATCCATATATACAAGTATATATATCAATTAATTCATAACTATAAGTTTTTAGGGAATAACCACAAAGAAATCAAAACATATAGGTTAGAAGAAATTTATACCTTAAACCCTTGATTGTATGCTAGAAAAATTGAGAGCAATCCTTTTTTCCAAAACCCTTCTTCTCTAACCAAGCTTTCTCTCTAATCTGTGTGTTTCTCTCTTGAAGTTCTATTATCTAGCCTTAGGGGAAAAATAAGAAGCGTAGAAAAAATAAATGACACCCCTCACCCCACGTACTCATTAGTTTTAAAATAAAAGACGTCAGTTGAAAAACCAAAGGCCACAAGGCCTTGTTTGTGTGATGAACGAGATTTTTGTAAATTAATTTTAATATTTATTGAACTAAATAAATATTTTTCGATGATTTAATTATTAGATTTAATAATTAATTGATGCAATTGTGGTAGATTAATTTAATTATATGTGTTACATTTATTAATTTAATGTAGAGAATAATTATTATTCAAATATGTAATTATGTGAGCTTATCGAATTAAATGAAATATTTAGTTAAGCATGATGTTATTTAATTAATTTAATTATTAATTAGAGAGTTAATAATTTGACATTATTTATTAATGAGAAAATTAATTATGTGACTATGTGAATTTATGAGAAATTATTATATTTTATTTAAAATAAATAAGATATTGATTTATTTTATGAAGGAGTGTGACATTAATTAAACTATATGATAAAGCTTTATTAAATTAAATGGTTTTAAATCTATTTTGCTAGCCAAACAAGGCCCTATGGGGAGTTGGAGCGATTACCCATTATTGGGTTAATCGACCACTTTCAGTAGCGTCGATTCTTTATTTCAATCGACGTCTCTTCCTTTTCTTTCTTCATTTTTTCTAAGTCAGAAAAGTAAAGCAGAGAGAGTTTCAGAGAGAGATTTGAAGTGTTGAGAGAGAATTTTGATTGAAGAAGAGTTGAGAAGAATTATTCCCTTCTAATCTATACCGTACACTCAGGGTAATCTCCTCCTTCCCAAATTTTTAAAGTTACGTTGTTTAAGTTTTATGAAAATGGCTTTCAATCAAGTTCTGTGGAATTTCTGTAAATTGGGAAATTGAGTTAGGAATATATGTAATAATTCGAGTAGCATAACAAGTTTTATATATATTTTATATGATTTCATATCATAAGTTTCAGTAAATGATGACTTGCTATTTCAAAATTTTACATAGTTTGGGTTTTGGCCATATGGCCTTATACGTGATATTTCATGAATTGAGCGATATTATCCCTAAATTTTACATTCAGTATGTTGTTATGCATGTTGATACTGAAGAGACCAAAGTTTAAATAAGCGAATTCGATTGTTATAACGAATCCGTAGTGACAATTTTCATGTTTTATTTTCAAAACCTTCAAGAACATCAAGAACAGTGGAAGTAAATGTGTTGATTTTGCAAACTATGTGTTGTAACTTGTTAAAAATCATGCTAGATGGGTTAAGTAATGATTATATATGTATTACAATGATTGGGTAAGTTTAAATTCGTGTAAAAATAACTAGTTGAAAGTTATGGCTATATTCATGTATAATTTTACATGTGATTGATTTTTGGCCTAATTTGGCCTTGTTATTTTCATGAATGAGCAGAATCGCAGAATGACTAGAATCGCAGAAAATGAGTTCAGGTAACCCAGCCTTCCTACGTGCATTACCAAACTAAATTACCCCGCCCCGGCGGTCAAAAAAAAATAATAATAAATAAAAAAAAATAAAAAATATTTGATGAAAATTATTATTAAAATATTTATAAAATAAATTAAATATTTTAATTGAGATATTTATGGAATAAAATAAATATTCGATGAAAATTATTATTAAAATATTTATAAAATAAATTAAATAATTTAATTGAGATATTTATGGAATAAAATAAATATTCGATGAAAATTATTATTAAAATATTTATAAAATAAATTAAATATTTTAATTGAGATATTATGGAATAAAATAAATATTCGATGAAAATTATTATTAAAATATTTATAAAATAAATTAAATATTTTAATTGAGATATTTATGGAATAAAATAAATATTCGATGAAAATTATTATTAAAATATTTATAAAATAAAGTAAATATTTTAATTGAGATATTTATGGAATAAAATAAATATTCGATGGAAATTATTATGAAATAATTTATTCGAGTGTAATAATAGTAAGAGAATGAAAATATTCTAATTTAATTAAGTAATTAAATTAGAAGGGTAATGATTTGTTAAATAAAGTGGAGTTTATATTAAATAATTAAGTGAAAATGTAACTAATGAATGTCGTGAATACATATGGTATGTGTGTAGGATTTGTGGTGAATGGAAGTAGTAATCGTTTAGCATACGCACGAGGCAAGTTTCCTAACCCTACTTGTCATTACTGTTCATGTTATTAGTTACCTCGAGTAAATTATCATTACTATTATTCAAGTTCAATTGTTATATTAAAGATTTATTATCTTTTCAAGCATGATTCAGTTGTACAATAATTGTTCTATTGTATACTTCTTGAGATTATTATTCAAATTGAATATCATTATTGTTGAACCTTATTAGACTAGTGAACTTTATTGATTCAACTAGTCCTTAGTTGATGAACGTTCTAAATTTCAGAACCCTTATTGAATTATCCAAACCAAACTTCCTTTGGTACGGACTCGAGTGTCAAACTGAGATGAACAACCCTGTAAAGGGATTTACTTATGCGTTAGTGTTAAGATATTGTGCACAGTATGGTACTAAGGGCTGATCCCCCTAAGTACGATAAGAAAGGTCCATAGTCTTATGACTGTTAAAGGTTTCAAGTATAACCCTTGTTAACCTAGGACATAGTTCAAGGTCTTATGACCCTCAGAATTCTTTTGATTCTTGTTATTCATTCTTGATTCAAAGTTGAGCTTTCATTCAGATGTTTTTGATTTACTCGCATGTTATTATACTGTTATTTCATTATTATACTTGTGGGCAATAGTGCTCACTCTTGCTTAATAATAACATTACAGTTAATAACGAAAGAACCGATGAACCTTCCACTAGTAAAGGCAAGGGAAAAGTTAGTAAGTGATGAAGACTTGTTATTTTTATTAGATGATGTATTTATGTTTAAGACTTGAGTTAATGATGTTATTTAAGACTTATTTGTTTATGATTCCGCACAGATGTTTAAGTTTAGTTTAACCTGGGATTGTATTATTATTATTTGGATGTTGTAACCCTTCAGGGGAAGATTTTTATTCTATCTATTGCATGGTTTGCATTTATTATGGGTAGATAGATAGATGATATTTGTACAGTGAACACCAGATCCCGTGGAATCAAAGTACCCGGATTTGGGGGTGTCACAGTTTGGCTAACCAAAAATTTTCCCAAACTAAATTATTTAAATAATCTTATATTATATAGTTTCATGTCACACCTTTAGTTAATTAAATAACTTTAGCTTAATTAATTTTAATAACTTGTAATGGTAATTAAAATAATTTCTATTATAATTATATTTATGAATAATAAATAATTATATATCTAATTTAATAAATAAATTAGACACATCACTTTATTTAATTTATTTATTTCCTTTAATATTAAACAATTCATATAATTTAATTATTTTCTTAAATATTAAGCAATTGATTTAATTTAATTATTTCCTTAAATTAAATCCTTCAAATAAAATTATCATTACTCATTAATCAATTTAGTTACTAAATTAATTCTCCACAATTCATCAATTATTTATTTCTCAATAAATAAATTAATTAAATTATTTATTTAATTCAATAAATATTTAAAATTAATTACTAAATTCATTTAATTCCTTCAATAGCCAACTTAACTATTAAACATCACTTTCCCAATATATGAATATATATTTCTCTTTACACCCGATCATATATTTCAACATATATAGCACGTATATATACATACTCAAACTCAAAACATCTCATAATAAGAATTTTAATTATTAAATTCTTATTTTAATAATTTATAAAAATTCGGGTTGTCACATCTTTCCCCTCATTATAAGGATTCTGTTCTCGAAATCAACGAAACCTCCTTTACTCGGTTTTCACAAAATCACTTTTCAAAATTCACTTTTCAAAATTTACCATCAAATATCTTCAACACATTACTTTAATATAGGTTTTATTTATTAGCACTACCACCATTCTTCATAATAAACTTTTGTAAGTTTTATTTCATAACCTTTACTTAGACTCAATTATATTTGAGTATTACATATTCTTTGACTCGTTCATTATCTTTCTCTACGGATCATTATCATAAACACTCGGGATATTACATTCACCCATTCTTCTAAGAATTTCGTCCTCGAAATTTTATTAATCTTTATTCATTCAATCTATCAAAATAGATTTTACGTTAATACTTTATTCATTAACTGGATTCTATAACCACTATCTTTCCACAAAGATCTTTCTACAATCATCATATTCAACACCTCTTCCTCTTCCAGAGTTTCACATTTCTGTACTTTTTTGGAATTTCATTTATTTCTTAAAATTATTAAGTTTTTCTTAATTTTCTCATCCTTTCCACTTTCACATTTCAGAATAATAAGAATCTTCCACAATTGCTCAATAATTGGGAAGCGATATGAATAACAGGAATTTAAAAGATTCCAAATCATGCTGAGGGGTCAGAAGACCGCGAACTCTATTCTCGGTTTACTAGTGCTTCAACTCAATCCTTCACACTACAAACCAGAGTGTTTATCAATCACAAAGACTGAAAACACCCTCCTCACGTACACTAGGTGGCCAGCCTATTGTACTTGTAAAACCCCAACTTTTTGAATAAAGATGAATTTTCTATAAATATTATTTTTGAATATTATGGATTGAAATTGATATAATGTTATATTTGTGGGTAATATTTATAAATTTTACAAAGTATGCAAGTTGTTATATAATATTCGATTGGTCGGGGAATATTCGTTTTAACAGGGAATATTAAATACAACAACACAATCATTGGTGGACCCTTATTAACGGAATTATTATTCGGATTGAGAAAACGCATAAAAAATACTTTTTATGAAAATAACGGCGGAAGTTTTACTGTTAACTGTTGAAACACCCGGTGTTAAAAGTACCGTAATACGCGTGGTTATATAGTAGCACACGGTATTAATTATTGATGCTTACGTGATAAGTCACTCAATTTTGTTGGTATTATTAATGTAATAAATACAGAAAATCTTTTTATATAAAATGTAATACTTTTATAAAGTTATTCTATAAATAGAATATATTATATTCTATTATGCATAGTGTTGCATAAAGTATCTCGCATAATGTTTTGTATAGTAAAATCTTTTTATATAAAATAAAATACTTTTATAAAGTTATACATTTTATTAGACAATAATTAGAATATATTATATTTTATTATGCATAGTGTTTGCATAATAAAATCTTTTATAAAGTTATTCGTTTTATTAGATTATAAATAGAATATATTATATTTTATTTAAAAGATTTTGCTTTAAATATGGACCGTCAGATTAAAGTAAATCAATCTGGACCCAGTTCATGAGTTAGTTACTATGCAGTCCATTTTTCTATAAATAGAAGTTCATTCCTTCATTATTTTCTTACTTAATTCTTTGAAACTCTAGAGAGATAAACTATAGAGAGAAAGAAGAAAGTATTCTCGCTACTTCACTACTTATATATCCAAAGACTCTTCTTCTTAAGGTAGGGAATATTATTTATTGTACTCGTAAGGGTGTTATTCTTTTGTATTCATGAAGAGAACTTATGTTATTCCATTCTTTATTATTCTATTGGAATAACTCAGATACACGTGGGATACCCAATACTTGGTGACATTCTTCTATTATTCATCTTTATTATTACATGGAATATCACATTCATGCGTTTTTACTTGGGACTGATTAAAATCTTTATTATTCTATTGGAATATCACGTCTGCATGCGTTTTCTGTTGGACTCGGTTAAAATCTTTATTATTATTCTGTTGGAATATCACATGCATCACGCTTTTCTTTTGGGACCGATTCCGATCCTTATTAGTATTACGATGGAATAAACTGTCATCTGAAGTACCACATGCATGGTTATTTCATTGTTATTCCATTCTTTATTATTCAGTAGGAACATCCACTTCGGTGCGTAATTTACTTTGACTGGTTCCGATTATTTAGTATTCTGTTGGAATAACTCATGTCATCACAAGTACCGCATGCATGGTGATTTCTTTTGTTTTTCCATTCTTTATTATACTCAGTTGGTTAAAGTTTTGACTTCTATACTCCATCAAATTAGTGAAATATCCTTGATATTTGCGCTTCATCCAGTATCTTTTCATGAAAATATTCTTCTGAGCATTTTTGAATTTTTACTCTACAAAGCAGTATCATGTTGACAATTTGGACATTATTAGTTCCTGGATAAATTAATTCTTGAACTTGTTTTATTGAATTCTTATATCATTGTCATCATCCTCATGTTTATATTTTTTTGAAAGTCATCATATTCTGTAGTGCGTAGATGGACTTGGTATGATTATAACGAGGATTATTCGATTGTAATCATGACCGTAATGTTACAAATGATGTGGTAAAAGTTCTCATTGGCCCGTGTAGTGCGTTGATGGACAGTTGTTGGCATGATCATGACCATTAATGAATACACAAATATTCTTGGCCCGTAGTGCATGGATAATTGTGGTTATGATACTAAAGAATATCGTTGGATGTAGTGCAGGGGTGATTCGATGATGTGGATTATGTATTAAGCTGAGTCTCAGTGATAAAAGTCATGAAAAACCTTTTAAATCATAGAAGATAGTAGATTTTATTCTCTACTTGACTCTTCTAATGGATTGCTTGTTCATTGTGATTAAACTTGATGTTTGTTATATTTTATCGGTTTAACCTTTGTTGAAGGCTAATGATAATTTATTTCGCATTATCTTAGTCATAATATTTCTTCTTGGGCTAGTTGAGCTCACCCTTTCTTTCACCGTTCTCTTGTGAAATGAGAATATAAATTTGGGATGAGTCTGGGGAGCGGAGTGATGGACGAGATGATAGTATTAGTAGTCCTCACTATTACGTTAAATAGTGTGACAATAAATGTAATGAGGACTTATTACGAGTGGATATTGTCTAGTAGGCGATATTTGTATTAAAACTCATGACTCTCTTGTTTTATATTAAAGATTGTATTTGTATTCTGTACCATGTATTTGGCCACTCAGAATAGGTGATGTATACCTATTTTGGGGGCGTCATAGTTGGTATCAAAGCTTAGGGATATGATCCCTGGCTAAGATGTGAGACTAGAACTAGGAGGGGAGAGACGGGGAATTCCTTGGCTAGTATGACCTACCTAAGTTTATTTGGTATTTAATTGGTCGGTCAAAGTATAAGGATAATATGTTATATGTTAATTAACCCTTGTTTTGTGGCAGTATCTGAAAATGACATCCGAGAATGTTGAGAATAACAATGGAGCACAGGAGACCGTTGAGTCTCCACAGATCAATAATCAAGATAATGTGCATCAGGAAGGCGACAATCCTCAGGCAAACAACAACACTGATCAGATGACGAATGATGGAATGTTCAGAGGCTTTATACAATTCATGCAACATCAGGCAAGAGCGGCTCCTGTCCAAAATGAAGGTGGAAACACTGGAAACTCTAGGATAGTCATTGCTAAACAGTTCAAGGAGCTGGGACCACCGGAGTTTATTGGAGAGCCAAAACCACTTAAGGCGGAAGCATGGATAAAGCAGATAACCAAGATATTTGATGTCTTGGGATGCTCCGAGGAGCAAAAGGTGCCAATTGCCACCTTTATGTTACGAGCAGAGGTAGATTATTGGTGGGAATCGGTAAAACGTACTCAACCTGCCGCACTAAAGATGTCTTGGGAGAAGTTCCAAGAACTATTCAATGACAAGTACTTTCCCGAAAGTATTCATCATATGAAAGAAGTAGAGTTTATCAAGCTGGAGCAGAATAACAAGACTGTGTCACAGTACGAAGCCAAGTTTGCCGAGTTGTCTCGGTTTGCATCCCACTTAGTTGATAATGAAGAGAGAATGACGCGGATGTTTTAAAGAGGTTTGAAGCCGGAGATACGTCAATATCTTATTTCTCATAAACTGTGTTTGTATTCAGATGTTGTAAATAGGGCTCAGTTAGTGGAGCGCGATAACGAGTCAACGCAACCAAGAGAAAGTAGCCGGCAAAATGATAATACTAGTGAGAGCAGTCATCGAAGCGGTGACAACAAGCGTGGAAGTAATCAACAGGCCAAAAATGGTAACCACTTCGGTGGTAATCAAGGCCAAAGCAATAAGAATGGACATTTCAAGAAGAGGAGATTCAACAATGATGGAAAGACGGCAAAGACCAAAGACCCGTTGTTAAGGAAGGAGAACGACCACCTATCATATGCTTCAAATGCAGAGGGGAGGGACACATCAGTCCAAACTGCGTCATGCCATCCAAAGAATGTTATAATTATGGAAGAGAAGGTCACTTAGCCCTATTTTGTCGTTCACCAAAGACAAGTTCAGCTAGGATGGAGGCACCAAAGGCCGTCCCAGAAAAGTCAAAGCCGGTAGTACAAGGAAGAGCGTTTGTTGTGACCTCGTAGAAAGCAAGGAACCCGAATGAGGTCATCACGGGCAAGCTTATTATAAACTCTAACAAAGTCTATACCTTATTTGATACCGGTTCTACCCATTCTTTTATTTCTCCACTTGCGCTCAACGATTAAATTTGACTCCGGAGAAATTAGACTTTGACTTATCTGTAGAAACTCCGTTGGGAGAAACCTTCATTACATCCACTGTTTATAAGTCTTGTTTGGTTCAAATTGGTACCCTCACATTACCTGTCGATCTTATTTCATTAAAAATACTTGCATTTGACGTAATTCTAAGGATTGATTGGTTAACTACTCATCATGCAAAAATTGATTATTTTCGTAAGGTTGTTAGCTTTCATATTCCTAACCAATCTGTTATGCGAATTCAAGCCACCAAACCATTAAAATCAATCACTGTCATCTCAAGCCATAAAGCTATTCATTTATTGAAAAACGGATGTCAAGCTTTCTTAGCTCATGTCACGGATCTAAACAAAAATACGTCAGTTTTGAACGATATTTCTATTATTAATGAATTTCCTGACGTATTCCCTGAAGAACTTCCTGGCCTACCCCAGAGCGTGAAATTGAATTTTGTATCGACCTTGAGCTTGGTACAAAACCTATTTCCAAAGCCCCGTATCGAATGGCTCCTATTGAACTTCAGGAGTTAAAGACCCAACTATAGGAATTGTTAGACATCGGTTTCATTCGTCCTAGTACTTCTCCTTGGGGTGCTCCTGTTCTATTCGTGAAAAAGAAAGATGGGAGTATGCGACTTTGTATTGATTATCAAGAGTTGAATCATGTCACCATCAAAAATAGGTACCCATTGCCACGTATTGATGACCTGTTTGACCAGTTGCAAGGAGCCAAATTCTTTTCAAAGATTGATCTTCGTTTCGGATATCACCAATTGAAGATTAGAACCGATGACATTCCAAAGACGGCTTTCAGAACTCGGTAACGGGCATTATGATTTCTAGTTATTTCCTTTTGGTTGACTAATGCTCCTGCTGCCTTCATGGATATGATGAACCGAGTATTCAAGGAATATTTGGATCACTTTGTGGTCGTTTTTATTGATGACATCCTTATTTATTCCAAAAGCCGTGAAGATCATGAGCAACACTTGAGGCTGATACTCTAAAAGCTTCGTGAATACAAGCTTTATGCCAAGTTGAAGAAATGCGAGTTCAGGCTTGAGGAAGTAGCATTCCTTGGGCACGTGGTATCAAGTCATGGAATATCTGTTGACCCAGCAAAGATTGAAGCTATTCAAAGCTGGGAGCAACCTAAATCAGTGACCGAAGTACGTAGCTTTCTCGCTTAGCTGGTTATTATCGGAGATTCGTAGAAGGGTTTTCTCGAATCGCTACTCCACTAACTCAGCTGACTCGGAAATATACAAAGTTCGGTTGGAGCAAGGAATGCGAGAAGAGTTTTCAAGAACTCAAGAGGAGACTCATTTCAGCACCTGTTCTGACAATACCACCTGGTTCGGAGGGATTTGTCATCTACAGTGATGCTTCGAGCAAAGGGTTAGGATGTGTTCTTATGCAACATGGGAAAGTCATAGCCTATGCCTCACGAAAACTCAAAGAATATGAGAGGAATTATCCTACTCATGATCTAGAGTTGGCAGCTGTTGTCTTCGCACTAAATATTTGGAGGCATTACTTGTATGGGGAGAAAGTGGAGATCTTTACGGATCATAAAAGACTCAAATATTTCTTCACTCAAAAGGAACTCAACATGCGACAACGATGTTGGCTTGAACTGTTGAAAGATTATGATCATACCATCCAATACCATCCTGGAAAAGTGAACGTGGTAGCTGACGCATTGAGTAGAAGATCATATGCAAGTGCGAATGCGATATTGTCAACATAAGGGCCCATTTTGTATGACTTGCAAAGGATGGAGATAGAGATAAAGACTCTAGGGACCCACGTGATGATGGAGAATATACGAGTAGAACCAAATTTAATTGATATAATTAAAGTTGATCAAGTTATAGATCCGAAGCTGATGCGTATGAGGAAGAAAGTGCAAGAAGGAGCGATGCCAGAAGCAAGAATCGATGATGAAGGAATACTTCGAGTCAACTCCAGACTTTGTGTTCCTAATGATCCTGAGTTAAAGTATAAAATCATGATGGAGGCGCACAACACACCGTTTGCAATCCATCCTGGGAGTACCAAAATGTATCGTGATCTTCGTCATATATTTTGGTGGAGCAATATGAAGAAAGAGATAGCACTGTTTATCTTAAGGTGTCTAACTTGTCAACGAGTCAAGGCAGAGCATCAAGTACCAAAAGGTCCATTGCAACCACTTGAAATTCTAGAATGGAAGTGGGAGCACATTACCATGGAATTCGTTACTGGTCTTCCCAAGTTTTCTCAAGGCATTGATGCAATTTGGGTCATTGTTGATAGATTGAGCAAATCTGCTCATTTCGTACCAATACGAGAAACTTATATACTTGAACATCCTGCTCGTATGTACATAAACGAGATTGTAAGACTGCATGGTATGCCAGTATCCATAGTTTCTGATCGAGACCCAAGATTCACTTCACGATTTTGGGTTAGTTTACAAAAAGCTATGGGCACGGATTTACGATTTAGTTCGGGATATCATCCTCAGACGGACGGACAATCAGAGAGGACTATTCAATCTCTTGAAGATTTATTAAGACTCTGTGTTCTTGACTTCAAGGGAAGTTAGGACAAGTTCTTACCATTGGTGAAGTTTTCTTACAACAACAGTTATCAAGCAAGTATTGGCATGGCTCCATTCAAGGCGTTATATGGAAGAAAGTGTTGTTCTCCAGTATGCTGGGATGAAGTGGGTGAAGCAACGTTGTTGGGACCAGAGTTGGTACATATTACTACGAAAAAGATTCAAATAATCCAACAACATATAAAGACCTCACAAGATCGACAAAAGTGTTATGCTGATCTTCATCGAAAGGACGTGGAATTCGATATAGGAGATCATGTGTTGTTACGTGTTGCTCCATGGAAAGGAGTTACGAGATTTGGAAAGAGAGGAAAGCTCAATCCTCAATTCATTGGCCCATTTTTAATCCTCGATCGAGTAGTAACTGTGGCCTATAGACTCGTTTTACCGCCAAGTATGTCTCGTGTTCATAACGTTTTTCACATATCCATGTTACAAAAATATGTGGAAGACCCGAACCACATTATTGAGTTAGAACCGGATGAAATAGCCGAAAATTTGATGTATGAAGAGGTTCCTGTTCAAATCTTGGATAAGAAGGATCTTATTCTACGCTCCAAGGTTATACCTCAAGTCAAAGTTTTGTGGAGAAACCACGATGTTGAGGAAATGACTTGGGAGTTAGAATCTGAAATGAAATCAAGGTATCCTTACCTCTTCAATATACCAGGTACGTATCCTAATTTCGAGGGTGAAATTCATAAGAAGGGGAGATTATAAAACCCCAACTTTTTGAATAAAGATGAATTTTCTATAAATATTATGGAGTGAAATTGATATAATGTTATAGTTGTGGGTAATATTTATAAATTTTGCAAAGTACGAAAGTTGTTATATAATATTCGATTGGTCGGGGAATATTCATTTTAACAGGGAATATTCGTACAACGACAAAATCATTGGTGAACCCCTAATGAAATTATTGCCGGATCGAGAAAACGACAAAAATACTTTATGAAAATAATGGCGGAAGTTTTACCGTTAAGCTGTTGAAACACACGGTGTTAAAGCATCTGATGTAATCTGGCGTGGTTGCATAGTAGCACACGGTATTAATTATTGATGCTTACGTGATAAGTCACTAGCTTTTGTTGGTATTATTAATGTAAATAATACGAAAATCTTTTTATATAAAACATAATACTTTTATAAAGTTATTCGATAAATAGAATATATTATACTCTATTATGCATAGTGTTGCATAGTGTATGCATAGTGTTTTGTATAGTAAAATCTTTTTTATATAAAGCAGAATACTTTTATAAAGTTATGTATTTTATTAGACAATAATTAGAATATATTATATTTTATTATACATAGTGTTTGCATAGTATCTGCATAGTGTTTGCATAGTAATATCTTTTATAAAGTTATTCGTTTTATTAGATTATAAATAGATTATATTATATTTTATTTAAAAGATTTTACTTTAAATATGGATTTGTCGATTAAAGTAAATCAATCTGGACCGTTCATGAGTTAGTTACTATGCGATCCATTTTTCCATAAATAGAAGCTCATTCCTTCATTATTTTCTTACTTAATTCAATTGAAACTCGGAGAGATAAACTATAGAGAGAAAGAAAAAAGTATTCGCTACTTCACTACTTATATATCCAGTACTCTTCTTCTTAAGGTAGGGAATATTATTTGTTGTACTCGTAAAGGGTGTTATTCTTTTGTATTAATGAAGAGAACTTATGTTATTCCATTCTTTATTATTTTATTGGAATAACTTTGATATCATGAGCTACCCTATACTTGGTGACATTCTTCTATTATTACATCATTATTATTCGTGGAATATCTTATGCATGCGTTTTACGCCGGATGATTTCGCTCTTTATTATTCTGTTGGAATATCTCATCAAAGGTTTTACGCCGTTTTGGACGGTTCAATTCTATCTTTATTATTATTACATTGGAATATCCTCGTCTCGTACATTTTATGGGACCGATTTCGTCCTTATTAGTATTCTATTGGAATAATGCATACATGCAAGTACCGCATGCATGGTGATTTTGTTGTTATTCCATTCTTTATTATTTCACGGAGGAACATCGCTTGCATGCAATTTACACCGACTTGGTCGTTATTTATTTATACATTTGGAATAACCTGTACATCGCAAGTACCACATGCATGGTGATTTCTTTTGTTATTCCATTCTTTATTATACTCGGTTGGTTAAAGTTTTGACTTCTATACTCCATGAAATTGGTGGAATATCCTTGATATTTGCGCTTCATCCAAAGATCCTTTCATGGAAATATTCTTCTGAGCATTCTTGAATTTTACTCTACAAAGCAGTATCATGTTGACAATTTGGACATTATTAGTTCCTGGATAAATTAATTCTTGAACTTATTTTATTGAATTCTTATATCATTGTCATCATCCTCATGTTTACATTTTTTTTTGAAAGTTATCTGTGGCCTGTAGTGCATAGAGTTATCTGTGGCCTGTAGTGCATAGATGGACTTGGTATGATTATGACCAGGGATTATTCGGTGTAATCATGACCGTAATGTTACAAATGATGTGGTAAAAGTCCTTATTGGCCCGTAGTGCATTGATGGACAGTTGTTGGCATTATCATGACCATTAATGAATACATAAATATTCTTGGCCCGTAGTGCATGGATAATTGTGGTCGTGATACTAAAGAATATCATTAGCCATAGTGCAGGGGTGATTCGATGATGTGGATTATGTATTAAGCAGAGTCTCAGCGATAAAAGTCATGAAAAACCTTTTAAATCATAGAAGATAGTATATTTTATTCTCTACTTGACTCTTCTAATGGATTGCTTGTTCCGCTGCAGTTAAACTTGATGTTTGTTATATTTTATCAGTTTAACACTGTTGAAGGCTAATGATAATTTATTCTGCATTATCTTAGTCATAATATTTCTTACTGGGCTAGTTGAGCTCACCCTTTCTTTCACTGTTCTCTTCAGGAAATGAGAATATATATTTGGGACGAGTCGGGGAACGGAGTGATGGACCAGATGATAGTATTAGTAGTCCTCACTATTCTGTTAAATAGTGTGACAATAAATGTAATGAGGACCTATTCTGAGAGTGGTTATTGTCTAGAAAATAGTATTTGTATTAAAACTCACAGCTCTCTTGTTGTATATTAAATATTGTATTTGTATTCTATACCATGTATTTGTCGACTCAGAATAGGTGATGTATACCTATTTTGGGGGCGTCACAGTACCACTACGTCGGATTAAGATAATCCAACACCAATTTACAGATTATAATACCTATTGATCATAAAATTTTGTACTTTCAAAAGCCAATTTTCATGGAAAAACACTGTTATAAGAATTCTTTCTACTACAACCCAACTTCATATTTTTAATCATCAAATAACACCTATATAGGATAGATAATAGATTATAAACCCTTTACAACATAATTACCAATTATTCCAAGAAATCATTCCCCCAATTTCTTCCTTTTCCCCAAAAATTCAAGAATATCAATCATAATTTTCATAGATTCTCTTACTACAATCATGTATAAATATTAACCATATATGAAGATTATCAATTTATAATCCATATATACAAGTATATATATCAATTTAATCATAACTATAAGTTTTTAGGGAATAACCACAAAGAAATCAAAACATATAAGTTAGAAGAAATTTATACCTTAAGCCCTTGATTATATGCTAGCAAAATTGAGAGCAATCCTTTTCCCCAAAACCCTTCTTCTCTAACCAAGCTTTCTCTCTAATCTCTGTGTTTCTCTCTTGAAGTTCTATTATCTAGCCTTAGGGGAAAAATAAGAAGCGTAGAAAAAAAAGGGACATCCCTCACCCCACGTACTCATTAGTTTTAAAATAAAAGACGCCAGTTGAAAAACCAAAGGCCACAAGGCCTTGTTCGGCTAACCAAAAATTTCCCCAAACTAAATTATTTAAATAATCTTATATTATATATGTAATAGCCCATATTTTTTAAAATTAAATATTAATTAATTTTATTTTATACAATTGTATTTAAATTGAAAAAGGTAAGTGACTATTTTTTTCTTTTTTGTTTTGTTTGGAAAGTTAAATTATTTTAGTAGATAATTAAATAATCGATTAAATTAAAAATGGGAAGTCCATTAGAGTTTTGGTAGCTCCTATATTGAGTTATATTTATATTTAAAGAGTGAAGTTGTAACTTTAATCCTATTCTAATTTGATTAGTTGAATTTTCGAGTAGAATATATACTTATCGTCTTTGCGATCCATTAGAAAAATTATAATTTATTCATCTGATGTCGGAATTGAGAGAATCCAAATTAGGTTCCTTCAGTCTTTCGTCTTCTACAATTTTGAATAAGGGAGAAACTTAAGGTAATGTTAGATTATCAAGAGTGGGGTATGAGGAGGAAGATAATCCCATTTGTTAAAATTTTGAGGAAAAATAAAATAAAATACCCGGAGTGGGAAGCCACTTGGGAGATGGAGGAGTCTATTTGTGACGACCCCAAAATAGGTCCATTCAACCCAACCCATTCTGAGTCGCCAAATACATGGTACAAAAACAAATACAACTTCAGTAATACAATTGTCGTGCAAAAATACTGACACAACACATATCTTGTGAGCTTGAATATAACTATTATCAATAGAGTATAAAAACTCAAAAGGAGTCCTCGTTACAATTATTGATACACTATTTTACAAAATAGTGAGGACTACTAAAACAACTATCCTGAACCATCACTCCAAACCCCGGCTAGTTCCTGCAATGTTCTCACCTCCTGAGAAGAAAAATGGAACAAAAAGGAAAAGGGTGAGCTCAACTAGCCTAGTAAGAATATTATGACTAAGATAATATGCAACAAATTATCGTTAGTCTTCAACAGGGAATAATCTGATAAAATATAATTGACAACAAGTTTTAGATCAACAACTGCAGCGGAATAAGCAATCAATGAGAAGAGTCAAGTAGAGAAAGAATTCTACTATCTTCTACGATTTAAAAGTTCATCATCAATATTTTATCCCTGTAACATCAATCAATATACATCTTGAATCAAATATTCATCTTTGCACTACTGTGCCAAAGATATTCATTTGTATCACCGGTTAGTCATGTTCATCTCAACACTGTTTCATCTTTGCACTACTACGGGCCAAAGATATTTATTAGGTAATCATTCATCTTTGCACTACAGGCCAAAGATATTCATCAGTTAATCATTCATCTTTGCACTACAGGCCAAAGATATTCATTAGTTAATCATACATCTTTGCACTACAGTCCAAAGATATTCAGTAATATCAACATTTAGGACTGAGGATGATGAAAAATATCTTAAAGAAAACAAATCCAGTGAGATAAAAGATCAAATATTAGGAATTCGTATTACAGTTTATCCAAGTTCAAAAATACTTCATAATAACCAATTTTGAAGTATAATTCAAAATAAAGATCAAAACATGGATACAATCAAAGATAGTAACAATAATAGACACCTTGGATAAAAAGAAGAAAATTTCATTTTTCTGTGAATAGTGCCGTATACGTGAATAGTGCCGTATACGTGAATAGTAACTCCGACACCAAAAGATAGAAATTCCACAAGAAAAATCATCATGCTTCGTGAATAGTACTCGTGAATAGTAACTCATGAATAGTAACTAGTGAATAGTAACCCCGACATGAAAAGTTCCAAATTTGATAAAAAGTTCCAACCAATATTTCGGCATAATGATATTGAAGAAATAATATCACTTACGAAGAAAATAACATCCCTTACCTCAAAAAGATAATACTTAATTTTGGAATCTTTGGATATAGTCTTTGAAGGAACTTGCACTGTATAGCAACACTTAAAGTATCAAAATACTCATAAGAATACGCTCGATAATATAGAGAGAGGAAGAGAGAAAACTTATGAATTCTGGTGTGATTTTCAATTCTAACTAAGCACTCTAATTATAGGAAAATGCTTAGAACGCCATATAAGACTAACCTGCTAGCTGATGGCTTTATCTGTTACTATTTTCACCCACCACATTTGAAATTCAATTGAGCACATTTCTCACCAACCAATTCTAGAATTTTCCAAAATGTTTTATCATTTAAACAATAATCAGAAACTTTAATAATTCATAGAAAATAGCCCGTTTATCAGAAAAATACGAATTTTATGTCCATTCCACACGAAATCAAATTCTCTACAACTTTTTAGCTTTGAGTTTTTCCAAATTCTAAACCGAAAAATACCCGAAATCCACAAACGGATGATTTTTAAATACTTCAATCGACAAAATCTCGATAAAACATCTCAGCATTAATTCCTTCATTAATAACCACATAAATAAATCCATCATTTATATCCACATAAAATAAATATTTCCTTATCATATGAATTAATAATTAATTATTCACAAATAATATTACAGAATTACATTTATGACAACCAGGCTGTACCCAAGAAAGAGGGGGCTTTCCGGTAAGGATTTCTCCTTACTGGCGCGCAATTAGGTGACCAAACCTCTCATTGACAAAACTTTCTAGACATTGCCAATAATGCTATCTAATAATATTATTCAAATAATATGAATTATTGATCTGATAATGGAGATACTGTGCAGTGACAATTATTGAACAACAATAATATCAAATATCAATGCAGCAATTATTGAATCAATAAAATAAAATATTGAACAGTAATTACTGTAATAATTATTGAGTAGTGCCTTCTTACGTAAGGATCAATAATTCAACAACACTGTGCAATATCGTGTGCTACTGTACAACCACGCGTATTATTGTATTTTAACCACCGGGTATTCCAACAGTGTTAACGATAACAACTACGCCGTTATTTATAAAAACTCAAACTTGTCGCGTTTTCTTCATCAAGCGGTTATTACATTATGGGGCCCTGAAATGATCATACCGTGCATGCGAATATTCCCCGACAACAAGAATATTCCACGACCAAACGAATATTCCCCGACAACAAGAATATTCCACGACCAAACGAATATTCCCCGACAACAATGAATATTTTATAACCACTTGCTTATTTTGCAAAATTTTCATATTTCACCCATAACCAAAGTATTATATCAAATTAATACCTTATTATTCATAATAATAAATAGAGGAAAAATCGATTTTATTAATAAAAAGTTGGGGGTCTTACAACCTCCCCTCCTTATGAAATTTTGTCCTCGAAATTGACGTACGTACCTGGTGTTTCGAAAAGGTGAGGATACCTTGCTTTCATTTCTGATTCCAACACCCAGGTCATTTCTTCCATCGCATGGTTCCTCCATAAAACCTTAACTAGTGGTATAACCTTTGTGCGTAGGACATGCTCTTTCCTATCCAAGATCTTGACAGGTACCTCCTCGTATGTTAAATCTTCGGCTATCTCGTCTTGTTCTAATGCAATAATATGATTCGGGTCGTCCACATATTCACGTAACATCGATACGTGAAAAACGTTATGAACACGCGACATACTTAGCGTTAAGGCGAGTCTATAGGCCACAGTTCCTACTCGATCAAGGATTTCAAATAAATTGAAGGCTTGAGCTTTCTTCTCTTCATCATTTCTTACTCCTAGAATAACGCATTCTTGCACCTTTTTCTTTATATTCATCAGATCCGGTGTGTAGCTTGAGCGGTTTTAACTTTATCGATTAAAGTCGATTCTATTCGTATATTCGTTATCTTCACGGGGTCCCTAGAGTCTTTAACTCTATCTTCATCATTTGTAAGTTATATGAAATAGGTTTTAATGTTAACAACATCGCACTCGTAAACGCATACGATCTTCTACTCAACGCGTCAGCTACCACGTTCACTTTCCTACTATGGTATTGAATGGTTCGATCGTAATCTTCATCAGCTTGAGCCAACGTCTTTGGCGCATTATACGTTCGTTTTGGTTGAAGAAATATTTAAGGGTTTTAGAAATGGGTTTTGTACTGGGGTCAATACAAAATCCGATTTCACGCTCTAGGGGTAGGCTAAGAAGTCTTTTGAGAATACGTCAGGAGATTTATTAACAATAGAAATATCATTTAAAAACTGTGACTTTCATCCAAGACTTGGATAACACATGAAATGAAGGTTTCTACTAACGAAGTTTCAATCGATAACTCAAATTCCAATTTCTCCAGAGTCAAGTTTAAACGTTGAGTACAAGCAGGAGGAATAAAAGAGTGGGTAGAACCGGTATCTAATAAGGTATAAACTTTGCAAGAATTTATAATTAACTAACCCATGCTAACTTCGTTCGGGTTACTCGCTCTTTGAGAAGTCATGAAAAACACTCTTCCTAAAACCACCGACTTTGTTTTGTCCGTATCCACCTTTGGTGCCACCATCCCAACTAGACTTGATTTCGCTATAGGACAAAATCGAGCTATGTGACCGTCTTTTCAACAACTAAAACATATCTTGGAAAGTTGTGAACAGTTTGGACTTATATGTCCCTCCTCTCCACATCTGTAGCATCTAACTGGCGGTCGTTCTCCTCCCCTAGAACTTATTCTTTGGTGTCTTTGGTCTTTATTCTTGGCGTCTTCCCGTCATCCTTAAATCTTCTCTTCTTGAAATTTCCACTTGAATCATTTCTTCTATTATCTTGGCCATGATTACCACCGAAGTGGTTACCATTTCTGGCATGATAATTTCTTCCACGATGGTTATCATTGTTCCGATGACCGTTGTCACCGGTACGATTATTATCGTGTTGTTGCTCATTATCCTTCTGTTGGGCTGGCTCATTATCGCGCTCCAATAACTGAGCCCTTTTCACAACATTTGAATATAAAAAAAGTTTGTGAGAAATGAGGTATTGACGTATTTTGGGTTTCAAACCTCGCAGAAACATTCGCGTCATTCTCTCCTCATTATCAACCAAATGGAATGTAAATCAGGACAACTCGGCAAACTTAGCTTCGTACTGCGACACGTTCATATTGTTTTGCTCCAGCTTGATGAACTCAACCTCCTTCATGTGACGAATACTTTCGGGAAAGAACTTGTCGTTGAACAATTCTTGGAACTTCTCCCAAGACATCTTCAGTGCGGCATGTTGAGTACGTTTTACAGATTCCCACCAGTAATCTGCCTCTCCTCGTAACATAAAAGTGGCAAAGGGAACCTTTTGCTCTTGGGAACATCCCAAGACATCAAATATCTTGGTGATCTGCTTTATCCACGTCTCTGCCGTAAGTGGTTCTGGCTTTCCCAAAAACTCTGGTGGTCCTAGCTCCTTGAACTGCTTAGCGGTGACCAACCGTGGGTTGCCATTGTTTCCACCTATATTATGAACAGGAGTCTCTCTCGTTTGGTGGTGCATGAATTCTAAAAAGATCCTAAACATACCGTCATTCGTCATTTGGTCGGTGCCATTGTTCACCTGAGGATTATTGCCATCCTGATGCACATTATCCCGGGTATTGATCGTTGGTGATTCAACGGTCTCATATGCTTCATTTCTTATCACAACATTTTTAGATGCCATTTTCAAACACTGAAACAAAACAAGGGTTAATTGACATGTCACATATTATCCCTATACTCTGACCGACCAAATAAATACCAAACAAACTTAGGCAGGTCATACTAGCGAAGTAATTTCCCATCTCTCCCCTCCTAGTTCTAGTCTCACATCTTAGCCAGGGATCATATCCCTAAGCTTTGATACCAACTGTGACAACCCCAAAATAGGTCCATTCAACCCAACCCATTCTGAGTCGCCAAATACATGGTACAAAAACAAATACAACTTCAGTAATACAATTTTCATGCAAAATACGACAACACATATACTGTGAGTTTGAAAATAACTATTGTCTAATAGAGAGTATAAAAACTCAAAAGGAGTCCTCGTTACAATTATTGATACACTATTTTACAAAATAGTGAGGACTACTAAAACAACTATCTTGAACCATCACTCCAAACCCCGGCTAGTTCCTGCTATGTTCTCACCTCCTGAGAAGAAAAATGGAACAAAAAGGAAAAGGGTGAGCTCAACTAGCCCAGTAAGAATATTATGACTAAGATAATATGCAACAAATTATCGTTAGTCTTCAACAAGGAATAATCTGATAAAATATAATAGACAACAAGTTTTAGATCAACAACTGCAGCAGAATAAGTAATCCATTAGAAGAGTCAAGTAGAGAAAGAATTCTACTATCTTCTAAGATTTAAAAGTTCATCATCAATATTTTATCCCTGTAACATCAATCAAATATACATCTTGAATCAAATATTCATCTTTGCACTACAGGCCAAAGATATTCATTTGTATCACCAGTTGGTCATGTTCATCTCAACACCTGTTCATCTTTGCACTACGGGCCAAAGATATTAATTAGGTAATCATTCATCTTTACACTACAGGCCAAAGATATTCATCAGTTAATCATTCATCTTTGCACTACAGGCCAAAGATATTCATTAGTTAATCATTCATCTTTGCATTACAGGCCAAAGATATTCAGTAATATCATCATTTAGGACTGAGGATGATGAAAAATATCTTAAAGAAAACGAATCCAGTGAGATAAAAGATCAAATTTTAGGGATTCGTATTACAGTTTATCCAAGTTCAAAAATACTTCATAATAACTAATTTTTAAGCAGAATTCAAAATAAAGATCAAAACATGGATACAATCAAAGATAGTAATCATAATAGACACCTTGGATAAAAAGAAGAAAATTTCATTTTTCGGTGAATAGTGCCGTATTCGTGAATAGTGTCGTATTCGTGAATAGTGTCGTATACGTGAATAGTAACTCCGACACCTAAAGATAGAAATTCCACAAGAAAAATCATCATACTTCATGAATAGTACTCGTGAATAGTAACTCGTGAATAGTAACTCATGAATAGTAATTCGTGAATAGTAACCCCGACATGAAAAGTTCCAAATTTGATAAAAAGTTCCAACCAATATTTTGGCATAATGATATTGAAGAAATAATATCACTTACGAAGAAAATAACATTCCTTACCTCAAAAAGATAATACTTCTGGCTGGAATACTGGATATAGTGCTGAAGGAACTTGCACCGTATAGCAACACTCAAAGTATCAAAATATTCACAAGAATACGCTCGATAATATAGAGAGAAAGAGAAAACTTATGAATTACGGTGTGATTTTCAATTCTAACTAAGCACCCTATTTATAGGAAAATGCTTAGAACGCCATAGAAGACTAACTCCATTACGATGGCTTTTTACTGTTACTATTGCCACCCACCGCATTTGAAATTCAATTGAGCACATTTCTCACCAACCAATTCTAGAATTTTCCAAAATGTTTGATCATTTAAATAATAATCAGAAACTTTAATAATTCATAGAAAATAGCCCGTTTATCAGAAAAATACGAATTTTATGTCCATTCCACACGAAATTGAATTCTCTACAACTTTGTAGCTTTAAGTTTTTCCAAATTCCAAACAGAAAAATACCCAAAATCCACAAACGGATGATTTTTAAATACTTCCAATCCGACAAAATACTGATAAAACATCTCAGCATTAATTCCTTCATTAATAACCACATAAATAAATCCATCATTTATATCCACATAAAATAAATATTTCCTTATCATATGAATCAATAATTAATTATTCACAAATAATATTACGTAATCACATTTATGACAACCAAAAGTTGTTCCCGAGGAAGAGGGGCTTTTCGATATGGATTTCTCCTTACTGGCGCGTAATTAGGTGACCAAACCTCTCCTTGATTGAACTTTCTTGACATTGCCAATAATGCTATCTAATAATATTATTCAAATAATATGAATTATTGATCTGATAATGGAGATAATGTGTAGTGACAATTATTGAACAACAATAATATAAAATATCAATGCAGCACTTATTAAATCAATAAAATAAAATATTGAACAGTAATTACTGTAACAATTATTGAGTAGTGCCTTCTTAAGTAAGGATCAATAATTCAACAATCTGCAATATCTGGTGCTTCTTCAGTACAACCACGCCAGATTCTTTGTATTTTAACCAGGGTATTCCAACAAGTGTTAATTGTGAATAACTACTGTAGAATTATTTATAAAAACTCAAACTTGTCATTTTCTTCATCCAAGCAGTTATTACATTATGAGGCCCATAAATGACCGCACCGTCAGCATTTAATATTTTTAAACAACAAGAATATTCCACTACCAAACGAATATTCCCCGATAACAATGAATATTTTATAACCACTTGCTTATTTTGCAAAATTTTCATATTTCACCCATAACCAAAGTATTATGTCAAATTAATACCTTATTATTCACAATAATAAATAGAGGAAAAATCGATTTTATTAATAAAAAGTTGGGAGTCTTACACTATTCGAGCGGAGTATCCGCATCTTTTTGATAATTAGGTACTTTCCATTCTTTTGAATCCGGGGACGGAATCCTTTTTAAGGGGTAGGTAATGTAATACCTAGAAAAAAAATAATGATAATAATAAAGAACATATAAATTTATTTATCAATTTTTAATATTTTAATTGGACTTTACATTTTTTTTGGGTCAAAGTGGTCATTTAATTTATGTGGGCTAATAAGTAGTAATAAGTGATGAATAAATTAAATTAATAAAATTTGGGCCTTAATATTAATTGAACCCAATTAGAAGTTTATTAGAACAAGACCTCTTTATTAATAAGTACTAGACCAAATTTTCATACATCTGAATAAAGTAACTAAAAGAAAGGAGATAGCAGCCGCTGATACAGAAAAATGAAAGAGGAAGAGATCTAGGCGGTAGTGGTAAAGAGCAGAAAACAAAAGGGTAGACTCTCTCTATTAAAGTAATATCAGTATGTGATCTCATTGCTTTCTTTTTCTCTGATAAACGAATTATGATGAATGAATTATTTTAATATTGATATCTATCACATCAGTTGGAGATGGTCATTTATTGAATAAAATATGTTATAAATTGATTTTGTTGGTGTACTTGCGTGAGCAGTGCTTTGGTTGAATAACCCATGTAATATGTACAACAATTATGGTGACCAAGTAAGTTTTTGGAGTGCAAGATCACATGTTCCTATGTTATCTTAGAATAGAAAGCGAATTCTTTATATTTGGTCAAATCAGGTATATATGGAATCATGTATAAAATAAGTTGAATATATATATATATACATATATATATATATATATATATTACTTTTGAAACGGAAGGAGGTGGTACTATTCATGTTTGGTATTTAGGTTGATTATATATATTATATTCATTAAGAAAATTAATTCGTTAAAAAAAGTGAAATGATGATTAAAAGATTATTTATAATTTAATTCGGGTTTATTTTGTAAAATTGATGTAATTGGAGAAATTAATTTCATATTAATATAATTTATAATTAGTAGGTAACTATAATTGTATTATTATTACTTTTAATTAAATAAATGCGGAGGAATTTAAAGAGTTATATTTGGAATATAAATTTTGGAGTATTAATAATTGATATAAGGCAATGATTAAAGGCATATTAAATAGATTATGAATTATCTTGGAATTAGTAGTTTGGATTATTTTTAATTTGAAGTTAATATATTTAGGTTGTGAATAACGTTTCGTATTTGATATCATTGGCAATTGAGAGTAAGATTTTGTGGAGTGTGTGATAAGTAGGTTTTATACCTACTTATCCGGTATCTGTTACTTGTATTATTTGCTTAATCTCATGTTTCTTAGTTACTTTTCATGCATTTTGTGTTCGTTTTGTAGATTATATGTTTGGGAGTTGAAATCGCAAAGAATTGGTATGAAAACGCAAAGAAAATTAATCCAGACATCGTTTGGGCTTTTATGTTTATTTCATGTTCTTGGTTTGCAGGGCCGGCCCTGAGTTTTTCAGGGCCTAAAGCAAAAAAAAAAATTGGGCCCTTTGCGAATTGCTATTAAGATAGGTATAAAAAAAACTAAGAACTTTCTCTGAACAAAAAAGCATAAATACAAAAGAATACCAAATATAATAACCGACTATTTCAATATTTTCAAAGCATCATTCAGATATCACATTATCACTAATTGAAAAAAGTAATCGGTTCAAAGAAATAATATCATCAACAGAGGGGTGGATGTTATCATCAACAGCTCCTCTTGAATAACACTCACTTATAATGGGCAAATTATAAATAAAGAAGCATAAAATTTTATAGTTCAGGTAATGGAATGTAACCTTACTGAATTTCAAATAGTTTCACAGAGATCAATCAGGGGGTGACATATCCAAGCTTTGACAAGAGTTAACCTGTTTGGTTATTTTTTAAATAGTACCCATGGTAGATAGTGTAAAACTCAAAATCTTCCCACCAAGAGTTTACCTATTTTCTTTTGTATTATATTGGCTATATTATGACCTCAGTCTTTAACTGTCAAATTTTAATACCAATAAGTAAAGTACGCATGACCCATAGTCTATTAATAGAGATAATCGTAAACTCTGCACTAGCCAGATTAAGAGAAAAAAATGAGATTATACATATTTGCAAAGAAACACAAGAATGAATAAAGACATTATTACGATGGACAAATGCATAGACTAACAAAGATTGAAATTAATTTAGACATATTGAAGTAATTGTTTTTTAATTTATGTGAAATGGTTGGTATTTTTTTAAAATTTACATATTAGAATTTTTAATAGTGTTGGATCTAGTTTTACTTATGTAATAATTTTATTTGTCAAAATTTTAAATATTTTAGAGAATGATTCTATATATTCAATTATACTCATCCATTAGAATAAAACTAGCCATGCACTGATTGTATGATATAAGAAAAAGGGGCCCTAAAAAATTTTGGGCCTAAAGCCCGGGCACCTTGGGCTTTAGCCCAGGGCCGGTGCTGTTGGTTTGGAACTTAGATTACATTGTAGAGGTTCTTCTTAGCTTTCTGGAACATCTTGTATCATTCCAATCGAAGTTCGGATGCAAGAGTTATGACATTTGTACTAACAGACGTCGAACGTCACTATTTTGGGTGGCTATTTGCATAGCAGTCACTTCCAGCCCAATTTCGACCTTCATATGTCAGTTATTTCTGAACTTGTAAAGAATGAAAGTTGTAGATCTCGTCGATATCTTCGATTTGATAGGTAGCAGGCCTCGTAACTCTTCCCGGATAAAAGGTTATGGCCGATTTCCCAAAGGATGTTAGAGTAGAAAAGTTTCCTTCACAAAACCGCCGTCGGGGTGGGTATGCAAGCATCAAAGCAGGCCCCTAGCCCACCAGGGCGGGCCCAAAACAAGCCTAGACCCCCGCCAGGGTTGGGGTATGCCCAGAAAATGCGAGAAAATGCTAATTTTAGTCCAATTTGAGTCCGGGAAGTATTGTTTCGATCTGATTGACTCAAGAACTTCCAAGAGGACTTCCAAAAGGACTTAAAGACATGTAAAGAGACTTATAAAAGGAGGAGAATCATAAGGATTAGAGGAGATTAGAGATTAGAGAGAGGATTCGATTAGATTAGAGTAGAGTAAATTAGATCAAAATCATAGTTCTAATGAGTTTTGGAGAATGAAGCAACTTGGAGACCATTGAAGATTCAAAGTAGGAGCAAGGAAAGAGCTTCAAATCTACAGACAATAGATTCTATCTTCTTATCTTCTTCTATCTTTATCTTTTAATGATTATTCAATTGTGGATTCTTAGTTTTAATTCAATAATCATGAACTAATTCTTTGTTTGAGAATACAATAGATCTTATTGAGTAGTTTATTTAATATGCTTCACTATCAATTATTATGTTCTATTATGAGAATTGTCTATTGTGATTTGGACTTAATTGCTTAATTGCCTAGCTATCAATTACCGTGATAATCTATATGAACTCGAGAGATGAAGTATTGATTTAGATCTTATCATGATAGCATGTGTTTGTGATTTCTACATAGATGGAATTCAAGATTCGTGTTTAGGATAGAGATATGCCTTTATGCCATATGTAATCTTATAGAGAACTTGTGCTTTAAATCCTTTTTAATTGTAATTCACATAGAGATATAGTGGATTAGTTAATTAGAGCGTCTTGCTTAATTCTATCATCTGTGGATTTAAGTGAGTATGGGTATTATGCATCGAGAGGTGGTTTTATCTGCTTTAGTGTTCTTAGTTAACAATTCAGGATAGAAAATAATTGATGAGAAGTGTGTTAACTTAAATGAAGCAATAAGTGAAGTTGTGATTTTAAATCTTCATAATCTTAATTTACCTAGTGGTAATTATATTAGTTTATTTATAAATTGAAATTCATTAGTTTAAATAAGATTGAGTTGGTTATGGGTTAGTACTTGGTGATTTTTATAAAATAATTCCTCATGGGGACGATACTCTATTTTTACTTTATTACTTGTTGACCACGTATACTTGCGTGTTGTGCGTAATTAGATTTTACCCAACAAGTTTTTGGCGTCGTTGCCAGGTAATTAGTTAATATATTTTTGTCAATATTAGCTTCAATCAAATTAGTCTTAATTTAAACATTTTTTTTCTTTTTTAATTCTCTTCTTATTTTTCTTTCTTTTCATGTACCATGGCGAAATTTAATTATCAATGGTCGTATACAAGAATGACTCAGCCAAGGGGAGCAGAGATTAATGGTCTCAATGCATTTTCTGCATTATCAGCACAGCTTGAGACACTTTCGAGGAGGTTGGACGTTGTTACAGCCCAACATACTCGAAGGATAGCAGTTAATTGCAATTATTGTGCTGGTAATCATCTGAGTCATCAATGCACCGTTAGTTTTGGGCCGGGACAACACGGTGGTGAATACCTCAACGATTATACATATGCTAATTATCAGTAAGTTTGGGGGTATCACTCGAATTCATCATGGAGTGATACTTATGAAGACCAATACTACGCTCCAAATCCAACATTTACACCGGAATTTTCATGTGCACCTCCATTGCCACAAGAAGAAAAGCCAAATCTGAGGGATGTAATATTGAAGGGCATAGCAAACCTAGAGGAGTTGAGGATTAGCCAAGAGTTGTCAACCCAAAATTTTAATAATCGGATGGAACAACTCGTCACTACCTCAACTAATGGTCCTCAATACATGGCTTCCGAGACTGAGATAAATAATTCAAGGTTGGAGGAATTGTTGTCCAAGTTCGTAGTGTAAGACCCCAACTTTTATAAATAAAGATGAATTTTCTATAAATATTATTTTTGAATATTATGGAATAAATTTGATATAATGTTATAGTTGTGGGTAATATTTATAAATTTTGCAAAGTAAGCAAGTTGTTATAAAATATTCGTTTGGTCGGGGGAATATTCGTACGACGGCTCAATCATTGGTGGACCCCACAACGGAAGTATTGTCGTATTTAGAAAATGACAAAATTATCTTTCTATAAAAATAACTAACAGAGGTGTTACCGTTAAAACTGTTGAACTACCCGGTAGTAAAAAAATGCGATGTCTGGCGTAGTTGTATAGTAGCACACGATATTGATTATTGATGCTTACGTGAGAAGTCACTTTCGGCTATGCTCAATTATTACTACTGAGAATTCTTTGATCATATCTCTTATATTATTGATTCAATTATTGTCACAATTATCATCTCGTATAATATGTTATAGTATTAAATCAATAATTGAGACGACAAGTTATAAATGATTAATAATTGTTGAAAGATTAAATATGTGTTGATTAAAAATAAAATGATTTGTGGTAATATTTATTCAATCCTTGATGTATATAAAGAGTCATTATGAGACGTTTGTGGTAAGTTTGGTTATTTTATGGGGGGGGACATATGTCATCATCTAAGAGTCTCTTCGTCAATAAGTAATTACCTTCGTCGATAGTAATTACCTTTGTGAATAGTAATTACCTTCGTCAATAGTAATTACCTTTACCAAAGCGTCGAACCACTTGTCGTTTCACATTACAAAGCGTCGAACCACTTGTCGTTTCACATTACAGGCATCAAACCACTTTTCTTTTCACATCACCAGTCGTCAAGCCACTTGCCTTTTCACATGGCAGGTGCTAAGCTAGAAATCTTCTATAAATAGGGGCCTAGTGCTTCATTATTTTTCACGAATTCATTCAAGCTATAGAGAGAAAGTATAGAGAGAATAAGAGAGAAAGAAGAAGAGTATTTTGTTACTACACTACTGCAGTATTCAATCTCCTACCAAAAGTAAGGGGTGTTTTTCTTTCTTATTCATGAAGAGAACTGTTGTTATTCCATTGCTTATTATTCTATTGGAATAACTTTGTATATCTGTGGTTTACCCTATACTTGGTGACATTCTTCTATTATTACATTGGAACATCCTGTTTGTGTGTTTTACAGGACCGGGTTCCGTCTTTATTATTATTCTATTGGAACATCCCGTGTCGTGTGTTTTACAGGACACGGCAAAATCTTTATTATTATACATTGGAACATCCTATCTCATGTTTTATCTTGGGACTGGTTCCATCCTTTATTATTCGTTGGAATATCTTGTGCATGCGTTTTGTGGGACCGGTTCAGATTATTTATTATTACATTGGAATAACTTTTGCTGTCTTGATCTATCGCATGCATGGTGATTTCTTTTGTTATTCTATTCTTTATTATACCCAGTTGGTTAAAACTTTGACTTCTATACTCCATGAAATTGGTGGAATATCCTTGATATTTGCGCTTCATCCTGTATCCTTTCATGGAAATATTCTTCTCAGTATTCTTGAATTTTACTCTACAAAGCAGTATCATGTTGACAGTTTGAACGTTATTGGTTCCTAGATAAATTAAGTCTTGAACTTGTTTTATTGAATATCATTGTCATCATCCTCATGTTTATATTATGTTGAAAGTCATCGTGTATTCTGTAGTGCATAGATGGACTTGGTATGATTATGACCAGAGACTATTCTAAGTGTAATCATGGCCAGAAATGTTACAAATGATGTGGTAAAAATCCTCGGTGGCCCGTAGTGCATTGATGGACGATTGTTGGCATGATCATGACCATTAATGAATACACAAATATTCTCGGCCGTAGTAGTGCATGAATAATTGTGGTCGTGATACTAAAGAATATCCTGGCCGTAGTAATGCTACGGGGTGATTCGATGATGTGGAATATTTATTAAAATTCGAGTCTCAAAATATAATGATGATGAAAAACCTTTTAAATCATAAAAGATAGTAGATTTTATTTTCTACTTGACTCTTTTAATGGATTCTTTGGTTCATTTGTAGTTAAACTTGATGTTCATTATATTTTATCAATTTAACATTTGTTGTAGGCTAATGATAATTTATTACGCATTATCTTAGTCATAATATTTCTTCTTGAGCTAGTTGAGCTCACCCTTTCTTTCACAATTCTCTTGTGAAATGAGAATATAGCGAGGGGACAAGTCGGGGAAGCGGAGTAATGGTCCAGAGGATAGCATTAGTAGTCCTCACTATTCGCGTGAAATAGTGTGATAATAATTGTAATGAGGACTCCTTTTGAGTTTGTATGATCTCTAGTAGACAATATTTGTATTCAAAATCACGGTTTATGTCGTTATTGTACCGGCGCTTATATTAGTAAGTTGTATTTAAATTACATACCATGTATCGACTACCCAAGATGGGTGATGTATACCTAATTTTGGGGGCGCCACGGTTGGTATCGAGCTTAGGGATATGATCCTGGCTAAGATGTGAGAATAGTACTAGAGGGGAGAGCGAGGAATACCTTCGCTAGTATGACCTACCTATGTTTATGTGCTATTTTGTTGGTCACGAATATAGGGATAATATGTTACATGTCAATTAACCGTTTATTTTGTGGCGATGTCTGAAAATGACATCTCGAGAATGTTGAGAATAAAGAATGGAGCACGATCGATCGTTGATTCACCACATATCAATAATCGAGGATAATGTGCATCAAGAAGGCGATAATCCTCATGCAAACAACAACACCGACCAAATGATGAATGATCAAATGTTCAGAGGCTTTATGCGAATTCATGCAACAAAGAAAGCGAGAGCGACTCATCCAAAAGCGTAGGTGGAAACACGAAAAACTCTCAAGGCGGTCACCGCTAAGCAGATTCAAGGAGCTGGGACCACAGAAGTTTAAAGGAGAGCCAAAACCACTTACGGCGGAAGCATGGATAAAGCAGATTACCAAGATATTTGATGTCTTGGGATGCTCCGAGGAGCAAAAGGTTCCCTTCTTGCCTTTTTTTATGTCATAAGCGAGAGGCGGACATTGGTGGGAATCGGTAAAAGCGTACTCAACTTCTTTGTCTTGAAGATATCTTGGGAGAAGTTCCAGAGTCGTTTCAACGACAAATACTTTCACGAAAGTATTCGCCACATGAAGGAGGTGGAGTTTATCAAGTTGAAACAAAACAATATGACCCGTGTCGCAATACGAGGCAAAATTTGCGGAGTTATCACGGTTCGCGGCCCCACTTGGTGGATAATGAAGAGAGAATAGCGAATGTCTTTAAGAGGTTTGAAGTCAGAAGATACGTCAACATCTTATTTCTCATAAAGCGTGTTTGTATTCAGATGTTATAAATAGGGCTCGATTAGTGGAGCGCGATAACGAAGTCAACGCAACTAAAAAGAAGCGGTAAGAAAATTATAATACCAATGAGAGTAGTCATCGAGCGGTGACAACAAGCGTGGAGGGAATCAATGGGCGGATATGGTAACCACTTGGTGGTAATCGAGGCCAAAACAATAAGAATGGACATTTCAAGAAAAGGAGATTCAACAATGATGGAAAGACGTCAAGACCAAAGACCAGTTGTTAAGGAAGGAGAAAGACCACCTATCATATGCTTCAAATGCGGAGAGAGGGACACATCGATCAAATCGCGCCATGTCGTCCAAAGCATGTTATAATTGTGGAAGAGAAGGTCACTTAGCTTGATTTTGTCATTTATCAAGACAAATTCAAATTTAGGATGGATGCACCAAAGGTCAGTCCCGTAAAAGTCAAACCCAGTAGGTAAGGGAGGCGTTTGTTATGACCTCCCAGAGCAAGGAATCCAAATAGGTCATCACGGGTAAGCTTATCATAAACTCTAATGAAGTCTATACTTTATTTGATCTTTGGTTCTACCCATTATTTTATTTCTCCTACTTGCGCTCATCGATTAAATTTGACTCGGAGAAATTAGACTTTGACTTATCTGTTGAAACTCGTTGGGAGAAACCTTCATTACATCCAATCGTTTATAAGTCTTGTTTGGTTCAAATCGGTACCTCACATTACTATCGATCTTATTTCATTAAAAATACTTGCATTTGGCGTGATTCTAGTGATTGATTGGTTAACTACTTATCATGCAAAAATTGATTGTTTTCGTAAGGTTGTTAGCTTTCATATTCCTAACCAATCTATTATGCAAATTCAAGCGACCAAACCATTAAAATCAATCACGGTCATCTCAAGCCATAAAGCTATTCATTTATTAAAAAACGGATGTCAAGCTTTCTTAGCTCATGTCATAGATTTAAACAAAAATACGTCTGTTTTGAACGATATTTCTATTGTTAATAAATTTCCTGACGTATTCCCCGAAGAACTTCCTGGCCTACCCCCAGAGCGTGAAATTGAATTTTGTATCGACCTTGAACCCGGTACAAAACCTATTTCCAAAGCCCCATATCGAATGGCTCCTATTGAACTTCAGGAGTTAAAGACCCAATGCGCAGGAATTGTTAGACATTGGCTTTATTCATCCTAGTACTTCTCCTTGGGGTGCTCCTGTTCTATTCGTGAAGAAGAAAGATGGGAGTATGCGACTTTGTATTGATTATCGGGAGTTGAATCATGTCACCATCAAAAATAGGTATCCATTGCCACGTATTGATGACTGTTTGACCCGATTGCAAGGAGCCAAATTCTTTTCAAAGATTGATCTTCGTTAGGATATCACCAATTGAAGATTAGAATGACGACATTCCAAAGACGGCGCCGAAACTCTAAGACGGGCATTATGAATTCCTAGTCATGTCCTTTGGATTGACTAATGCTCCTGCTGCCTTCATGGATATGATGAACCGAGTATTCATGGAATATTTGGATCACTTTGTGGTCGTCTTTATTGATGACATCCTTATTTATTCCAAAAGCCGTGAAGATCATGAGCAACACTTGAGGCTGACACTCCAAAAGCTTCGTGAATATAAGCTTTATGCCAAGTTGAAGAAATGCGAGTTCTGGCTTGAAGAAGTAGCATTCCTTGGGCACGTGGTATCAAGTCATGGAATATCCGTTGACCCAAAGAAAGATTGAAGCTATTCAAAGTCGGGAACAACCTAAATCGATGACCGAAGAAACGTAGCTTTCTCGGTTTAATTTGGTTATTATCGGAGATTCGTGGAAGGATTTTCTCGAATCGCTACTCCATTATTTCGGTGACTCGGAAAGATACAAAGTTCGGTTGGAGCGAAGAATGTGAGAAGAGTTTTCAAGAACTCAAGAGGAGACTTATTTCAAAGACCAGATTCGACAATACCATCTGGCTCGGAGGGATTTGTCATCTACAGTGATGCTTCGGGCAAAGGGTTGGGATGTGTTCTCATGCAACATGGAAAAGTTATAGCCTATGCCTCGCGAAAACTCAAAGAATATGAGAGGAATTATCCTACTCATGATCTAGAGTTGGCAGCTGTTGTCTTTGCACTTAAAATTTGGAGGCATTACTTGTATGGGGAGAAAGTGGAGATCTTTACGGATCATAAAAGCCTCAAATATTTCTTCACTCAAAAGGAACTCAACATGCGACAACGACGTTGGCTTGAACTATTGAAAGATTATGATCATACCATCCAATACCATCCTGGAAAAGCGAACGTGGTAGCTGACGCATTGAGTAGAAGATCATATGCAAGTATGAGTGCGATATTGTCAACGCAAAGGCCCATTTTGTGTGACTTGCAAAGGATGGAGATAGAGTTAAAGACTCCAGGGACGCATGTGATGATAGCGAGTATACGAGTAGAACCGACTTTAATCGATAAAGTTAAAGCTGCTCAAGCTACAGACCTGGAGCTGATGCGTATAAGGAAGAAAGTGCAAGAAGGTGCTATGCCGGAAGCAAGAATCGATGAAGAAGGAATACTTCGAGTCAACTCGGATTTTTGTGTTCCTAACGACCCTGATTTAAAGTATAATATCATGATGGAGGCACACAACACACCATTTGCAATCCATCCTGGGAGTACCAAAATGTATCATGATATTCGTCATACATTTTGGTGGAGCAATATGAAGAGAGAGATAGCATTTTTTATCTCAAGGTGTCTAACTTGTCAACGAGTTAAAGCGGAGCATCAAGTACCAAAAGGTCCATTGCAACCACTTGAAATTCTAGAATGGAAGTGGGAGCACATTACCATAGAGATTCAAGTTCTCGGTCTTCCTAAGGTTTCTCAAGCGCATAGATGCGATTTGGGTCATTGTTGATAGATTGACCAAGTCCGCTCCTTTCTTACCAATACGAGAAACTTATACACTTGAACGTCTTACTCGTATGTACATAAAGCTTAGATTGTAAGATCGCATGGTATGCCAATATCCATAGTTTTTGATCGAGACCCAAGATTCACTTCACGATTTTGGGTTAGTTTGCAAAAAGCTATGGGCACAGACTTCACGATTTATCTCGGCATATCATCCTCGAGCCAGACGGACAATCGGGAGGACTATTCAAACTCTTGAAGATCTATTAAGACTCGTGTCCTTGATTTCAAGGGAAGTTGGGACAAGTTCTTACCATTGGTGGAGTTTTCCTACAACAACAGTTATCAAGCAAGTATTGGCATGGCTCCATTCAAAGCGTTGTATGGAAGAAAGTGTCGCTCTTCTCGATGTCTTTGGGATAAGGTGGGTGAAGCAACGTTGTTGGGACCGGAGTTGGTACGTATTACTACGGAAAAGATTCAAACGATCAAACAACGTATAAAAACCTCACAAAATCGACAAAAGAGTTATCTTTGATCTTCATCGAAAGGACGTGGAATTCGATATAGGAGATCATGTGTTGTTAAGAGTTGCTCCATGGAAAGGAGTTACAAGGTTAGAAGAGAGAGAAAACTCGATCCTCGATTCATCGGTCCATTTTAATCCTCGATCGAGTAGGGGAATCAGGCCTATAGACTCGCTTTACCGCCAAACATGTCTCGTGTTCATAACGTTTTTCACATATCCATGTTACGTAAATATGTGAAAGACCCGAACCACATTATTGAGTTAGAACCGGACGAAATAGCGGAAGATTTGACGTATAAGAAGAGGTTCTGTTCAAATCTTGGATAAGAAGGATCATATTCTACGCTCGAGGTTATACCTCAAGTCAAAGTTTTGTGGAGGAACCACGATGTTGAGGAAATGACTTGGGAGTTAGAATCTGAAATGAAATCAAGGTATCCTTACCTCTTCGACATACCAGGTACGTACCCTAATTTCGAGGGAAAAATTTCATAAGAAGGGGAGGTTGTAAGACCCCAACTTTTATAAATAAAGATGAATTTTCTATAAATATTATTTTTGAATATTATGGAATAAATTTGATATAATGTTATAGTTGTGGGTAATATTTATAAATTTTACAAAGTAAGCAAGTTGTTATAAAATATTCGTTTGGTCGGGGAATATTCTTTTTGTCGGGGAATATTCGTACGACGGCTCAATCATTGGTGGACCCCACAATGGAAGTATTGTCTGTTAGGTTTGTAATATTCAAGAACGCAATCAAATTGCATAAAAAGTGCGGAAACGTGTAAAAATTAGAGTTTAAAATTTTACAAACCATAAACCCGGATCACCCTTTATGCACAATTATTAATTAAACGAAAAGATAAAGAATAAAATCATACCCTTGAAGATCGAGCTTCCTTAGGTACAAGTTCACCTCCAAATACTTTCGCGTTCAACTTGAATTCACCGGGTTTGGTTCCTTCCTTTGATCAACGTTAGCCACCCAAGTGTTTGGCCTCTAGAGGTGATCCACCAAGGAAGAAGAAGGATTCAAGAAGATGGGTGGTTGGCTAAACCCTAGTTTTTCTATCTCTATAGAAAAGGAGGCGTATTCTCCAACCATTGGAATTATCACGTAGTCTTGATATCCGATATAAGACTCCTCTTATAAAGTTATCAAGTAACCCTATAAAATAAGGTATTATTTAATTAAACCCTTTAATTAAAGGGGCTCCCTAATCTTATTAGGGATAATTAATTAAACTCCTTTAACTAATTTTCCTTCCTAATCCAATTAGGAATAAATGAGAATACATATATTAAATTAATTCCTAAACTCTTTTAGAAATTAAAATAATAATAATAATTGTAATAATATTAATAAGACTCCTCTTATTAATTTATATTTAATATTTCTAAAATATTAAATAATAAATATTAAGCTATTTAATTTATTCTATCACCATAGATTAAATTAAATATACATAACTTTATATTATTACGATTATGTCATTAACTTCTTAAATAATTATTCTTCCTTTTATGGTGTGACCCTTTAGGTTCTCCATATTAAACAGGTTGTGAATAAATCAATTAGAACAATTCTAATCTTATTTAAATAAATAAATTAAACAATTAATTTATTTAAATAAATAATATTTATTCTACAAGGGATAAGCCTCCACAGCGATCAACGACTTTCCGGATAATATAGATTTCAACATTAATCATAAAAGAACCTTTGAGTAAATAGTTACCGTGACAATTTAATCCTTCCACCATACAATGTCCCAATTAAATATAAGACATGAAATTATTGTCAAGTCTTATTTTATTTAATTATATGTATTTCGACTCTTAAATGCACAACTCAAATAATGCAAATTAGAAACTCCTTTCTAATTTCATTACGCATTCGCTGAGGACTCTTTGGGTTGTCATTTATCGAATCACATAGGACATTTCTCTTCTTTTTTAATAAGTGGTAGATTCTTTATTGATCATACATTATCTCCATGTACAACTTATTATACCCAAGCATACCTTTGATATACCCTAAGGGTCTTAAGGAATAAGTCAAAGTATAACTCATCATACACAAGATACTATGATGATCTCAAGTCCAAGGATCACTTGTACTACTATCACTACTGAGAATTCCTATTGACAAAAAGTAAAACTCCATTAGGTATTCCTTAGCGAGCCGCGTTCAATTGAACTTATTCTCTAATAAGCACCTACATACTTGCTTTAGTGTCTCCACACAAATGATCATGAGATCAATCATCCTCATCCAATGAGCAAGCAAGCAACGTATGTACCAATCTATCCGGATTCACTAATCCCAATTTAGTAATCCTACGATTGGGAACTATTTTAGTTTTAAGCTTTCTAAGAATTTAGATCTCATTAGAATGATCATCATCATTATTCTAAAAGCATTGCTTAAAACTATAGGTTTATCACATATTATAAAAAAACGACATCATGTAGATAATTAAAAGCCTTTAATAAATTAATACTTTTTATTAATAAATGAATAAGATTGTTACAAAGTATATGCTTTATCATCAAACATGATTGGCTTGTTTTCATACTACTTTCATTGTCGTAGTTAGAAAACGACAAAATTATGTTTCTATAAAAATAACGGCAGAGGTGTTACCGTTAAAACTGTTGAACTACCCGGTAGTAAAAAAATACGATGTCGTGTAGTTGTATAGTAGCACACGATATTGATTATTGATGCTTACGTGAGAAGTCACTCAACTATGCTCAATTATTGCTCACGATAATTCTTTGCATCATATCTCTTATATTATTGATTCAATTATTGTCACGAAGATCATCGTATAATATGTTATAGTATTAAATCAATAATTGAGACGACAAGTTATAAATGATTAATAATTGTTGAAAGATTAAATATGTGTTGATTAAAAATAAAATAATTTGTGGTAATATTTATTCAATCCTTGATGTATATAAAGAGTCCATTATGAGACGTTTGTGGTAAGTTTGATTATTTTATGGGGGCCCATATGTCATCATCTAAGAGTCTCTTCATCAATAGTAATTACTTTCGTCGATAGTAATTACCTTTGTGAATAGTAATTACCTTAAATCAATAGTAATTACCTTTTAAAGGCGTCGAACCACTTGTCGTTTCACATTACAAAGCGCCGAACCACATGTCATTTCATTTTGGTGCGCCGAACCACTTGTCGTTTCACATTACAAAGCGATCAAACCACTTTTCTTTTCACATCACGATTAATCAAGCCACTTGACTTTTCACATGGCGGTGCTATGCTAGAAATTTTCTATAAATAGAGGCCTAGTGCTTCATTATTTTCACTTAATTCATTCAAGCTAGAGAGAGAAAGTATAGAGAGAATAAGAGAAAGAAGAAGAGTATTTTGTTACTACACTCTGCAGTATTCAATCTCCTACCAAAAGTAAGGGGTGTTATTCTTTCTTATTCATGAAGAGAAGCTGTTGTTATTCCATTGCTTATTATTACATTGGAATAACACTTGTATACTCGGTTTACCCTATACTTGGTGACATTCTTCTATTATTACATTGGAACATCACATGCATGTGTTTTTTACAGGACTGGTTTAAATCTTTATTATTATTCTATTGGAACATCACATGCATGTGTTTTACATTGGACTGGTTCCGTCTTTATTATTATTCATTTGGAACATCACATGCATGTGTTTTCTTACGGACTGGTTCCATTCTTTATTATACGTTGGAATATCCTATCTCATGCGTTTCTTGGGACTGGTTTCGTTATTTATTATTACATTGGAATAACTTTTGCGCTGTGCGGTTTATCGCATGCATGGTGATTTCTTTTGTTATTCCATTCTTTATTATACCCAGTTGGTTAAAACTTTGACTTCTATACTCCATGAAATTAGTGGAATATCCATGATATTTGCGCTTCATCCAGTATCCTTTCATGGAAATATTCTTCTCAGTATTCTTGAATTTTACTCTACAAAGAAGTATCATGTTGACAGTTTGAATGTTATTGGTTCCTAGATGAATTAATTCTTGAACTTGTTTTATTGAATATCATTGTCATCATCCTCATGTTTATATTATGTTGAAAGTCATCGTGTGGCTTTTGTAGTGCATAGATGGACTTGGTATGATTATGACGAGAGACTATCGGTGTAATCATGGCCAAGTAATGTTACAAATGATGTGGTAAAAATCCTCAGTGGCCCGTAGTGCATTGATGGACAGTTGTTGGCATGATCATGACCATTAATGAATACACAAATATTCTTGGCCCGTAGTGCATGAATAATTGTGGTCGTGATACTAAAGAATATCCTTGGCCGTAGTGCAGGGGTGATTCGATGATGTGGAATATTTATTAAAGTTGAGTCTCAAAATATATAACGTTGATGAAAAACCTTTTAAATCATAAAAGATAGTAGATTTTATTTTCTACTTGACTCTTTTAATGGATTGCTGGTTCCGCTGTAGTTAAACTTGATGTTCATAATATTTTATCAGTTTAACTGTGACGCCCCCAAAATAGGTATACATCACCCATTCTGAGTTGTCAATACATGGTACAGAAACAACTACAACTTTATTATTACAACAGTAAAACTATGAGTTTGAATACAAATATTATCTTCTAGACAATATCTATACTCAAATAAATCCTCATCACATTTATTGATACATTATTTTACAAAAATGGTGAGGACTACTAAACAATTCTTTCTAAAACCTTTATTCCATACTCCGATTCGTACTCATTTATATTCTCGCCTCACGAGAAGAAAAATGGAACAAAAAGGAAAAGGGTGAGCTCAACTAGCCCGATAAAGAATATTATGACTAAGATAATATACAATAAATTACCGTTAGTCTTCAACGAGGGAAAAATCTAATAGAATACAATAGACAACAAATTTTAAATCAATATTCATAATGAAATAATAATTCATTAGAAGAGTTAAGTAGAGAATGCAAACTACTATCTTCATGTATGAATTTAAAAGTTCATCGTCTATCTTTTATCCTGTAACATCAATCAATATACATCGGAATTAAATATTCATCTTTGCACTACAAGGCCAAAGATATTCATCGATTAGTTATGTTCATCTAAACACTGTTCATCTTTGCACTACTGACCAAAGATATTCTTGAAATCATTTATCTTTGCACTTCTGGGCCAAAGATATTCAATAATATCATCATTTAAGACCGAGGATGATGAAAAATATTTTTAAAGAAATAAATCAAATGAAATAAAATGACAAGGATTAAGGATTAAGGATTCGTACTTTGTTTTATCCATGTTCAAAAATACCTCAAAAATAATCATCGTGGTGTAAAATTCAAGAATGATCAAAACATGGATACAATCAAAGCTAGTATCCAGAATAGATATTTTGGACAAAAGAAGAAATTTTATTTTTAAATTGAATAGTGTCAGATATCGTGAATAGTCTTAGTATCGTGAATAGTAACTCAAACACCAAAAGATAGAAATTTCAAAAAAAACATCTTCACGCTTCATGAATAGTACTCATGAATAGTAACTCGTGAATAGTAACTCATGAATAGTAACTCGTGAATAGTAACTCCTGAATAGTAACTCATGAATAGTAACTCGTGAATAGTAACCCCGACATGAAAAAGTTTCAAATTTGATAAAAAGTTCCAACCAATATTTCAGCATAATGATATTGAAGAAATATTATCATTTGAGAAGAAAATAACACCCCTTACCTCGAAAGATTAGTACTTCTAACTAGAATACCGGGTATAGTGCTGAAGGAAACTTGCACCGTCTAACTATACTCAAAGTATACTCACAAGAATACGCTCAATATATCGAGAGAGAAATAGAGAGAAACTTCAGTTTCTGGTGTGTTTTTCAATTCTAACCTAAGCACCCTATTTATAGGAAAATGCTTAGAACACCAAAGTAGAAAATTGAATATAATATTAATATATTTTCACATTTTCTTTAGACCATATTTAGACAACTGATCTCAGCCCATTTGAATCACATGTGAGGCCAACTTAGTTGCAAAAAACGTTTTTCTCAAAATAATTAACTAAAACTCCCAAAAATTAATTATTTCGGAACTTCGGAACTTCAATAATTCATAATAAATAGCCCTTTTATCAGAAAATTCAAATCTCATGAGTTTCTATAGGAAATTCAATTCTCTACAACTTTACAGAAGAAAGTTTTCCAATTCCAAACAGAAATTGACCGAAATCCACAAGCAGGCGATTTTGTTTATAATCAAATTTCGGTCGATAAATGGGGTCCATGAGCATGTTTAACATGTTTTAAATATTTATTGCAACAAAAATAATCTTCCTCCTCGTATACTCATATATCCCACATTCGTTGTAAAAATATCACCATTATTATATTATTAAAATATAATAATATAATTAAATAAATTATTTTATCGGAAAAAGATAAAATTTCAATTTTCAACAATTGTCACATTAAAAATTTTCTCCATCTATATCCACATAAAATCAATATTTTCCTTATCATATGAATCAATAATTAATTATTCACAAATAATATTACAAAATCACAATATTGACAACGACGGCGGTTCCCGGGAAGAGGGGCTTTCAATAAAATTTCTCCTTCTTTGGCGCTTGATTAGGTGACCAAACCTCTCCTTAGAGCAGAACTTTCTAGACATTGCCAATAATGTTATCTAATAATATTATTAGGATAATATGAATTATTGCTTCGATAATGAAAAATCTTGTGTAATGACAATTATTGAAACAATGACAATATAAAATATCAACGCATCAATTATTAAATCGATAAAATCTTTGAGCAGTAATTCTGTAACCATTATTGAGTAGTGCCTTCTTACTTAAGAATCAATAATTGGTGCAATCTTCGTGTGTCTTCTTGTGTTTTAACCATAGAGTATTTTTTAACGATAATAGCAGTAGTAACAACTACACTGTTATTATTTTAAATAACTTATATTTGTCGTTTTCTTCATCCAATCGCTTTTAGTTATGGGGCCCACACATGGGTTTGCGTATTGTAAATACGAATATTCCACGACGATGCGAATATTCCACGACCAAACGAATATTTCCCAAACAACAATGAATATTTTATAACCACTTGCTTATTTTGAAATATTTGCGTATTTTACCCATAACTATCCACATTAATCAAATCAACCCTTACTATTTCAAAATAATAAATAGAAAATTAAATTTCATTAATAATAAGTTGGGGTCTTACAACCTCCCTCCTTATGAAATTTCGTCCTCGAAATTGGCGTACGTACACAGTGTTTGAAAAGGTGAGGATACCTCGCTTTCATTTCCGTTTCTAATTCCCGGTCATTTCCTCTATAGCATGATTCCTCCACAAAACTTTAACTTGTGGTATGACCTTTCTTGGCGTAGGACATGCTCCTTCCTATCCAAGATCTTGATAGGTACCTCCTCATACGTTAAGTCTTGGCTATCTAAATGCGGTTCTAACTTCTATAACGTGGTTGGGTCTTTCATATATTCTGAAATGCATGAGATATATGAAACACATTAAGAAACAAGAGACATATTCGGAGGAATGTAGAGTCTATAGGCTACATTTCCTACTCGGTCAAGAATTTGAAATGGACCGATAAATCGTGGATTGAGCTTTCCTCTCTTCCCAAATCTTGTAACTCCCTTCCATGGAGTAACTTCGCAACAATACATGATCCCTACACTAAATTCCACGTCCTTTCGATGAAGATCCGCATAACTCTTTTGTCGATCTTGTGCCGTTTGTATCGTTGTCGAATCATTTGGATCTTTTCCATAGTCATACGTACCAACTCGGGTCCCAACGGTGTTGCTTCACCCACCTCGTCCCCAACATCTTTGGAGAGCGACACTTTCGTCCATATAATGCTTCAAATGGAGCTACACCTATACTTGCACGATAAGCTTGTTGTTGTAGGAGAATTCCACCAATGGTAAATACTTATCCCAAGCGCCCTTGAAGTACAGGACACGAGTCTTAATAAATCTTCAAGAGTTTGAATAGTCCTTTACGATTGTCCGTCTGGTTTGAGGATGGTATGTCAATCAGAATCGTAAATCCGTGCCCATAGCTTTTTTTGCAAGCTAACCCAAAATCTTGAAGTGAATCTTGGGTCATGATCGAAACTATGGATCTGAAGCTTGCCATGCAACCTCACAATCTCATTCACGTACATACTAGCAAGGCGTTCAAGTGAATAAGTCTCCGTGTCGGCAAGAAATGAAAGCGGACTTGGTTAATCTATCAACAATAACCCAAATAGCATTGATGCCCGAGAAACCGTAGGAAGATCCGTAATTGAAATCCATGGTAATGTGTTCCCACTTCCATTTCGGAATCTCAAGTGGTTGCAACGGACCCTTAGGTACCGGATGCTCGCCTTTACTGCGTTGACAAGTTAAACACATTGAGATAAACTTTGCAATCTCTCTTCATATTGTTCCACCAAAATGTATGTCGAAGATCACGATACATTTTAGTACTTCGAGGATGGATTGGAAATGGTGTATTGTGTGCCTCCATCATAATCTTGTACTTCAAATCAAAGTCGTTAGGAACACAAAGTCTAGAGTGGACTCAAGTATTCCTTCTTCATCAATTCTCGCTTAGGAATAGCTCCTTCTTGTACTTTCTTCTTCATACGCATCAGCTCAAGATTCGGTGGCTTGAGCAACCTTAACTTTTTCTATTAAAGTTGGCTCTGTCGTATACTTGACATCATCGCTTTTCGTTCTCGCATATGATCTTCTACTCAGCGCGTCGGCTACCACGTTCGCTTTTCGGGAAGGTATTGAATAGTGTGGTCGTAGTCTTTCAATAGCTCGAGCCAGCGTCATTGCTTGCCGCATGTTGAGTTCTTTTTGAGTGAAGAAATATTTAAGGCTTTTATGGTGCGAATATATCTCCACTTTCTCCCCATATAGATAGTGCCTCCATATCTTTAAGCGCTGCAAAACGATTGCGCTTGACTCTAGATCATGAGTAGGATAATTCCTCTCATACTCTTTAAGTTGTCGCGAGGCATAGGCTATGACTTTCCCACGTTGCATGAGAACACATCCTAACCCTTTGCACGAAGCATCATTGTGAGATAACAAATCCATCCGAACCGGATGGTATTGTTAGAACAGTCTTAGAAATAAGTCTCCTCTTAAGCTCTTGGAAACTCTCCTCGCATTCTTCGCTCCAAAGCGAATTTTGTATCCTTAGGAGTTATTTGGGTTAATGGAGTAGCGATTGAGAAAACCCTTCCACGAATCTTCGATAATAACTTGATTAAGCCCAAAAAAACTACGTACTTGATCACCGAAGCTTGGTTGCTCCCAACTTTGTATTGCTTCAATCTTGGCCGGATCAACGGATACTCCATATTTCGACACCACGTGCCCAAGGAATGCTACTTCTTCAAGCGAACTCGCATTTCTTCTATTTGGCATATAATTTGTTTTCACGAAGCCTTTGGAGTACCGACTTCAAATGGTGCTCATGATCTTCACGACTTTTGGAATATATGAGGATGTCATCAATAAAAAACAACAACGAAGCGATCCAAATATTCCTTGAATACTCGGTTCATCATATCCATGAAAGCCGCAGGAGCATTAGTCAATCCGAAAGACATGACTAAGAATTCATAATGCCCGCATACCAAGTTTAAAGGCGGTCTTTGGAATATCCTCGATTCTAATCTTGGTGATGATATCCGAGCGAAGATCGATTTTGAAAAGAATTTTGCCCCTTTTGGTGGTCAAACAAGTCATCAATACGAGGTAGAGGATACCTATTCTTGATGGTGACATGGTTCAATTCAGATAGTCAATACAAAGTCGCATACTCCCCGTCTTTCTTCTTTCTGAATAAAAGCAGGAGCACCTCGAGGAGATGTACTGGGACGAGATGAAACCGATGTCCAACAATTCACGTAGTTGGACCTTTAACTCCTGAAGTTCAATAGGAGCCATTCGATATGGGGTTTTAGAAATGGGCTTTGTACCGGGTTCAAGATCAATAAAGAATTTAACTTCACGTTACGGGGTAGCCAGGAAGTTCTTGAGAAATCGTCGGGAAAGTCGATAACAATGGGAATATTATTCAAATTTGGCGTGTCTTTATTCAAATCCATAACATGGGCTAAGAAAGCTTGACATCCGTTTTTCAATAAGCGAATAGCTTTATGATTAGATATGATAGTGATTGATTTTAATGGTTTAGTTGCTTGAATTGCATAACTGACGGGTTGGTTAGGAATATGAAAACTAACAACCTTACGAAAACAATCAATTTGGCATGATGAGTAGCTAACCAATCAATCCCTAAAATCACATCAAAAGCAAGTATCTTTAAAGAGATAAGGTCAACGGGTAAGGTAATGGTGCCAACTTGAATCAAACAAGATTTATAAGCGATGGATGTGATGAAAGTTTCTCTAACGGAGTTTCCACGAGATAGGTCAAAGTCTAATTTCTCGAAGTCGAGTTTAAGCGTTGAGCACAAGCAGAGAGATAAATGAATGGGTAGTACCGGTATCAAGTAAGGTATAAACTTCGCAAGAATTTATAAATAGCTTACCCGTGATCACCTCGTTTGGGTTCCTCGCATTTTGACCCGATCACAACAAAAGCGCTCTTCCGAAATCATTGACTTTGACTTTTACGGAGACGAGTCTTTTGAGTCAAATCCCCATTGAACTAGGTTTCACTACCGTACAATCTCGGAGCGATATGTGTCATTCCTTTCCACAATTATAGCATACCTTGAGCTGTTGTGGGCGGTTGGGTGATATGTCCCTCTTTCCGCATTTATAGCATATAATTGGTGGTCGTTCTCCTCCCTTAGAACCGATTCTTCGCTTAAGCCTTTATCGTCTTCACATGGTCGTTGTTAAATCTTCTCTTTTTAAAATCTCCTCCGACTCGCTTCTTCTATTTTTTCATAGCCATGATTACCACGGAGTGGTTACCATTTTTGTCCGTCTGTTTCTTTCTCCATTTGGTTATCATTATTACATTGTTGTTATCTACAGATACGATCCTGGTTATGGTCCCTCGGTTGACCGTACTCGTTATCTCGCTCTAATAATTGAGCCATGTTTACAACATCTCGAATAGAGAGAAAGTTTATGAGAAATGAGATCTTGGCGTATCTTGGGGTTTCAAACCACTAAGAAACATCCGCGTCATCGTTCCTCATTCTCCACCAAATGAGGTGTAAACTGGATAACTCTGCAAACTTTGCCTCGTCTTTGAGACACCGTCGTGTTGTTTTGCTCTAATCGATGAACTCCACTTCCTTCATATAGCGAACACTTTCGGGAAAGTATTTGTCATTAAATAGTTCTGAAACGTTTCCCAAGACATCTTTGAGTGCGAAATTTGGATGGGTGCACTTCACGAGACTCCCACCGATGATCGCCTTTCGCCACGGAACATAAAGGTGGCGAATGGAACCTTCATTCTCCGTGCATCCCAAGACATCGAATATCTTGGTAATTTGCTTGACCCATGTTTCCGCCATGATCGGATCGGCTTTCCCTTAAATTCGGTGGTCCCAACTCTTTGAAGCTGCTTGCATTTGTGACAACCCGTGAATTGCTATCATTTCCTCTCCTGTATTTTGAACACGAGTCTCCCTCTTACGATTTTGCATGAGCGCAAAAAGCTTCTAAACATCCCTCGTTCATCATCGCTTTCGGTGGCGTTGTTCACATGAGGAACATTGCCGACGACTGTTGCACGTTCTCCTCGTTGGTGAGTCTGAGCGTCTCCACGGTCTCATTTCCATTGTTAATATTCTCGATCGACATTCTCAAATTGTCATAAAACAAGGGTTAATTAAGGAAATCAATATATCACATAATATCCTTATATCTTGACCAACTAAAAAATAAGCTTAGGTAGGACACACTAGCGAAGGATTTACTCGTCTCTCCCTCCTAGTTCTATTCCACGATCTCCATGGAGATCATATCCTAAGCTCGATACCAAGCTGTGATGCCCCAAAATAGGTATACATCACCCATTCTAAGTTGTCAATACATGATACGAAACAACTACAACTTTATTATTTACAACGAGAAAGCTGTGAGTTTGAATACAAATATTATCTTCTAGACAATATCTATACTCAAATAAATCCTCATCACATTTATTGATACATTATTTTACAAAATGGTGAGGACTACTAAACAATTCTTTCTAAAACCTTCATTCCATTACCCAGGCTGTACTCATTTATATTCTCGCCTCACGAGAAGAAAAATGGAATAAAAAGGAAAAGGGTGAGCTCAACTAGCCCGGTAAAGAATATTATGACTAAGATAATATACAACAAATTACCGTTAGTCTTCAACGGGGAAAAATCTAATAGAATACAATAGACAACAAATTTTAAATCAATATTCGCGGTGAAATAATAATTCATTAGAAGAGTTAAGTAGAGAATGCAAACTACTATCTTCTATGCATGAATTTAAAAGTTCATAAATCTATCTTTTATCCTGTAACATCAATCAATATACATACGGAATCAAATATTCATCTTTGCACTCTGAGCCAAAGATATTCATCGATTAGTTATGTTCATCTAAACACATTCATCTTTGCACTCTGACCAAAGATATTCTTGAAATCATTCATCTTTGCACTACGGGCCAAAGATATTCAATAATATCATCATTTAAGGCGAGGATGATGAAAATATATTTTAAAAAAGCGAATCCGATTGAAACAAAATGACAAGGATAAAGGATTAAGTATTCGTACTTTGTTTTATCCATGTTCAAAAATACCTCAAAAATAATCATAGTGGTGTAAAATTCAAGAATGATCAAAACATGGATACAATCAAAGCTAGTATCCCGAATAGATATTTTGGACAAAAAGAAGAAATTTTATTTTTCGGTGAATAGTGCCATATAAGTGAATAGTGCCGTATACGTGAATAGTAACTCCGACACCAAAAGATAGAAATTTTCCAAAAAACATCTTCACGCTTCATGAATAGTACTCATGAATAGTAACTCGTGAATAGTAACTCATGAATAGTAACTCGTGAATAGTAACTCATGAATAGTAACTCATGAATAGTAACTCGTGAATAGTAACCCCAACATGAAAAAGTTCCAAATTTGATAAAAAGTTCCAACCAATATTTCAGCATAATGATATTGAAGAAATAATATCATTTGAGAAGAAAATAACACCCCTTACCTCGAAAGATTAGTACTTCTAAATTTGGAATACGGGTATAGTCTTTGAAGGAACTTGCACAATCTAACTATACTCAAAGTATACTCACAAGAATACGCTCAATATATCGAGAGAGAAATAGAGAGAAACTTGGGTTTACGGTGTGTTTTCAATTCTAACCTAAGCACCCTATTTATAGGAAAATGCTTAGAACACCAAAGTAGAAAATTGAATATAATATTATATATATTTTCACATTTTCTTTAGACCACCTTAGATAACTTATCTCAGCCCATTTGAATCACATGTGAGGCCAACTTAGTTGCAAAAAAGTTTTTCTCAAAATAATTAACTAAAACTCCCAAAAATTAATTATTTGAACTTGAACTTCAATAATTCATAATAAATAGCCCTTTTATCAGAAAATTCAAATCTCATGAGTTTTTATAGGAAATTCAATTCTCTACAACTTTGCAGAAGAAAGTTTTCCAAATTCCAAACAGAAATTGACCGAAATCCACAATCGGCCGATTTTATAAATTTATAATCAAATTTCGGTCGATAAATGGGGTCCACCAGAGCATGTTTAACATGTTTTAAATATTTATTGCAACAAAAATACTCTTCCTCTCATATATACTCATATATCCCACATTCTTTGTAAAAATATCATCATTATTATATTATTATAATATAATAATATAATTAAATAAATTATTTTATCGAGAAAAAGATAAAATTTCAATTTTCAACAATTGTCACATTAAAATTTTCTCCATCTATATCCACATAAAATCAATATTTTCCTTATCATATGAATCAATAATTAATTATTCACAAATAATATTACAAAATCACAATATTGATGACCGGGGAGTTCCGGAAAGAGGGGCTTTCAATAAGAATTTCTCCTTCTTGGTGGCGCAATTAGGTGACCAAACCTCTCCTTAGATAGAACTTTCTAGACATTGCCAATAATGTTATCTAATAATATTATTCATATAATATGAATTATTGCTTCGATAATGAAAAATACTGTGTAATGACAATTATTGAAACAACAGCAATATAAAATATCAACGCATCAATTATTAAATCAATAAAATCTTTGAGCGATAATTCACTGTAACCATTATTGAGTAGTGCCTTCTTACGTAAGAATCAATAATTGGTGCAATCCAAAATCTTCTTGTGTTTTAACCACCGAGTATTTTAACAGTATTAACGATAGCAACTACACCATTATTTTTAAACAACTTATATTTGTCGTTTTCTTCATCCAATCGCTTTCCGTTATGGGGCCCACACATGGTCGCTTGTAGTAAATGCGAATATTCCCCGACGGTATGAATATTCCACGACCAAACGAATATTCCCAAACAACAATGAATATTTTATAACCACTTGCTTATTTTGAAATATTTGCGTATTTTACCCTAACTATCCACATTAATCAAATCAACCCTTACTATTTCAAAATAATAAATAGAAAATTAAATTTCATTAATAATAAGTTGGGGTCTTACATTAACTTTCTTGTTGTAGGAATGATAATTTATTCTCGCATTATCTTAGTCATAATATTTCTTCTTGAGCTAGTTGAGCTCACCCTTTCTTTCACTTTGTTCTCTGAGGAAAAATGAATAATATGGGGCGATGTCGGGGAATAGAGTAATGGTCCAGAGGATAGCATTAGTAGTCCTCACTATTCTGTGAAATAGTGTGATAATAATTGTAATGAGGACTCCTTTTGAGTTTGTATGATCTCTAGTAGACAATATTTGTATTCAAACTCACAGTTTATGTCGTATTGTACACGACAGTTATATTAGTAAGTTGTATTTAAATTCTGTACCATGTATCTGACTACCCAAGATGGGTGATGTATACCTAATTTTGGGGGCGTCACACGTAGCATCAAGTGAGGAGAGGAGGATTAATCAAGAGTGATCAATTTAGAATCAAGAGAAATCAATTCAAAATCAAGTGAAATCAATTCAGAATCAAGAGAAATCAATTCAAAATATGCAGAACCAGATGGATCAAATGCTCAAAGCCTTGAACAACTATCCTCAAAACAATTGGTGTTATGATGAGGATTCGGAGGTTGATGAAGTGCCTGAGCCAAATCTACAACTGGATGAGACACGAGATGTTGAAAAAAAGGAGACAAGTGGGGATAATGAAAATAAGGTCGGTGAAGAACTAACTATGAGTACCAACAAGGATGAGTCAATGTTATTAGTGCCCCAAGTTCTTTCTCCACAAAAGATGAAGGGTCCAGTTCGATTTGCAAAACCGTGCCCGCTTGGTAGTCATGTCGTCGACAAGGCTCTTTATTACATGAGAGGTAGTAAAAATGTAAAGCCATGGTGGGATAAGGAGGAGAAGATGGAAGAAGAGCCCGTTGTTCTTGCCAAGCCTCAAAGCCCCAATCGAATCATAGGCTCAACGGACAGAAAAGTACCTAGTTATTCAACATTCTCAATTGGGCACATATTTAAACAAAGCATGCTAGGTGACTTTAATTCGATAGCCATCACAAATGGGAACCTACCAAAAGCTACATTATTTCTGATGGATGGAGGGTTCCTCAACTATCGAAGAGGAATTGGATAGCGTTGACCAGACAAAGTTAGGCTGAAAGACTATAATTCAAGCGCTAACTGGGAGGCAACCCAGGAATTTTTCTATTTATTTGCTTTACTAGTTTATTTAGTATATAGGAATTAATTTGCTTATTAAGTTCTCTTACCAATCCAAGTGCTATTCTAATCCATGTTGTCTCTTCATTGTAGGTATTGGAGGTTCAATGGATAGGAAAATGGTCGTTGCCGCCATCGCCACCATCACCTCACGCTTAGTTGATTACAGGGAAGTTCTCTTCTACTTACCGCTATATTCTTAAAACGAGGACATTGTAATTGCTAAGTTTGGGGGAGTTTAGTTTAGTTCATTATTGCATGTTTAGTTTCATGTTTATGTTATGTTATTTTGCATATGTTAGGTTCATTAGGTGTGCATTCATGTAGTACAACTGCATAAGTAGTTGCATAATAGTATAGTTTAAATAGCATTATATTAAGTTCTTACAATGGAAAAAAAAAATTCAAAAATTCAAAAAAAAAATTATTAGTTAGTTACTATGTTCATTTGCATGAATCCAGTTGTTAGATAGTTTACAGTTTGTTTTGGCCAATGATGAGATAGGAATTGGGTAGACAAGTATAGTACTGACTATTAGAGCTTTGATGTGATTTCTTATTATGAATTGAGTCTTTTTCTATTTGATACTGGTATAATAAGGACAGCACAGTAAAAACAACTTGTTGAATGATTGAGTTTAAATTGATACATAATGGGATTCTAAAGGATAATGCTAGTTTAAATAAGAGAATGACAAAGATAGGCAGTGAAGGCGAAGAATTAGGCAAGAACCTAGTTTTGGGGGAAAAAGTGGGGTATATAAGCTTCTAAAAAAAATATATTGAGTTGAATAAATTGAGTCCTGTGGTGGGTCGAGAAGAAGCATGAAATGCACTCCTCATAAACACAGGCGTGAGATGGAGCGTAAAACGCACTCACTATCCAAAAAGAAAAATAAAAAGAAAAAATAGAAAAAAAAGAATAAATAAAATGGGAAATAAGAGCAAAAAGCCCCCGTGGGTGAAAAATAAAGCATAAGTATCCCATGTTGATCCTCGATATTGGTAATTATTTGATTTTAGTTGGATCTAGCGTGTTTTTAGATTTCTTTAGTTCACACCATATGATGCTTTCGAAGAGACTTGTTATGTGTTAAATTTGATTTTATATCAGTTAACATTGTTGTGGAGCACACACGCACTATATTAGTGATAACAGTCTAAGATTTGATGATTGATTCGGAAGTTATTGATGAGTTTTGATATGATGTATAATCGTGTTTACTTGATTTTTCTAAGGCCGGTTGAATAAACTTGTTTCTATCATTACTGCTGGATACGTAGGCATGCAGATTAGTTGCATTGCATATCATTGTTGTTTTGTGTTTTTGCTTGAGGACAAACAAAGGTTTAAGTTTGGGGGTATCCAAAAACTTGTTGGGTAAAATCTAATTATGCACAACAAACAAGTATACGTGGTCAACAAGTAAAAAAGTGAAAGTAGAGTATTGTTCCCATGAGGAATTGTTTAATAAAAATCACCAAGTACTAACCGGGCCCGTAACCAACTCAATCTTATTTAAACGAATGAATTTCAATTTATAAATAAACTAATTCTAATTACCACTAGTTAAATTAAGATTACGGAGATTTAAGATTACAACTTCACTTATTGCTTCATTTAAGTTAACACACTTCTCATCAATTATTTTCTATCCTGAATTGTTAATCAAGAACACTAAAGTAGATAAAACCACCTCTCGATGCATAATACACATACTCACTTAAATCCATAGATGATAGAATTAAGCAAGACACCCTAATTAACTAATCCACTATATCTCTATGTGAATTACAATTAAAAAGGATTTAAAGCACAAGTTCTCTATAAGATTACATATGGCGTAAAGGCATATCTCTATCCTAAATACGAATCATGAATTCCATCTATGTAGAAATCACAAACACATGCTATCATGATAAGATCTAAATCAATACTTCATCACTCGAGTTCATATAGATTATTACGGTAATTGATAGCTAGGCAATTAAGCAATTAAGTCCAAATCACAATAGACAATTCTCATAATAAAACATAATAATTGATAGCGAAGCATATTAAAATAAACTACACAATAAGATCCATTGTAATCTCAAACAAAGAATTAGTTCATGATCATTGAATTAAAACTAAGAATCCACAATTGAATAATCAGTAAAAGATAAAGATAGAAGAAGATAAGAAGATAGAATCTATTGTCTATAGATTTGAAGCTCCTTCCTTGCTCCTACTTTGAATCTTCAATGGTCTCCAAGTTGTTTCATTCTCCAAAACTCATTAGAACTATGATTTTGATCTAATTTACTCTACTCTAATGTAATGGAATCCTCTCTCTAATCTCTAATCTCCTCTAATCCTTGTGATTCTCCTCCTTTTATAAGTCTCTTTACATGTGTTGGTCGATTTCATAATCAATAAATACGTGCAAGTATACACGGTCAACAAGTAATAAAGTGATAAGATAAAGTGTCGATCCCACAGAGAATTCTATTTAATAAATTCCAACTACTAGCACTATATCAACCCAATTTTATTTAAACAATTATAAATTATGATTTTCTGAAATATTGAAACTAAATTAAACAATTAAAGATATTACTCTAAAATAGGCAAATAAATGAAATAAGATTTGAATGAATGACTTCAGATAAATAAGGATTAAGACTTTAATATCCCCAATTATGAACTATAATTCAATTATCCAATTATCCCAATTATTATGTCTACTGAATTGTTAACAGGAATTCTCAAATGTCAAAAGTCCTTTTCCAAGTAACCAATTGACTTCTATTTAATCATGATTAATCTTGCTATATTCCTATGCAAAACAAGTGAACTAAACTCCTTCAATTCCAATTCCTTATGTGTTACATGCGGTGAACAGATATTTCCATTCAATTCACAAACCTAATTATTCACTGTGCAAATAACTAAGTCACACGTTATCAAGCCCAAATTCCTCTTTCAATTCCTTCTAGAGTAACAAGGTAATTATAGGCCAAATAATTAATCAATAGATGCAAGGCAAGACAAACAATTCACTTTAACATAAATAATTGGAATAAATTGAATAACTAATTTATAGCCATAAAAGGTTCAATTGAAATCTTAATTAAAGAATTAGTTCATAACGGAAATAAAAACCAACAATCTTTTGCAAATCATCCTTAAAGAATTACACAAATTGAAAATAAGGAGAAGAAGAAAAACTCTTGAGCCAATCCTTAGTCTTCAAGTAATCCTTTGCTTTGCCTCCAATGATGAATGAATTGATCCTAATGTCAGCACTCAACTTCTTTTTATAGCTTCCCACAATCCTAATCCAAAACAACTTCTCAATAGCCTCCAATAATCAAGTCAACCGAATAGTCAACGCACGCGCCTTGGTCAACCACTGACACGATCCAGTAGCCCGTATTTGAGATTAGATGATTATAAGCGCCGTATTTTGGCCTTCTAAAATTTACCATTTTGCCCTTTTGTAGCTTAATATCCCCCGTTCGCTACTATAGCTCCCAAACCTCCAATAACACAACTAAACACAGTAAAACAAATCTAAATTCTTAGAAAATACAATAAATTAAGCCCAAATATATCCAATTCATGGGTATATTACCCAATCATCAAATACCCCCAAACTTAAATCGTTGCGTGTCCTCAAGCAAAAAAATACTAACAACACAAAACAATACGAAAACGACAAAGCATGCAAATGCAAACTAACTAAATGATCGTAATTCCAGCAATCCAATAGCTCACGTATATCCATAGGCCTCAGAAAAATCACAAAAACATGCTAATACATCATGTTAAAGCATATCAATAATATCCCAACAATCAATGAATCTAAATTTGTTATTACAGATATCGTGAGTGTGTGTTCAACAACCATACTAACCAATGAAAGGCAGAAATATGAAAGATAATAAAGTTCTTAATAGGCATCATATAGTTTCAACTCAAGAACTCATCAAATACACTTGCTTCAACTGAAGTCAAACAATTACCAAAGTTCAAGGGTCAAAATGGAATACTCATGCTTTTCTTTTTCTTTATAACGGGGGCTTTTTGCTTTTTTCCCGCTTGATTTGTATTTATATATTTTTTTTCTCTCATGACTATGCATTGTCTTATTCCCTTAGGCTTTTCAGTGTTACCTTAACGAGCTTTCGACCAACGACTCCCAAGCCATTAAGACCTTAGGGCGCTAGGTGTAAAGACAATCCCGTCGGGCGTACTTACTCAAGTAGCAAAGGCCACAAAACTAGACAAGCATGCCACGGTTTTTCTTTTTCTTTTTTTTTAGCTTATATATTCCAGATATATTTCCCCCAAACTTAATTTTATGTCTCAATTCAGTCTTCACTAGCTATTCAAATTGATCCTTTATTTCACTAGCATTCATCCTTTAGAACTCCTTGACTCAGAAGACCGGCATACTCATCGTTAAGATCCTCCAAATCCATTTGATAGCACCCATTGATGTCCTCTTCTCCGAATTCCACTGTCTTTCTCCTCACAAACACTTCATAGTGATCGTGTTCTGAAACGTTGGCATATAATTCTTTCACGACTGCAATCACTACCGGGTCAGGTTATTCGGTTAGGGAGAACCAGTTTCTTTCATCAATCATTACCGCTATTTCCCCATCTTTGGATTGATCGGGCCATAAACCACGTTCGGGGATGAGAGAGCGGGTTGCCATCTTATTGTAGCGATTTTGGGCGGTAACACTCACAAACCGGCGGCTATCAAATCTGGGTTGGGTTGACGCTGTCCCAGAACCGTCGCCACGTTGACGCTTGGAAGCCATTTAAAAATTTCTGCAAGAATTCGCATACACATGGATTAGAATTGGGCAAAACTCGAACATAACCCCCAAACTGCAAGTTATGTGCACATGAAGTACATGATTGGGGGTGTGGCACAACACATTGAACCGATCGGTCTCAAGTACTATGCACACGTTGTAATTTGCACATAAGCACACTATATAACATCATATTATGGCAGTTTTGAAGAATTTCAATCGTATAGATGCAAGTCCGACAACATATTAGTCCCATAGAAAATTTGATGCGACATACACATCCATACAGTTCTACCCCCCATACTAATGATATCTCTATAGTCCTACGGTATTGGGATGGTTAGAGTGCAAGTGTAGTCAATTTCGGTTATGATTATATGCATGAACGTTAGGTCAGACAAAACATCAAACATGTTGTGTGTAGTTTATACTTTGCTTAGAACACTCCCAATTTGTCTATCACTTTAAATCCTTTGCATTCAATCTCTATATAAGCATTCAATCCCAATCACAAAACTATAATGAGTCACATACGTACAAAATTGGATAGTCAAAACCAGAAGAATGAAAATCGTTAAGAAAATATGAAGCAAGATGAATATCGACTTTACCACCCGCACAATTAACAAAGCTTTGTGCCACCATAATTCAAATACAAATCATTACATACCTTTGGAAGATGAACGAAAGAGATGAAAAATTACGGAACATAGTTATCAAAGGAAAGAGAGATGTGAAATTGTGTCGTGAGTTATGCAAATAGCACTATGCAATGTTCAGTTATCAGGCTAGAGATGTAGAGACGTGTGAGATATAATGAAAGGAGAGTTTTAAAAAAAAATATTTGTAACCGCTCAGCATTTAAGCCCCTGAAGGACTCTCGATTTAACCCTCAGCGTCGAGGCGCTGCGTTTTATACTGTGTATAGCGCCATTTGGTCCAAGATTTCACATTACTGTAGTGTGGCGGCAAGGTATTTGGGCGGTCTTATGGACTCGCCTTGCGATAGGAAAAGGCGCTTAATTTGGGTTGGAGTTCTTTGGAGGCTGAGCGTCGCGCCAGCCTTTATCTTGATTAGGCGTAAGGCGCTTTTGCCCTTGTTTCGCTTCACATGACTTCTTCTGTATGACCTGTATGAATGAAACGTATGTGACCTTATGGCAGGAAAATCTTATTCTAATTAATTCAAAGGGAATAAAATAATGAAAATAAAGTAAAAATAAATCAATTAAACTAGAAACTCCTTGGGTTGCCTCCCCATAGCGCTTGGTTTATAGTCGGCAGTCCAACTTTTTGGTGTTGCTCATTTGGTCGCTAGATCGGAGAGGTACATGACTGTAGCTTGACGTTCGATGGGTCCACTCCAGTAATGTTTGAGTTGTTGACCGTTTACCTTAAATTTTCATTTAGAAGTCGGTTCTTCGACCTTAATGTTTCCGTGTGGAGCGACAGATATAATCATGAATGGCCCAGACCACCGGGATTTCAATTTCCCAGGGAATAACCGCAAGTGTGAGTTGAACAGTAATACTTGTTGGCCCGGTTCAAATGTTCGATCGAGATTTTTTTTATCATGCCAGGCTTTGACTTTCTCCTTATAGAGTTTTGCGTTTTCATACGCATTGAACCGGAATTCGTCCATCTCGTTCAACTGAAGTAACCTTTTCTCACCGGCTACTTATAGATCGAAGTTAAGTTTCCGTATGGCCCAGTGTGCACTGTGTTCTAGGTCAACCGGGAGGTGGCACGCCTTTCCGTATACCATCCGATAAGGTGACATGCCGATCAGATTCTTATATGCTATTCGATATGCCCATAGAGCATCGTCAAGACGCAAGGACCAATCTTTTCGTGACGGATTGACCACTTTTTTCCAGAATTCGCTTGACCTCCCTATTCGAGACCTCCGCTTGACCATTGGTTTGGGGATGATATGCAGCAACAATTTTATGACGAACCCTATACTTTACAAGCAATTTTGTGAACGGCTTGTTACAGAAGTGAGTTCCCTCATCACTTATAATCGCCCTCGGCGTCCCAAATCGTCTGAAGATGTTTTTCTTTAAAAATTGGAGGACAACGTTGGCATCATTTGTGGGTAACGCTGCGGCGTCTACCCATTTGGAAACATAATCGACCGCCAACAAAATATACTAATTATTGAAAGATGATGGGAAAGGTCCCATAAAGTCGATTCCCCATACATCGAATAATTCAACCTCCAAAATTGTATTGAGTGGCATTTCATTAAGCTTGGAGATATTACCTACGCGTTGGCACCGATCACACTTCAGCACATAGAGGTAAGCATCCTTGAATAGAGAAGGCCAAAAAAATCCCGATTGTAACACTTTAGCTGCTATTCGATCACCGGAATAATGACCTCTGTAATCTGAGGAGTGGCAATGGCCTAATATGCTGTCCATTTCTTTATGAGGCACACAATGTCTTATCATTTGATCTGCATAAGCCTTAAACAGAAATGGTTCGTCCCAATAGTATTGCTTCACATTGTGGAGGAACTTCTTTCGTTGTTGTGAGGTCAAATCCGGTGGTAACACTTTGGCAACCACGTAATTCACATAGTCAGCATACCAAGGCAATATTGTGGTTACTCGAAAAAGTTGTTCATCCAGAAATTTTTCATTAATCAATATGTTGTCTTCCTTCTGTACCTCTGCGTTTTCCAACCGAGAAAGATGATCCGCCACTTGATTTTCGGTACCTTTTCTATCCCGGATCTCCAGATCAAATTCTTGTAACAATAGTACCCACCGTATTAATCGTGGTTTGTCATCCTTCTTCTCAATCAGATATTTAATGGCAGAATGATCAGTGTAGACAATTACCTTGGTCCCAATGAGGTATGCTCTGAATTTGTCGAAGGCAAACACAACTGCAAGTAACTCTTTTTCGGTGGTTGTGTAGTTCAACTGGGCGTCCGTCAATGTCTTGCTAGAGTAATAGATAGTGTGAAAAATCTTGTCATGACGTTGTCCCAACACTGTTCCCATTGCGTAGTCACTGGCGTCGCACATCAATTCGAACGATAAAGACCAATCGGGTGCCACAATAATTGGAGCAGAGACTAATTTCTTTTTCAATACCTCAAAGGCATCGATACATGACTGATCCATTTTGAACGGTACATCTTTCTCCAAGAGGGAACATAAAGGTTTCGAGATTTTGGAAAAATCTTTAATGAAGCGTCTGTAGAAACCCGCATGTCCCGAGAAGCTCCGAATTCCTTTTACAGATGATGGAGGAGGTAGTTTCTCAATTGTCTCAATCTTTGCTCTATCCACCTCTAAACCGGATGCAGAAACCTTATGCCCAAGAATAATCCCCTCTTGCACCATAAAGTGACATTTTTCCCAGTTAAGCACCAGATTAGTCTCCACGCATCGTTTCAATACTAAAATTAGATTATTTAAACATAAATCGAAACTATCACCAAACACAGAAAAGTCATCCATAAATACCTCCAAATTCTTTTCGACCATATCAGAGAAGATCGCCATCATACATCGTTGAAAGGTCGCCGGCACATTACATAACCCAAAAAAAATAAGCCGGAATGCAAACGTACCGTATGGACATGTAAACGTGGTATTTTCTTGATCTTCCGGAGCTATGGCAATTATTATACCCGGAATATCTATCCAGCAGAAAGTAAAATTGATGTCCCGCTAACCTGTCCAACATCTGATCAATGAACGACAAGGGAAAATGATCCTTGCGTGTGGCTTTATTTAACTTGCGGTAATCCATACATACTCTCCAGCCGTTAATGGTTCTAGTAGGGATGAGCTCATTAGCTTCATTCTTCACCACTGTCATACCCCCTTTCTTTGGTACGCACTGTACAGGACTTACCCACGAACTATCTGAGATTTGGTAAATAATATCGGTATCCAACCATTTTATAATCTCCTTTTTCACCACATCTTTCATAATGGGGTTTAGCCTTCTTTGCATCTCAATGGTTGGTTTTGATCCCTCTTCCATTTAAATCTTGTGCATACAGAATGAAGGGCTAATACCTTGAATATCCGCTATAGTCCACCCAATTTCTGTTTTGAACTCTCGCAGAACCCTTAACAGTTTTTCCTTTTGGGTGTCAGTTAATTCTGTCGAAACAATCACTGGTAAGGTGTCATCTTTTCCCAAATAAGCATACTGCAGATGAGAGGGTAGTGGCTTTAATTCCAACACCGATGGCTCTTCTATCGAGGGTTTGCACTTTTTACCTTCCGTTTCGGGCCTATCACGGGTGTCGAATGGTTGATTATTTTTCTGGTAAAACGATGATGTATCTAGCCATTTGATCTGATCAATGTCCTCATCAATACCGTAGTCGTCTATTTCGAACAACATGGTTTCTATCGGGTCCTCTGAGTAATTACCGCAGAACTTGTGATTAACTAATTCATCCATTAAATCCACCCGCAAACACTCACCTTTTTCATTCGGATAAGACATCGACATAAATACATTAAAGGTGACATGTTGATCTTCAACTCGCATCATCAATTCTTCTTTCTATACGTCGATCAATGTTCTCCCCGTTGCTAAAAATGGTCACCCGAGAATGATGGGAATTTGCTTATCTGCTTCACAATCCAAGATAACGAAATCTGCTGGGAAGATGAATTTATCCACCTTTACTAATATGTCTTCAACGATACCTCGTGGATATGTCTCCAAGCCAAGAACATGAAATGAGCATAAAAGATGAAACGATGTCCGGATTGCTTTTCTTTGCGATTTCATACCAATTCTTTGCGATTTCAACTCCCAAGCATATAATCTACAAAATGAGCACAAAATTCATGAAAAGTAACTAAGACACATGAGATTAAGTAAATAATTCAAGTAACAGATATCGGATAAGTAGGTATAAAACCTACTTATCAGTGTGCTATAAATGGTTTGGAAGTATCAGGTACGGATTCCGTACTCCACTCCTTTGATTATTGTTGTATTATTTATATCTCATGATATCTTGTGTTTCATTTCATTTTTTTATAATTCTATTGACACTCCTAAATAGAAATTTGATCTTTCATACTTTGGCTTTATTCAGTAATATGAATTCCTTTCTTTCTATTACAATTTGTATATATTTCGTACTCTTTCAGTGATACTCTTGTTAAATTTGATTTGTTCGTTTGTTTCCGTATTTCGAATTATGTTATGATTTCACATAATTATTTCTTGTGAAATAAATATATTAGTTTCATTTTGGAGTTGATACACATGACTCGTATTTGTACTCTTTGAATTAGGATATCATGTTTAGTATTTATTTTTTATAATTGTAGAGCATTAGCTGACGAATCTTTTACATATACCTGATTTTTGTAGCTTATTTGAATTTCGAGGACGGAATTATTTTTAAGGAGAGAAAAATGTAATAACCCAAATTTTTTAAAATTAAATATTACTTAATTTTATTTTATACAATTGTATTCAAATTAAAAAAGGTAAGTGTGTGACGCCCCCAAAATTAGGTATACATCACCCATCTTGGATCGCCACTTACATGGTACAGAATTTAAATACAACTTACTAACATAAGCATTGTAAGTATACAATCTGACATAAAGCGTGAGTTTAAATACAAATATAAATCTACTAGATATTATACAAACTCAAAAAGGAGTCCTCGTTACAATTATTATCACACTATTTCACGAGAATAGTGAGGACTACTAATGCTATCTTCATGACCATCACTCGTTTCCCAGACTCGTCCCAAATTTATATTCTCATTTCACGAAGAGAACGGTGAAAGAAAGGGTGAGCTCAACTAGCCCGAGAAGAAATATTATGACTAAGATAATGCGAGAATAAATTATCAATAGTCTTCAACAATGTTAAACCGATAAAATACAATAGACAACCGGTTTAACTACAAATGAATATGCAATCCATTAAAAGAGTCAAGTAGAAAATAAAGTCTACTTGTCTTTTAGGTTTAAAAGGTTTTTCATCCTTTGTTATATTTGAGACTCGACTTTAATAAATATTCCACACCATCGAATCACCCTTACACACTACTGACGAGGATATTCTTTAGTATCACGACCACAATTATTCATGCACTACGGGCCAAGAATATTTGTGTATTCATTAATGGTCATGATCATGCCAACAATCGCATCCATCAATGCACTCGCCATCGAGGATTTTTACCACATCATTTGTAACATTACGGTCATGATTACACCGAATAGTCTCTGGTCATAATCATACCAAGTCCATCTATGCACTACTGGGCCACGAGATGACTTTCAACATAATATAAACATGAGGATGATGACAATGATATAAGAATTCAATAAAACAAGTTCAAGAATTATTTTATCGGGGAATTATTAACGCCCAAATTATCAACATGATCTTGTTTTGTAGAGTAAAATTCAAGAATGATCGAGAAGAATATTTTCATGAAAAGATCTTTGGATGAAACGCAAATATCAAGGATATTCCACTAATTTCATGGAGTATAGAAGTCAAAGTTTTAACTTATTTGGGTATAATAAAGAATGGAATAATAAAAGAAATCACCATGCATGCGATAGGCCGCACAGATAAAAGTTATTCCAATGAATAATAAATAACGGAACCGAGTCGGTGAAATTCACAATCAAGCGGGATGTTCCAATGAGAATAATAAAGATGGAACCGGATCCGGTGTAAAACACACAGATAGGATATTCCAACGAGAATGATAAAAGCGGAACCAGTGTAGGTGTAAAACACATACAGACGGATGTTCAACAAAATAATAATAAAGCGGAACCGGTCAGGTGTAAAACACATGCATGGATGTTCCAACAAAATAATAAAGAGCGAAACCGGTCGGTGTAAAACACATGATGAGGATGTTCCAGAGAATAATAGAAGAATGTCACCAAGTATAGGGTAAACCACATTATACTGAGTTATTCCAAGCAGAATAATAAGCAATGGAATAACAACAGTTCTCTTCATGAATAAGAAAGAATAACACCCCTTACATTTGGTAGGAGATTGAATATGCGGCGAGTGTAGTAACAAAATACTCTTCTTCTTTCTCTCTTATTCTCTCTATACTTTCTCTCTCTATAGCTTGAATGAATTAAGTGAAAAATAATGAAGCCCTAGGCCTCTATTTATAGAAGATTTCTAGCTTAGCTTTGCTTGCCGTGTGAAAAGGCAAGTGGCTTGACGACTAATGATGTGAAAAGAAAAGTGGTTTGGCGCTTTGTAATGTGAAGCGACAAGTGGTTCGGCCTTTTGTAATGTGAAAACGACAAGTGGTTCGACGCGTCGGTAAAGGTAATTACTATTAACGAAGGTAAATACTATTGACGAAGGTAAATACTATTCACAAGGGTAATTACTATTGACGAAGGTAATTACTATTGACGAAGGTAAATACTATTGATGAAGAGACTCTTAGATGATGACATATGAGCCCCCCATAAAATAATCAAACTTACCACAAATCATTTTTTTTTCATCAACACATATTTAATCTTTCAACAATTATTAATCATTTATAACTTGTCGTCTCAATTATTGATTTAATACTATAAGATATTATGAGATGATCTTTGTGACAATAATTGAATCAATAATATAAGAGATATGATGCGATAATTAATCATGTAGCAATAATTGAGCATAAATTTGAGTGACTTCTCACGTAAGCATCAATAATCAATCGCAGTGTGCTACTTATGCAACCACGCCAGACGTATGCATACTTTTACCACCGGGTAGTTCAGCGGTTTTAACGGTAACACCTCCGTAAGTTATTTTTATAAAATATTTTGTCGTTTTCTTAATCCGACAATAATTACGCATAGGGGTCCACCAATGATTGAGCCATTGTATGCGAATATTCCCTAACAAAAAGAATATTCCCCGACCAAACAAATATTTTATAACAACTTGCATACTTTGCAAAATTTATAAATATTACCCACAACTATAACATTATATCAAATTTATTCCATAATATTCAAAAATAATATTTATAGAAAATTTCATCTTTATTTATAAAAGTTGGGGTCTTACAACCTCCCCTTATTATGAAATTTCGCCCTCGAAATTAGGGTACGTACCTGGTATGTCGAAGAGGTAAGGAAACCTTGATTTCATTTCAGATTCTAACTCCCAAGTCATTTCCCCAACATCGTGGTTCCTCTACAAAACTTTGACTTGAGGTATAACCTTGGAGCGTAGAATATGTTCCTTTTTATCCAAAATTTGAACAGGAACCTCTTCATACGTCAAATCTTCCGCTATTTCGTCCGATTCTAACTCAATAATATGGTTCGGGTCTTTCACATATTTAAGTAACATAGATATGTGAAAAACGTTATGAACACGAGACATATTTGGCAGAAATTTAGTCTATAGGCCACGATTCCTACTCGATCGAGGATTAAAATGGACGAGATGAATCGAGGATTAAGTTTTTCTCTCTTTCCAAATCTTGTAACTCATTTCCATGGAGCAACTCTTAACAACACATGATCTCCTATATCGAATTCCACGTCCTTTCGATGAAGATCAACATAACTCTTTTGTCGATTTTGTGAGGTTTTATATCGTTGTCGGATCGTTTGAATCTTTTTCGTAGTCATACGTACCAACTCCGGTCCCAACAACGTTGCTTCACCCACCTCATCCCAAAGATATCTTTGAAGCGACACTTTCTTCCATACAACGCTTGAATGGAGCCATGCCAATACTTTGCTTGATAAGCTGTTGTTGTAGGAAAACTCCACCAATGGTAAGAACTTGTCCCAACTCCCTTGAAATCAAGGACACGAGTCTTAATAGATCTTCAAGAGTTTGAATAGTCCTCTCCGATTGTCCATCCGTCGAGGATGATATGCCGAAAGCTAAATCGTAAGTCTGTGCCCATAGCTTTTTGCAAACTAACCCAAAATCGTGAAGTGAATCTTGGGTCTAGATCGGAAACTATGGATTAGGCATACCATGCGATCTTACAATCTCGTTTATGTACATACTGAGCAAGACGTTCAACCGTGTTAAGTTTCTCGTATCGAGAAGAAATGAGCGGACTTGGTCAATCTATCAACAATGACCCAAATCGCATCAATGCCTTGAGAAACCTTAGGAAGGCCGTGCTTGAAATCCATGGTAATGTGCTCCCACTTCCATTCTAGAATTTCAAGTGGTTGCAATGGACCTTTTGGTACTTGATGCTCCGCTTTAACTCGTTGACAAGTTAGACACCTTGAGATAAGCATGGCGCTATCTCTCTCTCTTCATATTGCTCCACCAAAATGTATAGCGAATATCATGATACATTTTGGTACTCCCCGAGATGGATTGCAAATGGTGTGTTGTGCGCCTCCATCATAATATTATACTTTAAATCGGGTCGTTAGGAACACAAAGTGGAGTTGACTCAAGTATTCCTTCTTCATCGATTCTTGCTTAAGATAGCACCTTCTTGGACTTTCTTCCTCATACGCATCGGCTCCAGTGCGTAGCTTGAAAGCGACTTTAACTTTATCGATTAAAGTCGGTTCTACTCAGTATATTCGCTATCATCACATGCGTGCTTGGAGTCTTTAACTCTATCTCCATCCTTTGCAAGTCACAAAAAATGGGCGCTGCGTTGACAATATGCACTTTCGTGCTTGCATATGATTTTCTACTCAATCAATCGTCGCCTACCACGTTCGCTTTTCGGGATGGTATTGGATGGTATGATCATAATCTTTCAGCAGTTCAAGCCAACGTCGTTGTCGCATGTTGAGTTCCTTTTGAGTGAAGAAATATTTGAGGCTTTTATGATCCGTAAAGATCTCCACTTTCTCCCCATACAAGTAATGCCTCCAAATTTTAAGTGCAAAGACAATTTGCTTAACTCTAGATCATGAGTAGGATAATTCCTCTCATATTCTTTGAGTTGTCGCGAGGCATAGGCTATAACTTTTCCATGTTGCATAAGAACACATCCCAACCCTTTGCGAAGCATCATCATAGATGACAAATCCCCTCGAGGCGGATGGTATTGTCGAGCAGTCTTGAAATAAGTCTCCTCTTGAGTTCTTGAAAACTCTTCTCACATTCTTCGCTCCAACCGAACTTTGTATCTTTTCGAGTCAAATTTGAGTCGATGGAGTAGCGATTTGAGAAAATCCTTCCACGAATCTCCGATAATAACCAATTAAACCGAGAAAGCTACGTACTTGGTCATCGATTTAGGTTGTTCCCGACTTTGAATAGCTTTAATCTTTCTTTGGGTCAACAGATATTCCATGACTTGATACCACGTGCCCAAGGAATGCTACTTCTTGAGCCGAACTCGCATTTTTCAACTTGGCATAAAGCTTATATTCACGAAGCTTTTGGAGTGTCGACCTCAAGTGTTGCTCATGATCTTCACGGCTTTTGGAATAAATAAGGATGTCATCAATAAAGAGCGACCACAAAGTGATCTAAATATTCCTTGAATACTCGGTTCATCATATCCATGAAGGCGGCGGAGCATTAGTCAATCCAAAGGACATGACTAGGAATTCATAATGCCCGTCTGGAGTTACGAAAGCCGTCTTTGGAATGTCGGTGGTTCTAATCTTCAATTGGTGATATCCTAAGCGAAGATCAATCTTTGAAAAGAATTTGGCTCCTTGCAATTGGTCAAACAGGTCATCAATACGTGGCAATGGATACCTATTTTGATGGTGACATGATTCAACTCCAGATAATCAATACAAAGTCGCATACTCCCATCTTTCTTCTTCACGAATAGAGCAGAGAGCACCCCAAGGAGAAGTACTAGGGACGAATAAAGCCGATGTCTAACAATTCCTGCGGTTGGGTCTTTAACTCACGAAGTTCAATAGAGCCATTCGATATGGGGCTTTGGAAATAGGTTTTTTGTCACCGGTTCAAGGTCGATACAAAATTCAATTTCACGCTCGGGGTAGGCAGGGAAGTTCTTGAGAATCGTCAGAAATTTATTAACAATAGGAATATCGTTTAAAACTGACGTATTTTTATTTAAATCTGTGACATGAGCTAAGAAAGCTTGACATGCTTTATGGCTTGAGATGACCGTGATTGATTTTAATGGTTTGGTCGTTTGAATTCGCATAATAGGTTGATTAGGAATATGAAAGCTAACAACCTTAAGAAAATAATCAATTTTTGCATGATAAGTAGTTAACCAATCAATCCCTAGAATCACGTCAAATGCAAGTATTTTTAATGAAATAAGATCGACAGGTAATGTGAGGGTACCGATTTGAACCAAACAAGACTTATAAACAGTGGATGTAATGAAGGTTTCTCCCAACGGAGTTTCCACAGATAAGTCAAAGTCTAATTTCTCCGGAGTCAAATTTAATCGATGAGCGTAAGTAGGAGAAATAAAAGAATGGGTAGAACCGGTATCAAATAAAGTATAGACTTCATTAGAGTTTATGATAAGCTTACCCGTGATGACCTCATTCGGATTCCTTGCTCTTTGGGAGGTCACAACAAACGCTCTCCCTTGCACTCTGGGTTTGAATTTTCAGGATGGGCCTTTGGTGCCTCCATCCTATTTGAATTTGTCTTGATAAACAAACAAAATCGAGCTAAGTGACCTTCTCTTCCACAATTATAAAATGCTTTGGACGGTATGACGCAGTTTGGACTGATGTGTCCCTCTCCTCCGCATTTGAAGCATATGATAGGTGGTCTTTCTCCTTCCTTAACAATGGGTGCTGGTGCTGATGTATTTCCACCATTGTTGAATCTCCGTTTCTTGAAATGTCCATTCTTATTGTTTTGTACGATTACCACCGAAGTGGTTACCATATCTCGGCCCATTGATTCCCTCCACGCTTGTTGTCACCGCTTGATGACTAACTCTCGCTGGTATTATAATTTTGCCGGTTGCTCTCTTTTAGTTGTGTTGACTCATTATCGCGTTCCACTAACTGAGCCCTATTTACAACATCTGAATACAAACACAGTTTATGAGAAATAAGATGTTGGCGTATCTCGACTTCAAACCTCTTAAAAACATTCGCGCCATTCTCTCTTCATTATCCACCAGTGGGACTTGAACCGTGATAACTCGCAAAATTTTGCCTCGTATCAACTTACACGGTCATATTGTTTTGTTCCAACTTGATAAATTCCACCTCCTTCGTGTGGCGAATACTTTCGAGGAAAGTATTTGTCGTTGAATAACTCTAGAACTTCTCCCAAGATATCTTGATGACAAAGAAGTTGAGTACGTTTTCCGATTCCCACGAAGAATCCGCCTCTCTCAAGCAACATAAAAGGTGAAAAGGAACCTTTTGCTCCTCGGAGCATCCCAAGACATCAAATATCTTGGTAATCTGCTTTATCCATGCTTTAGCGAAGTGGTTTTGGCTCTCCTTAAACTCCGGTGGTCCCAGCTCCTTGAATTGTTTAGCGGTGACGCTTGAGAGTTTTCCGTGTTTCCACCTACGTTTTGGACGAGAGTCGCTCTCGCTTTCTTTGTTGCATAAATTGCATAAAGCCTCTGAACATTTGATCATTCATCATTTGGTCGGTGTTGTTGTTTTCATGAGGATTATCGCCTTCGATGCACATTATCACGATTATTGATATGTGGTGAATCAACGATCGCTGCGCTCCATTGCTATTCTCAACATTCTCGGATGTCATTTTGAATCGCCACAAAACAAAAGGTTAATTGACATGTAACAAATTATCCCTATCTTGACCAACCAATAAAATAGCACATAAACTTAGGTAGGTCATACTAGCGAAGGTATTCCCGTCTTTCCCTCCTAGTACTATTCTCACATCTTAGCGAGGATCATATCCTTAAGCTCGATACCAAGCTGTGGCGCCCCCAAAATTAGGTATACATCACCCATCTTGGGTCGCCACTTACATGGTGCAATTTAAATACAACTTACTAACATAAGCGCTGGTATGCAATACGACATAAGCGTGAGTTTAAATACAATATAAATCTACTAGATATTATACAAACTCAAAAAGGAGTCCTCATTACAATTATTATCACACTATTTCACAGAATAGTGAGGACTACTAATGCTATCTTCAGGACCATCACTCGTTTCCACGACTCGTCCCAGCTATATTCTCATTTCCTGAAGAGAACAGTGAAAGAAAGGGTGAGCTCAACTAGCCCAGTAAGAAATATTATGACTAAGATAATGCAGAATAAATTATCAATAGTCTTCAACAATGTTAAAGCGATAAAATATAATAGACAACCGGTTTAAGCTGCGGTGAATATCGCAATCCATTAAAAGAGTCAAGTAGAAAATAAAGTCTCTTGTCTTTTAGGTTTTAAAGGTTTTCATCATTTATATATTTGAGACTCGACTTTAATAAATATTCCACACCATCGAATCACTTACGCACTACTGCCGAGGATATTCTTTAGTATCACGACCACAATTATTCATGCACTACGGGCAAGAATATTTGTGTATTCATTAATGGTCATGATCATGCCAACAATCGTCCATCAATGCACTACTACCCATCGAGGATTTTTACCACATCATTTGTAACATTACGGTCATGATTACACCGAATAGTCTCTGGTCATAATCATACCAAGTCCATCTATCTATACTTCTGAGGCCACTGAGATGACTTTCAACATAATATAAACATGAGGATGATGACAATGATATAAGAATTCAATAAAACAAGTTCAAGAATTATTTTATCCAGGAATTATTAACGTCCAAATTATCAACATGATCTTTGTTTTGTAGAGTAAAATTCAAGAATGATCGGAAGAATATTTTCATGAAAAGATTTGGATGAAGCGCAAATATCAAGGATATTCCACTAATTTCATGGAGTATAGAAGTCAAAGTTTTAACCAATTTGGGTATAATAAAGAATGGAATAATAAAAGAAATCACCATGCATGCGATAGACCGCATGCAGATGAGTTATTCAGCAGAATAATAAATAACGGAACCGAGTTAGGTGAAATTCACACCAAGCAGGATGTTCCAACAAAATAATAAAGATGGAACCGGATCGGTGTAAAACACACGAGATAGGATATTCAGCCAGAATGATAAAGGCGGAACTAGGTCCGGTGTAAAACACACTTGAGCAGGATGTTCCAACAAAATAATAAAGAGCGGAACCGAGTTAGGTGTAAAACACACGATGCAGGATGTTCCAACAAAATAATAAAAAGCGGAACCGTGTCAGGTGTAAAATACATGATGAGGATGTTCCAACGAGAATAATAGAAGAATGTCACCAAGTATAGGGTAAACCACGTATACTGAGTTATTCCAACAGAATAATAAGCAATGGAATAACAATGAGTTCTCTTCATGAATAAGAAAGAATAACACCCCTTACATTTGGTAGGAGATTGAATACTTGGCGGTGTAGTAACAAAATACTCTTCTTCTTTCTCTCTTATTCTCTCTATACTTTCTCTCTCTATAGCTTGAATGAATTTGTGAAAATAATGAAGCCCTAGGCCTCTATTTATAGAAGATTTCTAGCTTAGCACCGCCGCCGTGTGAAAAGGCAAGTGGTCGGACGACTAATGATGTGAAAAGAAAAGTGGTTTGGCGCTTTTTGTAATGTGAAACGACAAGTGGTTCGACGTCTGGTAAAGGTAATTACTATTAACGAAGGTAAATACTATTGATGAAGGTAAATACTATTCACAAGGGTAATTACTATTGACAAAGGTAATTACTATTGATGAAGGTAAATACTATTGATTGAAGAGACTCTTAGATGATGACATATGAGCCCCCATAAAATAATCAAACTTACCACAAATCATTTTTTTTTCATCAACACATATTTAATCTTTCAACAATTATTAATCATTTATAACTTGTCGTCTCAATTATTGATTTAATACTATAACATATTATCTGAGATGATACTATGACAATAATTGAATCAATAATATAAGGGATATGATGCGGTAATTCATGTAGCAATAATTGAGCATAGGTGAGTGACTTCTCACGTAAGCATCAATAATCAATCTTGCAGTGCTACTCTTATGCAAGACCACAGCGTATTCATCGTACTTTTACCACCGGGTAGTTCAACAGCTTTTAACGGTAACACCTCTCCCGTTATTTTTATAAAATATTTTGTCGTTTTCTTAATCCAAACAATAATTTTGTTAATAGGGTCCACCAATGATTGAGCCATTATCTGAATATTCCCTAACAAAAGAATATTCCCGACCAAACAAATATTTTATAACAACTTGCATACTTTTGCAAAATTTATAAATATTACCCACAACTATAACATTATATCAAATTTATTCCATAATATTCAAAAATAATATTTATAGAAAATTTCATCTTTATTTATAAAAGCTGGGGTCTTACAAAGTGACTATTTTTTTCTTCTTTGTTTTGTTTGGAAAGTTAAATTGTTTTAGTAGATAATTAAATAATCGATTAAATTAAAAATGGGAAGTCCATTAGAGTTTTGATAGCTCCTATATTGAGCTATATTTATATTTAAAAAGTGAAGTTGTAACTTTAATTCTATTCTAATTTGATTAGTTGAATTTTCGAGTATAATATATACTTATACGCGCTGAAGTCCATTAGAAAAATTATAATTTATTCATCTGATGTCGGAATTGAGTGAATCCAAATTAGGTTCCTTCAGTCTTTCGTCTTCTACAATTTTGAATAAGGGAGAAACTTGAGGTAATGTTAGATTGTCAAGAGTGGAGTATGAGGAGGAAGATAATCCCATTTGTTAAATTTTTGAGGAAAAATAAAATAAAATATCCGAAGCGGGAAGCCACTTGGGAGATGGAGGAGTCTATTAAAGCGGAGTATCCGCATCTTTTTGATAATTAGGTACTTTCCATTCTTTTGATTCCGGGGACGGAATCCTTTTTAAGGGGTAGGTAATGTAATACCCAGAAAAAAAAATAATGATAATAATAAATAACATATAAATTTATTTATCAATTTTTAATATTTTAATTGGACTTTACATTTTATTTGGGTCAAAGTGGTCATTTAATTTATGTGGGCTAATAAGTAGTAATAAGTGATGAATAAATTAAATTAATAAAATTTGGGCCTTAATATTAATTGAACCCAATTAGAAGTTTATTAGAACAAGACCTCTTTATTAATAAGTACTAGACCTAATTTTCATACATTTGAATAAAGTAACTGAAAGAAAAGAAATAGTAGCCGCTGATACAGAAAAATAAAAGAGGAAGAGATCTAGGCGGTAGTGGTAAAGAGCAGAAAACAAAAGGGTAGACTCTCTCTATTAAGGTAATATCAGTATGTGATCTCATTGCTTTCTTTTTCTCTGATAAACGAATTATGATGAATGAATTATTTTAATATTGATATCTATCACATCAGATGGAGATGGTCATTTGCTGAATAAATATATGTAATAAATTGATTTTGTTGGTGTACTTGCGTGAGCAGTGCTTTGGTTGAATAACCCATATAATATGTACAACAATTATGGTGACCAAGTAAGTTTTTAGAGTACAGGATCACATGTTCCTATGTTTATATTTGGTCAAATCAGGTATATATGGAATCATGTATAAAATAAGTTGAATATATATATATATATATATATATATATATATATATATATATTACTTTTGAAGCGGAAGGAGGTGGTACTATTCATGTTTGGTATTTAGGTTGATTATATACATTATATCAATTAAGAAAATTAATTCGTTAAAAATTGAAGTGATGATTAAAAGATTATTTATAATTTAATTCGGGTTTATTTTGTAAAATTGATGTAATTGGAGAAATTAATTTCATATTAATATAATTTATAATTAGTAGGTAACTATAATTGTATTATTATTACTTTTAATTAGATCGGACGGAGGGAATTTAAAGAGTTATATTTGTAATATAAATTTTGGAGTATTAATAATTGATATAAGGCGATGATTAAAGGCATATTAAATAGATTATGAATTATCTTGGAATTAATAGTTTGGATTATTTTTAATTTGAAGTTAATATATTTAGGTTGTGAATAACGTTTTGTATTTGATATCGTTGGCAATTGAGAGTAAGATTTTGTGGAGTGTGCTATAAATGGTTTGGAAGTATCAGGTACGGATTCCGTACTCCACTCATTTGATTATTGTTGTATTCTTTATATCTCGTGATATCTTATCTTTCGTTTCATTTTTTTATAATTCTATTGACACTCCTAAATAGAAATTTGATCTTTGATACTTTAGCTCTATTTAGTAATTTGAATTCCTTTCTTTCTATTATAATTTGTACATATTTCGTACTCTTTCAGCGATACTCTTGTTAAATTTGATTTGTTCGTTTGTTTTCTTATTTCAAATTATGTTATGATTTCACATAATTGTTTCCTGTGAAATAAATATATTAGTTTCATTTTGGAGTTGATACATATGACTCGTATTTGTACTCTTTGAATTAGGATATCATGTTTAGTATTTATTTTTGATAATTGTAGAGCGGTACATGTTGCTACCTTCTTTTTGAGACCTTATGACTATAATTTGATTTGGTTCAACATGTACATATAGAACCCTTTTGTTGCTATTATGTCGCATGTGTTGTGACATAGTATTTTTGTTAGAATATACCGTAGGGTATACCTGAGCTATAACGACCTGTGGGGGTACCACATGCATGTCGTCTTGGCACGAGAGGCATGACACTTTCTGTGGCGGTGTGATTAGTCCACGACATCTCCGTTTTGGGCTCCGGAGGAAGTGGGCCATTTGGTGTTTTGTTGTGGGAGGCGTATGGGTTAACCCTAGTTTTCTGTTCTGCGGATTTGTGATGTTGTGCCAAACACACCTATCCGATTTGCATACATTTGGATTCGCGGTCCAATGTATGATTTGCTTGTGTGGCATTATTTTGACTTGCCTGTGTGGCAATGTATATTTTTGAGCTCACTCGGTATGAATTAAAACTCAACCATTTGATTCAGCCTATTATTTCATTATATAAGTTTTGTTTGTTTCTGTTCAGTTCAATTCATTGAGTTAGTTACTTCAGTTCGTTATTTCTTTATTCTTCTATCGGTTTTGTGAGACCCCAGATTTTATGAATAAAGATTTAATTTTCTCGAAATATTTATTTTAATATTATGGTGTGGATTTGAGATAATGTTATTGTTGTGGGTAGTATTTATAAATTTTGCAAAGTATGCAAGTTGTCATATTATATTAGATTGGTCGGGGAATATTTGTTTTATCAGGGAATATTCGTGCAATGGCACAATCATTGGTGGACCCCGCAACGAAATTATTGTCGGAATGAGAAAACGACAAAAATATTTTATGAAAATAACGGTGGAAGTTTTACCAATTAATCTTGTTGAACTACTACTCGGTAAAAAATCGATGTCTGGCGTGTTGCATAGTAGTAGCACACGGTATTAATTATTGATGCTTATGTGATAAGTCACTCTTGTTTTGTTGGTATTATTAATGTAATAATCGAGAAAATCTTTTATATAAAAGCAGAATACTTTTATAAAGTTATTCTATAAATAGAATATATTATATTCTATTATGCATAGTGGTGCATAGTGTTACACATAGTAAAATCTTTTTATATAAAATAGAATACTTTTATAAATTTAAGCATTTTATTAGACAATAATTAGAATATATTATATTTTATTATGCATAATGTTTGCATAGTGTATACGCATAGTATTTTGCATAGTAAAATCTTTTTATATAAAAGCAGAATACTTTTATAAAGTTATCATTTTATTAGACAATAATTAGAATATATTATATTTTATTATGCATAGTGTTTGCATAGTAAAATCTTTTATAAAGTTATTCGTTTTTTTAGATTATAAATAGAATATATTATATTTTATTTAAAAGATTTTGTTTTAAATATGGATGATCAGATTAAAGTAAATCAATACGGATAGTTCATGAGTTAAGTTATATGCAATCCATTTTTTCTATAAATAGAAGCTCATTAATTCATTATTTCTTTACGAATTCCTTTGAAACTCTAGAGAGAAACTATAGAGAGAGAAAGAAGAAAAGTGTTACGCTACTTCACTACTTCTATATCCGATTACTCTTCTTTCTAAGGTAAGGAATATTATTTGTTGTACTCGTAAGGGGTGTTATTCTTTTGTATTCATGAAGAGAACTTATGTTATTCCATTCTTTATTATTACATTGGAATAACTTTTATATCTGTGAGCTACCCTATACTTGGTGACATTTTTTCTATTATTCCGTCTTTACTATTACATTTGGAATATCACATGCATGCGTTTTCTGCCGAACACGATTCCGTCTTTATTATTACGATGGAATATCACCTGCTCATGCGTTTTACGTGGGACCTAGTTAAAATCTTTATTATTATTACATTTGGAATATCACATGCATGCGTTTTCTGTGGGACTGATTAAAATCCTTATTAGTATTACATTGGAATAACCTATCTATCTGCAAGTACCGCATGCATGGTGATTTACATTGTTATTCCATTCTTTATTATTCTATTGGAACATCACATCGGTGCAATTTACTTCTTGACACAGTTCCGTTATTTAGTATTACTGTTTGAATAACCTTTCTATCTGCAATACCGCATACATGGTGATTTCTTTTGTTATTCCATTCTTTATTATACTCAGTTGGTTAAAGTTTTGACTTCTATACTCCATGAAATTAGTGGAATATCCTTGATAATTGCGCTTCATCCAGTATCTTTTCATGGAAATATTCTTTTGAGCATTCTTGAATTTTACTCTACAAAGCAGTATCATGTTGACAATTTGGACGTTATTGGTTTTTGGACAAATTAATTCTTGAACTTGTTTTATTGAATTCTTATATCATTGTCATCATCTTCATATTTATATTTTTTGAAAGTCATTTGTGGCCTGTAGTGCATAGATGAACTTGGTATGATTATGACCAGGGATTATTCGGTATAATCATAGTAGTAAGTAATGTTACAAATGATGTGGAAAAAATTCCTCATTGGCCCGTAGTGCATTGATGGGATGATTTTTGGTATGATTATGGCTATGGATTCTCTTTGGCCGTAGTGCAAGATGAATTGTTTTATGGCATGATCGGGACATTGATGAAAACACGATTATCTTTGGCCCGTAGTGCGTGGATAATTCGAGGTCGTGATCTTAAAGAATATCCTTGCTTTGTAGTGCGGGGATGATTCGATGATGTGGATTTTTATTAAGTCGAGTCCCAATGATAAAAGTGATGAAAAACCTTTTAAATCATAAAAGATAGTAGATTTTATTCTCTACTTGACTCTTTTAATGGATTGCTTGTTCAGCTATGAGTTAAACTTGATGTTTGTTATATTGTATCGGTTTAAACTTTGTTTTAAGGCTAATGATAATTTATTACGCATTATCTTAGTCATAATATTTCTTCTTTGGGCTAGTTGAGCTCACCCTTTCTTTTCTTTGTTCTCTTGAGGAAATGAGAATATAATTTGGGACGAGTCGGGGAGCGGAGTGATGGTCCTAGATGGTGCATTAGTAGTCCTCACTATTTTGTGAAATAGTGTGATAATAATTGTAATGAGGACTCCTTTTGAGTTTGTATACTCTCTAGTAGACAAAATTGTATTCAAACTCACGAGTTTATGTTTTGTGTATATTGTACACAATTGTTGTATTATTAAGTTGTATTTGAATTTTTGTACCATATATCTGGCGACTCAAGATGGGTGATTTATACCTAATTTTGGGGGCATCACAGTTTGTATCAAAGCTTAGGGATATGATCCCTGGCTAAGATGTGAGACTAGAACTAGGAGAGAGACGAGGAATTCCTTCGCTAGTATGACCTACCTAAGTTTATTTGATATTTAATTGGTCGGTCAGAGTATAGAGATAATATGTGATATGTTAATTAACCCTTGTTTTGTGGCAGTATTTGAAAATGGCATCTGAAAATGTTTGAGATAAGCAATGGAGCACGGGAGACTGTTGATTCTCCACAGATCAATAATCAGGACAATGTGCAACAGGATGGCGATAATCCTCCTGTAAATAACAACAACACCGATCAATTGTGAGCGATGATACGTTTAGGAGCTTTTAGAATTCATGCAACATCAGGAGAAGACGACTCCTGTTCATAATGCAGGAGGAAACAATGGCAACCCACGGTTGGTCACCGCTAAGCAATTCAAAGAGCTGGGACCACAGGAGTTTTGGGAAAGCGAGAACCACTTAAAGGCGAAGGCGTGGTTAAAAAGCAGATCACCAAGATATTTGATGTCTTGGGATGCTCGAGGAGAAAAAGGTTCCTTTTGCCACCTTTATATTGCGTGAAGAAGGCGGATCTTTGGTGGGAATCAGTAAACGCATACCTGACTGGCCTTTTCAAGATATCTTGGGAGAAGTTCAAGACATTCAATGACAAGTACTTTCCCAAAATCATTCGTCACATGAAGGAGGTGGAATTTATCAAGTTAGAGCAAAACAACATGACCGTGTCGCAGTACAAAGCTAAGTTTTCCGAGTTGTCCCGATTTGCATCCCACTTGGTTGATAATGAAGAGAGAATGACGCGAATGTTTTTAGGAGGTTTGAAGCCGGAGATACGTCAATATCTTATCTCTCATAAACTGTGTTTGTATTCAGATGTTGTTAATAAGTCTCAGTTATTGGAGCGCGATAATGAGTCAACCAAACCAAAAGAGAGCAACCAACAAAATGATAATACCGATGATAACAGTCATCAAAGCGGTGATAATAAGCATGGAGGGAATCAACATGTCAGAAATGGTAACCACTTCGGTGGTAATCATGGCCAAAACAATAAGAATGGACATTTCAAGAAGAGAAGGTTCAACAATGATGTAAAGACGTCGGCACCAACACTCGTTTCAAAGGAAGAAGAACGACCACCGGTTGTATGTTTCAAATGCGGACAGGAGGGATACATCGTCAAAGCATGCACTGTGACAATCAAAGCGTGTTTTAATTACGGAAGAGAAGGTCACCTAGCTCGATTTTGTCATATGGTGAAGTCAATTCCAGCTGGGATAGTGATGCCAAAGGATATCCCAGACAAGCCAAAGCCGATAGTTTAAGAGAGAGCGTTTTTTTTTCGTGACGAGGAACCTGAATAAAATTATCACGGGTATGTTAGTCATAAACTCTTGCGAAGTCTATACCGTGTTAAATACCGGTTCTACGTACTCTTTTATTTCACCTAGTTGTGTTCAATGTTTGAAGTTAACTCCGGAGAAGTTATACTTTGGTATATCTGTTCGGAGAAATCTTCGTTACCTCCAATATTTATAAATCTTGTTCAAATCAACACTTTCACGTTACCTGTCGATCGTATCTCTTTGAAAATACTTGCCTTTGATGTGACTTTAGGAATAGATTGGTTAACTACTCATCATGCTTTTCGTAAGGTTGTTAACTTTAATATTCTTAACCAACCTGTTATGCAAATTCAAGCAACCAAACCACTAAAATCAATCATTGTCATATCAAGCCATAAGTAAAGAGCCCCGGTCCTTTCGTTGTTCACTTTCTTGTGTGGAATGCACCAAAGCCAGACTTTCTGTAGGCGACATCGTGAATGACGATGGCAAGTTGATAGGTATCAATGTGACGTGTTATCCAAGTCTTGGATGAGAGTCACAGTTTTGAATGATATTTCTATTGTTAATAAATTTCCTGACGTATTCTTGAAGACTTCTTAGCCTACCCCTAGAGCGTGAAATCAAATTTTGTATTGACCCCAGTACAAAACCCATTTCTTAAACCCTCAAATATTTCTTCAACTAAAATAAATGTAACATGCACCAAAGACATTGGCTCGAGCTGTTGAAGATTACGATCGTACCATTCAATACCATCGTGGGAAAGCGAACGAGGTAGCTGACGCGTTGAGTAGAAGATCATATGCGTTTACGAGTGCGATGTTGTTAACACAAAGGCCTATTTCGTACGACTTACAAATGATGAAGATAGAGTTAAAGACTCTAGGAACCCAAGTGAAGATAACAAATACACGAGTAGAATTGACTTTAATCGATAAAGTTAAAGCCGCTCAAGATACACACCTTGAGCTGATAAATGTGAAGAAGAAGGTTCAAGAGGGCGTTAATCTAGAAGCAAAAATCGACGGAGAGAGAAAATCTCAACCCTCGATTTAATTGGCACATTTAAAAGTCTCGATCGAGTACGAACTATGGCTTATAAACTCGTTTTACCGCCAAGTAATTCGCGTGTTCATAACGTTTTTAACGTATCGATGTTACGTAAATATGTGAACGACCCGAACCACATTATTAAATTAGAACTAAACGATATAGCAGAAGATTTAACGTATGAGGAGATACGTGTTAAAATCTTAGATAAGAAGGATCGTATTCAACACTCAAAGGTTATACCTCAAGAATTAGAATCTGAAATGAAATCAACGTATCTTCACCTCTTCGACATACCAGGTACGTACGAAAATTTCGAGGGCAAAATTTCATAAGGAAGGGAGATTGTGAGACCCTAGATTTTATGAATAAAGATTTAATTTTCTCGAAATATTTATTTTAATATTATGGTGTGGATTTGAGATAATGTTATAGTTGTGGGTAGTATTTATAAATTTTGCAAAGTATGCAAGTTATCATATTATATTCGATTGGTCGGGGAATATTTGTTTTATCAGGGAATATTTGTGCAATGGCACAATCATTGGTGGACCCTGCAACAAAATTATTGTCGGATTGAGAAAACGACAAAAATATTTTATGAAAATAACGGCGAAAGTTTTACCGTTAATACTGTTGAACTACTCGGTAGTAAAAGTACACTAATACGCGTGGTTGGATAGTAGCACATGGTATTAATTATAGATGTTTACGTGATAAGTCACTCAGTTTTGTTGGTATTATTAATGTAATAATACAGAAAATCTTTTTATATAAAACAGAATACTTTTATAAAGTTATTACATAAATAGAATATATTATATTCTATTATGCATAGTGTTGCATAGTGTATTCGCATAATATTTTGCATAGTAAAATCTTTTTTATATAAAACAAAATACTTTTATAAAGTTATCTATTATTTTATTAGACAATAATTAGAATATATTATATTTTATTATGCATAGTGTTTGCATATAAAGTACTGCGTAGTGTTTTGCATAGTAAAATCTTTTTATATAAAGCAGAATACTTTTATAAAGTTATCTATTTTATTAGACAATAATTAGAATATATTATATTTTATTATTATAGTGTTTGTTGCATAGTAAAATCTTTTATAAAGTTATTCGTTTTATTAGATTATAAATAGAATATATTATATTTTATTTAAAAGATTTTGCTTTTAAATATGGACCGTCAGATTAAAGTAAATCAATCTGGACCGTTCATGAGTTAGTTCTTATCGTGATCCATTTTTCTATAAATAGAAGCTTATTCATTCATTATTTCTTACGAATTCACTTGAAACTCTAGAGAGAGAAATTATAGAGAAGAAGAAAAAATGCTCTCTACTTACTTCACTACTTTATATCCATTACTCTTCTTTCTAAGGTAGGGAATATTAATTGTTGTACTCGTAAAGGGTGTTATTCTTTTTGTATTCATGAAGAGAACTTATGTTATTCCATTCTTTATTATTACATTGGAATAACTTTGTATCATGTGAGCTACCCTATACTTGGTGATATTCTTCTATTATTATTCTATACTATTATGTTGGAATATCACATGCATGCGTTTTCGATGGACTGATTAGTCTTTATTATTACATTGGAATATCACATGCATGCGTTTACGCATGGGACACTGATTCAATCTTTATTATTATTACATTTGGAATATTACATACTATGTGATTTCTTGGGACTGATTAAAAGTCCTTATTATTAGTGATTCATTGGAATAACCTTTCTATCGGCACCGCATGCATGGTGATTTTCTGTTGTTATTCCATTCTTTATTATTTTGTTGGAACATCCTGTTGATGTGAATTTACTTTGACACAGTTCTCATTATTTAGTATTACATTGGAATAACTTATACATCTATGCAAGTACCGCATGCATGGTGATTTCTTTTGTTATTCCATTCTTTATTATACTCAGTTGGTTAAAGTTTTAACTTCTATACTCCATGAAATTAGTTGAATATCCTTGATAATTGCGCTTCATCCAATATCTTTTCATGGAAATATTCTTCTGAGCATTCTTGAATTTTACACTACAAAGCAGTATCATGTTGACAATTTGGACGTTATTGGTTTTTGGACAAATTAATTCTTGAACTTGTTTTATTGAATTCTTATATCATTGTCATCATCCTCATATTTATATTTTTTGAAAGTCATTTGTGGCCTGTAGTGCATAGATGGACTTGGTATGATCATGACCAGGGATTATTCGGTATAATCATAACCGTAATGTTACAAATGATGTGGAAAAAAGTCCTCATTGGCTCGTAGTGCATTGATGGACAGTTTTTGGTATGATTATGGCTATGGATTCTCTTTGGCCATAGTGCAAAGATGAATTGTTTTATGGCATGATCAGGACCGTTGATGAAAACACGATTATCTTTGGCTCGTAGTGCATGGATAATTCGTGGTTGTGATACTAAAGAATATCCTTGGCCTGTAGTGCAGGGATGATTCGATGATGTGGATTATTTATTAAGCTGAGTCTCAGCGATAAAAGTGATGAAAAACCTTTTAAATCATAAAAGATAGTAGATTTTATTCTCTACTTGACTCTTTTAATGGATTGCTTGTTGTTCAGCTGCTTGATTAAACTTGATGTTTGTTATATTGTATCGGTTTAACCTTGTTTAAGGCTAATGATAATTTATTCGCATTATCTTAGTCATAATATTTCTTCTTTGGGCTAGTTGAGCTCACCCCTTTCATTCTTTATTCTCTTTGAAATGAGAATATAAATTTGGGGACCTAGTCTGGGAGCGGAGTGATGGTCCTAGACGGTGCATTAGTAGTCCTCACTATTATGTTAAATAGTGTGATAATAATTGTAATGAGGACTCCTTTTGAGTTTGTATACTCTCTAGTAGACAATATTGTATTCAAACTCACAGTTTATGTTTTGTCGTATTGTACACGACAGTTGTATTATTAAGTTGTATTTGAATTCTGTACCATGTATCTAGCGACCCAAGATGGGTGATTAATACCTTATTTTGGGGGCGTCACATGTTTCATCAATTCTGTTGATTCAGATATATTCCATTCAGATCTTTGGAGATTATAATTCCATTCAGATCTTTGGAGATTATATTTTCGTCTGTATTTACACTTGAGGCTTTGTTCTGTATTTTGTCTCAATTGTTTTCATTATATCGATTGTATATATCTGATCCGTCTTCGTCGATTAGCTCATCTTGTGTTTTTCTTAAAGAGAGTTTGCATGGGTGATTCAGGGCTAGTGTGATGAAAGAGTTGTCTTTGACCATCTAGGTTGTTTCAATTTTTGGTTTTGGTTATTTTGACTCTAGTTGGAGAATTGTATTTAGTACTTCATTGATGGATATCACTATTAATATTTTGAAGTTATTAGTGCTCTGTTTACTTATTTTGATGTTTGTTGTGCTTCGCACGTGACCTCCCTTTCCTTTTCGGGAAGGGGTTGTTACAATATAGCTTCATGTCACACCTTTAATTAATTAAATAACTTTAGCTCAATTAATTTTAATAACTTGTAATGGTAATTAAAATAATTTCTATTATAATTATATTTATGAATAATAAATAATTATATATCTAATTTAATAAATAAATTAGACACATCACTTTATTTATTTTATTTATTTCCTTTAATATTAAACAATTCATTTAATTTAATTATTTTCTTAAATATTAAGCAATTGATTTAATTTAAATATTTCCTTAAATTAAATCCTTCAAATAAAATTATCATTACTCATTAATCAATTTAGTTACTAAATTAATTCTCCACAATTCATATATTATTTATTTTCTCAATAAATAAATAAATTAAAATATTTATTTAATTCAATAAATATTTAAAATTAATTACTAAATTCATTTAATTCCTTCAATAGTTAACTTAACTATTAAATCTCACTTTTCCAATATATGAATATATATTTCTCTTCACACCCGATCATATATTTCAACATATATAGCATGCATATATACATACTCAAACTCAAATCATCTCATAATAAGAATTTTAATTATTAAATTCTTATTTTAATAATTTATAAAAATTCGGATTGTCACATGACTTCACTCTTATTCTTCTGCAATAGGGTAATCTCTTCTACCCATTTTTATTTACGTTATTAAAGTTCTCATGAAAAATGGCTTTCAAGTCTCTGTTCAAGTCTCTGTAATTGATAAGAGCAATAATTATATATATATATATATATGATAATATGCTATCATAACATGTTACCTACCATCATTGTATGTTTTCAAAGCATTAAATCCATGCAAATATATAATAATTGGATTATTTTAAAAGTTACAGAGTATAAAGTGTATATATGGCCATATGGCCCTTACGTACAAATTTAATGCTTTAATCATATGTTGTATTAAGAATTTTCACTTGCGTATCCTTATGTATATTAAAACGAAGAAATCAAACTTCGAATGGACAGATTTGGTGTTATAACGAACCCGTAATGTCAATTTTATGTTTTATATTTAACAACTTTCAAAATCACCAAGAACATGAAATTATATGATTTGATTCTCAAAATTGTATGTTTTAAATTGTTAAAATCACGCTAGAAGGGTTGGGTAGTAGTTATATGTGTATTACAGTGTCTGGGTATGCTTGTGAATAAATTAATTGGGTGTTTTGGCCGTATTACGCAATTTTCGCAAATTGCAGATTACAGTCATGTATCTACTGCGCTTGACGTCATTTTGTAGGCTTTAGACTGTGTCAGTAGCGCTTGACCATACCATGACGCCATTGTCGGTCATGGCCGTATTAGCTTAGTCGTCGTAGCGCCAAGAATAAGCTTGATCTTTAATGCAAATACCACTCGCAGATTGTTCAGAAATGATTTTTCTTAAATTATTCATGTCCAGGAATGTAATAGTAACCTAATCTAATGAACATAAAAATGTGTTAAACACATAATGAGATGTTAAAATAGGTTCTTAGCATGTCAATAAGGCATTTACATGTTGATTAAATTGTTGAACGCGTAGTTAGCTTACTATTCGTGTAGTGTAATATTATGTGAAAACAAGTGTGGTAATTTGACTAAGTATAGTCATAATCAGGGTTTAGACAAAAAGAATAAACTTGTGATGACTAGTTACATTATAATTGACTTGTATTGTGAATGTAAATTGTATGTAGGATTAAATCGAGGAACGTGTAACCTACGCACGAGGCAAGTTTTCTAACCCTACTCGTTATCATTATATAAGTTTATAAACTTACCTCTTTATATTGAGCAAATTCTAGACCGAGCAAGTTCTTATTATTTATTGATCAAGTTTAATTTGTTATATTAAAGGTTATTAATCTTTTCAAAGTATGATTCTATTATACAATACTTATTCTATTGTATACCTCTTGAGTTTGTTATTCGATTTAAATATCAGTTATTTTTGAACCTTGTAAGACTAGCAAGCCCTTATTGATTCGACTAGTCCATAGTTGATGAACGTTCTAAATTTCAGAACCCTTGTTGAATTATCCAAACCAAACTTTCTTTGGTGCGGACTCCAGTGTCAAACTTAGATGAACAACCTTGTATAGGGGATTACTTATGCGTTAGTGTTAAGATATTGTGCACAGTATGGTACTAAGGGTTGATCCCCCTGAGTACGAGTAGAAGGGTGCACAGTCTTATGACTATTAAAGGTTTCAAGTATAACCCTTGATAACCTAGGACATAGTTCAAGGTCTTATGACCCTCAGAAGTTCTTTTGATTCTTGTTATTCATTCTTGATTCAAAAGTTGAGTTTCTTATTCCTGAAGTCATTGATTCACTCGCATGTTATTATATTTTTGTTACATTATTATACTTGTGGGCAATCGTGCTCACTCTTTCTAATAATAACATTGCAATTAAGAATGAAAGGTCCGACGAGCCTTCTACTAGCAAAGGCAAGGGCAAGATTAACAAGTGATGAGCACTTGTTACTTATATGTTTATGTATTTATGTTTTAGACTTATGTCAATGTTGTGTAAGACTATTATTTGTTTATGTTTCCGCATTTGTGAATTAAGGTTATTATGACCTAGGATTGATGTATTTATTTCAGATGATGTAACTCCTTAAGGAGATGATTTATTTGTATATATTTATGTTTTCATTTATTATGGATAGAAGACATACGTTGTTTGTATAGTGAACACCAAAACATTTGGAAATTGAAGTACCCGAATTTGGGGGTGTCACATCATAGAAGTGCAGTTCTGTTGGATTACGTTGGGGATTCGAAGTCGTTTCTGAATTTTCCCATAATCGGTATAATATCTAAACCACTGAATTAATATGTTTTCAATCATTCACTTGATCCTTCTCACTGCCATAACCTTATCAAATCACGGGGTGATCTCATCGTATACATTACGATTCATTCATATGTCTTGATCGTTTTGTTTTACGATCTCCTATCACTATACTTTTAGTCTTTTAGACTCTATCTATTCATTACTACTGTTCACCTTTATTATCAGAGTTAGGGAACTCTGTATCTTTATAACTCGCCGAGATTCGTCTTTGAATCCTATCGATACACTAACTCTATTTGAAATAGTCCTTAACCTAATCACTGCATGTGGTTGTTAGTCTGAGGTAACCCTACCTAAGGTTTATAACCAACAGCTTTGATACCAACTGTGAGAGCCCCAAATCCGGGTCCCAAATCACCGCGGATTCGGTACAATCATTATATCACTATTTCTATTACTATTGCGGAAGATATAAACAAAAATTGTTTATACAATAAACTTTACACACTATTTCCCCAAGGTCGAGTAACCTTAACTTATACATAATTCATAACCTGTCTAACATATAACATTATTATTATACTATACTATTATATTTTAGCTGCACATATTATCCCAAGCTGAACTTGGCTTTAACATTTCCTGTATTCGAACATATTCGGCTATCTTCAATGTTTATCATGATATAGCAAGGGTGAGCAATAAGTTTTCCTAGCAAGTTTAAGTTCAATAAATTAAGGATATATCATGATTGAAAGAATTGAAAAAAGTCGCTAGCTCTGATTCTACAATATAATTGCGAACTAGCATGAACAAATTTTACATAGCTGAACGAACATTGAACATGAACATATATATATCTGGACCGAATGGTAATGAAAGTGATCAGCCTTTCATACCTGATGAATATATGTAGTATGCACAGAGTGCGATTTAATAATTCTTAGACATGGCAATCAGAAATGATTAACCACAAGTATAATTGAATAATACAACTCGAGGTCGAGTTAAGAAAAACTTGCATGAACCGTTGATTACCGCTATGCAATTTATTAAGCTTTGTATGAACCTAATATATAAATAATATCGATATACAAAATAGAATAATATCTTCACAATATTTAAAATAACCTAAACACATTATGTGAGATCCCAGATTTTTAGAAATTATAAATGAGAATGTTATAAATAAAAGTATTATTTATGAGATATGTTGGGTGTGAGTATGTGTATTTCATATATTGTAGAATATGTGAATTGATGTGAAGAGAATGTTATATATTAATTTTAATATATAAATATTTAATTGAATTATTTATTGAGTTAAATAAATAAATTTTGTTTTGATTATAGAGTAATATAATTAAGTGTAGCAGATTAATTAAATAAATATTTAGTATTTAATTTAATTAATATAATAATTTTATGTTATAGTTCTAATTTAATTGAGATAATTAAATTAGATGAGTTATATGATGATTGTTACACAAAATTATAATTAACAAGTAAATATAATTATGTGACAATTTGATGAGATTGATTGATGTTAAGCTATTGATTAATTAAAATAATGAGTATTTGCCAAACATGGTCTTAGGATTTTTAAGTTCAAATTGGTGTAACCTATGTATTAACTAGTAATTAGTATATCTAATAATTACTAGGAGTTACATATATTATATATTACTAGTATTGTATATTTTATGTATATACTACAAGTTAGTATGTTAGTTTTAGAAAACAAACCAAAGAAAGAAGAAGAGAGTTAGAGAGAGTTGTAGGAGAAGAAGAGGAAGAAAAAGAAGAAAAAGGGAAAGCTTTGAGAAGACAAAACAAGCCCCATCGTCATCATCTCCATCTCTCTCTTAAATTCATACTAATAAAGTTATAGTCTAAATTCATTGTTTTAATTATCTTTTTATGTTCTTCATAATGTAGATAATTGTTATGTAGAAGTTGTATTGAAAAATTGAGAGAGATAGAGAGAAATAGAGGAATTGAGATGAGCTAGAAGAAGAAGAAGAAAAAAAAAAAGCTAGAAGAAGGTAACTTCTAAACTCTTATTTAATTCTTGATTTTTTTGGGTAGATTTATGTTCTAGGGTAGTAGATCATGTTTAATCTGTTTGTATTGGTTTAATCTTGGATGATCAAAAATCAAACAAGAGGATTCAAGAAAGAAAATGAAATGGAAAGAAAATTTGAAGAACAAAATTCGTAGGTTTTTAGTAATTATGGACATATCTTGTGAAATTCATACCTCTTTTGATATAATGAGTTAGAAAGTGAGCCTTATATCAAATCGAAGATATGGAAGTAAGCTATAATCTGAAAGTGGAATCACATGAAAACTCTTTGTAGATTTCTTGCAATGTCTGTTTTAGTAAGGCTGGTCCGAAGGGAAAATAATCTGTCCAGAAAATCAAAACTGTTACGGTTTCTGACTTTGAAAAATTCATATAAATTCGTGTGTTTTGAATCTGAAGAAACTTAAAACTGCAAAGTTGTAGATATGGACGTTTACTAGATAGACTCTTAAGATTGAGCCATTTTATGGACAGGATCATGTCCGAAATAAATTGTTTAGTAAGGGTGTTCAGAAAATGAAATTTTCTAGACTAGTTGATGAATTACAGAATCTTGTTTAGATGGATAAGGGTCTGACTTTAAGGCCTAGATGAGGTTGTAGTACACTGAGTAAGGATTAATTCTATATAAGAAGGAACAAAAACGGACATGTAACGAACGAGTTACATTAAAAACGAAAACAAAGTTTTGTTAAAGAAATTGTGAAGATGAGTTTTATAGTTCTGTTTGAATTAAGATTTTGGGTGATAATATATTTTGATGAATAAAAATATGTTTTGACATATGTAATAAGTATAGATATGTGTTATCATATTCTATGCATAATTAACCATTTAAGATCAAGAGTTGAGATAAGTTAATGTGTGCACATAACGTGCTCGATAAAATGCCTAAAAGTAATAGTGTTTCTAAACTTTGGTATACAAAGTGTCTAACTAATGGCTAATATTGGATATCTAAGTATGAAAAGATGATAATACAAGAATAATAATGGAAAGAAATCGAAAAGGGTAATTTTTGATTTATGAAGGAAAAATAAACATGTAAACAATGTGTTGAATATGCATTTTTTAAACCAAAGTGGTATAATAAAATGGTGTGATATACGCACATTAAACTACAAGTGTGATAGTCTAGCATGTGTGGTGATGAAAATAAAAAATAAAACCGAGTTGCATATAAAATAGTTATATGTCTATAAAGACATTATAAAGGATAATAAGATAAAGTAAGGTCTTATGTAAGACCCCAACTTTTATAAATAAAGATGAATTTTCTATAAATATTATTTTGAATATTATGGAGTAAATTTGATATAATGTTATAGTTGTGGGTAATATTTATAAATTTTGCAAAGTAAGCAAGTTGTTATAAAATATTCGTTTGGTGAGGAATATTTCTTTTTGTGGGAATATATTGACGACAAAGACAATCATTAGTGGACCTATAACGGAATTATCATCGGATTAAGAAAGCGACAAAAATACTTTATGAAAATAACTACGGAGGTGTTACTGCAATTAAAGCTGTTGAACTACCGAAGAGTAAAAATACAAAGAATGTCTGGCGTGGTTGCATAGTAGCACACGATATTGATTATTGATGCTTACGTGAGAAGTCTGCGGCTATCTTTGAATTATTGCTATAGTAATTCACGCTTCATATCTCTTATATTATTGATTCAATTATTGTCACAAAGATCATCTCATATAATATGTTATATTATTAAATCAATAATTGAGACGACAAGTTATAAATGATTAATAATTGTTGAAAGATTAAATATGTGTTAATTAAAAATAAAATGATTTGTGGTAATATTTATTCAATCCTTGATGTATATAAAGAGTCTATTATGAGACGTTTTTGGTAAGTTTGGTTATTTTTTTTTGGGGGGGGGGGCATATGTCATCATTTAAGAGTCTCTTCGTCAATAGTAATTACCTTCATCAATAGTAATTACCTTTGTCAATACTAATTACCTTTACCAGACGTCGAACCACTTGTCGTTTCACATTACAGGCATCGAACCAATTGTCGTTTCACATTACAGGCGTCAAACCACTTGGTGTTTCACATTACAGGCGTCAAACCACTTTTCTTTTCACATCACCAGTCGTCAAGCCACTTGCCTTTTCACATTTCAAGTGCTAAGCTAGAAATCTTCTATAAATAGAGGCCTAGTGCTTCATTATTTTTTCACTTAATTCATTCAAGCTATAGAGAGAGAAAGTATAGAAAATAAGAGAGAAAGAAGAAGAGTATTACATTACTACACTCTGCAAAGATTTAATCTCCTACTAATGTAAGGGGTGTTATTCTTTCTTATTCATGAAGAGAACTGTTGTTATTCCATTGCTTATTATTCTATTGGAATAACCTGTATACGCGGTTTACCCTATACTTGGTGACATTCTTCTATTATTCTGTTGGAACATCACGTACATGTGTTTTATCTGGGACTGTTTAAAGTCTTTATTATTATTACATTGGAACATCCAATGTCTATGTGTTTTACACGGACTGGTTAAAATCTTTATTATTTTGTTAGAACATCCCGCTTAAATTGCAAATTTTGCGTGACCTGGTTCCGTTATTATTATTTTGTTGGAATAACCTGTCTATGCAAAGTATCGCATGCATGGTGATTTCTTTTGTTATTCCATTCTTTATTATACTCAGTTGGTTAAAGTTTTAACTTATATACTCCATGAAATTAGTAGAATATCCTTGATATTTGCTCTTCATCCAGTATCTTTTCATGGAAATATTCTTCCGATCATTCTTGAATTTTACTCTACAAAGCAAAGATCATGTTGACAATTTGGACATTATTAGTTCTCGGATAAATTAATTCTTGAACTTGTTTTATTGAATTCTTATATCATTGTCATCTCCTCGTGTTTATATTATGTTGAAAGTCATATGTGGTATTCAGAAAGGCATAGATGGAATTGGTATGATTATGACGAGGATTATTCAAATGTAATCATGACCGTAATGTTACAAATGATGTGGTAAAGTTATCATTGCCCGTAGTGCATTGATGGATAGTTGTTGGCATGATCATGACCATTATTGAATACACGAATGTCCTTGGTCAGTAGTGCATGGATAATTTGTGGTCGTGATACTAAAGAATATCCTTGGTCAGTAGTGTGGGGTGATTCGATGATGTGGATTATTTATTGTTGAGTCCTAGCGATAAAAGTCATGAAAAACCTTTTAAATCATAAAAGATAGTAGATTTTATTCTCTACTTAACTCTTTTAATGTATTGCTTGTTCCGCTGCAATTAAACTTGATGTTGTTATATTTTATCAGTTTAACATTGTTGAAGGCTAACGATAATTTATTCAGCATTATCTTAGTTATAATATTTCTTACTAGGCTAGTTGAGCTCACCCTTTCTTTCACTTTATTCTCTTCAGAAATGAGAGAACATAGCGAGGATTAGTCGAGAAGCGGAGTGACGGTCCAGAGGATAGCATTAGTAGTCCTCACAATTCTATGAAATAGTGTGTTAATAATTGTAATGTGGACTCCTTTTGAGTTTGTATAATCTCTAGTAGACAATAATTTTATTCAAACTCACAGTTATGTTTTGTCGTATTGTACACGACAGTTGTATTAGTAAGTTGTATTTGAATTTTGTACCATGTATCTGACTACCCAAGATGGGTGATGTATACCTAATTTTGGGGGCGTCACAGTTAGTATCAAAGCTTAGGGATATGATCCCTGGCTAAGATGTGAGAATAGTACTAGGAGGGGAGAGACGGGGAATTCCTTCGCTAGTATGACCTAGCTAAGTTTATGTGGTATTTAATTTGTCGGTCAGAATTTAGGGATAATATGTTACATGTCAATTAACCTTTGTTTTGTTGTAGTATCTAAAAATGACATCCGAGAATGATGAGAATAGCAATGGAGCACAGGCGACCGTTGATTAACCACATATCAATAATCAGGATAATGTGTATCAGGAAGGCGACAATCCTCATGCAAATAACAACACTGACCAAATGATGAATGATCAAATGTTCAGGGGCTTTATGCAATTCATGCAACAGCAGGCGAGAGCTGCTCTTGTCCAAAATGCAGGTGGAAACACTGGAAACTCTCGGGCGGTCACCGCTAAACAGTTCAAGGAGCTGGGACCACCGGAGTTTAAGGGAGAGCCAAAACCACTTATAGCGGAAGCATGGATAAAGCAGATCACCAAGATATTTGATGTCTTGGGATGCTCCGAGGAGCAAATGGTTCCCTTTTCCGCCTTTATGTTGCGCGGAGAGGAAGATTACTGGTGGGAATAGGTAAAACGTACTCAACCTGCCGTACTGAAGATGTCTTGGGAGAAGTTCCAAGAGCTGTTCAACGACAAATACTTTCCCAAAAGTATTCGTCACATGAAGGAGATGGAGTTTATCAAGTTGGAACAAAACAATATGACCGTGTCGCAATACGAGGCTAAATTTTCGGAGTTATCCCGGTTTGCGTCCCATTTGGTGGATAATGAAAAGAGAATGACATGGATGTTTTTAAGAGGTTTGAAGCCGGAGATATGTCAACATCTTATTTCTCATAAACAGTGTTTATATTCAGATGTTGTGAATAGGGCTCAGTTAGTGGAGTGCGATAACGAGTCAACGCAACTAAAAGAGAGCAACCGGAAAAATGATAATACTAGCGAGAGCAGTCATCGAAGCGGTGACAACAAGCGTGGAGGGAATCAAAATGCCAGAAATGGTAACCACTTCGGTGGTAATCATGGCCAAAACAATAAGAATGGACATTTCAAGAAGAGGAGATTCAACAATGATGGAAAGACGTCAGCACTAGCACCCGTCGTTAAGGAAGGAGAACGACCACCTATCATATGTTTCAAATGCGGAGGGGAGGGGCACATTAGTCCAAACTACGCGATGTCGTCCAAAGTATGTTATAATTGTGGAAGAGAAGGTCACTTAGCCCGATTTTGTTGTTCATCAAAGACAAATTCAGCTAGGATGGAGGCACCAAAAGCCGTCCCAGAAAAGTCAAAACCGGTAGTGCAAGGGAGAGCGTTTGTTGTGACCTCCCAGAAAGCAAGGAACTCGAATGAGGTCATCACAGGTAAGCTTGTCATAAACTCTAACAAAATATATACTTTATTTGATACCGGTTCTACCCATTCTTTTATTTCTCCTACTTGCGCTCATCGATTAAATTTGACTCCAGAGAAATTAGACTTTGACTTATATGTGGAAACTCCGTTGGGAGAAACCTTTATTACATCCACTATTTATAAGTCTTGTTTGGTTCAAATCGGTACCCTCACACTACTTGTAGATCTTATTTCATTGAAAATACTTGCATTTGACGTGATTCTAGGGATTGATTGATTAACTACTCATAATGTAAAAATTGATTGTTTCCGTAAGGTTGTTAGCTTTCATATTCCTAATCAACCTATTATGCAAATTCAAGCGACCAAACCATTAAAATCAATCACGGTCATCTCAAGCCATAAAGCTATTCGTTTATTAAAAAACGGATGTCAAGCTTTCTTAGCTCATGTCACAGATTTAAACAAAAATACGTCAGTTTTGAACGATATTTCTATTGTTAATAAATTTCCTGACGTATTCCCTGAAGAACTTCCTGGCCTATCCCCGAGCGTGAAATTGAATTTTGTATCGACCTTGAACCTGGTACAAAACCCATTTCCAAAGCTCCATATCGAATGGCTCCTATTGAACTTCAGGAGTTAAAGACCCAACTGCAGGAATTGTTAGACATCGGCTTTATTCATCCTAGTACTTCTCCTTGGGGTGCTCCTGTTCTATTCGTGAAGAAGAAAGATGGGAGTATGTGACTTAGTATTGATTATCGGGAGTTGAATCATGTCACCATCAAAAATAGGTATCCATTGCCATGTATTGATGACCTGTTTGACCAGTTACAAGGAGTCAAATTCTTTTTAAAGATTTATCTTTGTTCCGGATATCACCAATTGAAGATTAGAACCGATGACATTCCAAAGATGGCTTTCAGAACTCGGTACGGGCATTATGAATTCCTAGTCATGTCCTTTGGATTGACTAATGCTCCTGCTGCCTTCATGGATATGATGAACCGAGTATTCAAGGAATATTTGGATCACTTTGTGGTCGTCTTTATTGATAACATCCTTATTTATTCCAAAAGCCGTTAAGATCATGAGAAACACTTGAGGCTGACACTCCAAAAGCTTCGTGAATACAAGCTTTATGCCAAGTTGAAGAAATGCGAATTCTGGCTTGAGGAAGTAGCATTCCTTGGGCACGTAGTATCAAGTCATGGAATATCTGTTGACCCAAAGAAAGATCAAGCAATTCAAAGCCGGGAACAACCTAAATCGAAGGATCAAGCACGTAGCTTTTCGGCTTATTTGGTTATTATCGGAGATTAGTGGAAGGATTTTCTCTAATTGCTACTCCATTAACTCAAATTGACTCGGAAAGATACAAAGTTCGGTTGAGCTAAGAATGTGAGAAGAGTTTTCAAGAACTCAAGAGGAGACTCATTTCAAAGACTGCTCGACAATACCATCCGCCTTGAGGATTTGTCATCTATGGTGATGCTTCGAAGCAAAAGGTTGGGATGTATTCTCATGCAACATGGGAAAGTCATAGCCTATACCTCAAGACAACTCAAAGAATATGAGTTGAATTATCCTACTCATGATCTAGAGTTGGCAGCTGTTATCTTTGCACTTAAAATTTGGAGGCATTACTTGTATGGGGAGAAGGTGGAGATCTTTACGGATCATAAAAGCCTCAAATATTTCTTTACTCAAAAGGAACTCAACATGTGACAACGATGTTGGCTTGAACTGTTGAAAGATTATGATCATACCATCCAATACCATCCTGGAAAAGCGAACATGGTAGCTGACGCATTGAGTAGAAGATCATATGCAAGTACGAGTGCGATATTGTCAATGCAAAGGCCCATTTTGTGTGACTAGCAAAGGATGGAGATAGAGTTAAAGACTCCAGGGACCCATGTGATGATGGTAAATATACGAGTAGAACCGACTTTAATCGATAAAGTTAAAGCTGCTCAAGTTACTGGACACGAGTCGATGCGTATGAGGAAGAAAGTGCAAGAAGGTGCTATGCCGGAAGCAAGAATCGATGAAGAAGGAATACTTGAGTCAACTCCAGACTTTTGTGTTCCTAACGAATTACGATTTAAAGTATAAAATCATGATGGAGGTGCACAACACACCATTTGCAATCCATCCCAGGGAGTACCAAAAGTATCATGATATTCGGCCATACATTTTGGTGGAGCAATATGAAGAGAGAGATAGCGTTGTTTATCTAAAGTCATCTAACTTGTCAACGAGTTAAAGCGAGCATCAAGTACCAAAAGGTCCATTGCAACCACTTGAAATTCCATAATGGAAGTGGGAGCACATTACCATGGATTTTGTTACCTGGCCTTCCTAAGGTTTCTCAAGGCATAGATGCAATTTGGGTCATTGTTGATAGATTGACCAAGTCCGCTCATTTCTTACCGACACGAGAAACTTATACACTTGAACGTCTTGCTCGTATGTACATAAACGAGATTGTAAGATCGCGCATGGTATGCCGGTATCCATAGTTTCCGATCGAGACCCAAGATTCACTTCACGATTTTGGGTTAGTTTGCAAAAAGCTATGGGCACAGACTTACGATTTAGCTTTCTAAGATATCATCCTTAGATTGGACGGACAATGGAGAGGACTATTAAAACTCTTAAAGATCTATTAAGACTCTGTGTCCTTGATTTCAAGGAAGTTGGGACAAGTTCTTACCATTGGTGGAGTTTTCCCAACAACAAAAAGAATCAAGCAAGTATTGGCATGGCTCCATTCAAGCGTTGTATGGAAGAAAGTGTCGTTCTCCAATATGCTGGGATGAGGTGGGTGAAGCAACGTTGTTGGGACCGGAGTTGGTACGTATGACTACGGAAAAAATTCAAACAATCCGACAACGTATAAAAACATCACAAGATCGACAAAAGAGTTATGCTGATCTTCATCGAAAGGACGTGGAATTCGATATAGGAGATCATGTGTTGTTGCGTGTTGCTCCATGGAAAGGAGTTACGAGAGTTGGAAAGAGTGGAAAACTCATTCCTCGATTCATCAGCCCATTTTTAATCCTCGATCGAGTAGGAACTGTGGCCTATAGACTCACTTTAGCGCCAAGTATGTCTCATGTTCATAGCGTTTTTCACATATCCATGTTATATAAATATGTGAAAGACCCGAACCACATTATTGAGTTAGAACCGGACGAAATAGCGGAAGATTTGACGTATGAAGAGGTTCCTGTTCAAATTATGGATAAGAAGGAACATATTCTACGCTCCAAGGTTATACCTCAAGTTAAAGTTTTGTGGAGAAACCACGATGTTGAGGAAATGACTTGGGAGTTAGAATCTGAAATGAAATCAAGGTATCCTTACCTCTTCGACATACCAGGTACATACCCTAATTTCGAAGGCTTAAATTTCATAAGAAGGGAGGTTGTAAGACCCCAACTTTTATAAATAAAGATGAATTTTCTATAAATATTATTTTTTAATATTATGGAGTAAATTTGATATAATGTTATAGTTGTGGGTAATATTTATAAATTTTGCAAAGTAAGCAAGTTGTTATAAAATATTCGTTTGGTCGGGAAATATTCTTTTTGTTCGGGAATATTTATGACGACACAAGACAATTAAGTGGACCCTAATAATGGAATTGTTGTTTGATTGAGAAAACGACAAAAATACTTTTTATGAAAATAACGACGGAGGTGTTACCGTTAAAACCGTTGAACTACCCTAGTAGTAAAAGTACGAAGAATACGCGTGGTTGCATAGTAGCACACCAGATTGATTATTGATGCTTACGTGAGAAGTCACTCACCTATACTCAATTATTGCACATGAAGAATTGATGCATCATACCTCTTATATTATTGATTCAATTATTGTCACAGTATCATCTATATAATATGTTATATTATTAAATTAATAATTGAGACGATAAGTTATAAATGATTAATAATTGTTGAAAGATTAAATATGTGTTGATTAAAAATAAAATGATTTGTGGTAATATTTATTCAATCCTTGATGTATATAAAGAGTCTATTATGAGACGTTTGTGGTATGTTTGGTTATTTTATGGGGGGGCCATATGTCATCATCTAAGAGTCTCTTCGTCAATAGTAATTACCTTCGTCAATAGTAATTACCTTCATCAATAGTAATTACCTTCGTCAATAGTAATTACCTTTGTCAATAGTAATTACCTTTACCAGACGTCAAACCACTTGGCGTTTCATATTACAAGTATCGAACCAATTGTCGTTTCACATTACAGGCGTAAAACCACTTGGTGTTTCACATTACAGGCGTCAAACCACTTTTCTTTTCACATCACCAGTCGTCAAGCCACTTGCCTTTTCACATTTCAAGTGCTAAGCTAGAAATCTTCTATAAATAGAGGCCTAGTGCTTCATTATTTTTCACGAATTCATTTAAGCTATAGAGAGAGAAAGTATAGAGAGAATAAGAGAGAAAGAAGAAGAGTATTCTGTTACTACACTACTGCAGTATTCAATCCTACTTGATTGTTATGGATCAAAAGTGATATATGAAGATTTAATATCCTAGCTAAGTTGTTATTCTTGTAAACCATGTCTAATGTTTCGAATAATGTATTAATGTTGAATTATAATATTATTTTGCGAATGTAAACTATTGTAGTATTAAAATGATTCTGAGATATTTAGATGTAAAGGTTGAAGGTTTTGGGAACGAGGATAGTTTGTAATAGAAAATTTTAATTATTTCGCAAAATTTTAATGGTTGTATTATCGTTTCATGATGTAAAATTAGAGGTTGAATGTATTATTAACGACCGAAGTCGAGAATTAAATTGTATGAATTTTGGGGTCGTTATAGTTGGTATCAAAGCTGATAGGTTAGAAACCTTAGGTAAGAGTACCTTAGGCTATAACCTTAGAGAAGAGAGGTGAAGATAAGGAACGAATAAGCTCAAATAGAGTTTGAACAATAAGGATTAAAATCATGAAAAGATTCAAAGAAGAATCTCGCAGAGTTATAAGGAATATGAATGTGGGGTTACCCAACTCCAATAATAAGGATGTAAGGTGATAATAAATAGACAATGTCTATAAAAAATAGAATGATAAAGAAGTTAAGAATAGAGAGTTATATCTAAGTGGTGCAATTGTACTCTTTCGTAGTTGATGTATGGTATCTGGGCTAAACGATTCCTTCATAGAGCGGAGGTATATACGAACTAGCAACTCAGAACCTAGTTTGTTGGTTGTTTGTGGGAAACCACTCAGCGTACCATATTGAAACTGGTAGAGACTCGATGTGTACAAAGTATAGAAAGTGGATACGTGTGATGAAAGTGTAGAACTTGAATGAAATGTTGAGCAATGTAAATGAAGTTAAAAATTCTTAAAGGAAGAATTGTTATATAAATATGAAGATTCAAAGAAGAATCTTGAAGAGATATAAAGATAAGAAATGGGAGTTTCCTAACTCCAAAAGCCAAGATAACGAATAATGTCGTAAATGATGAAAAAGAGAAAGAAAGAGGATCATAAAACAAAACGATCACGAGTTAAGAAAAGAATTTTAAGGGAGATGATTATATAATAAGATCACGATGTGGTCTGTTTAAGTTATAAAAGAAAGATGGTCTATAATGTTTGAATAAATATAGCTTAATGCTATGAAGATGGTGTACTATGAAAAAGTACGAGATAACTCATGAAGAGTTATAGATAATGTGATACGAGGAATTCGTATCAAGCAAAGAGCAAGTTAAGAGTAAGATAGAGTTAGGTGGGATTTCAATTGAGGACTCATGTGATGGCTGAGTTGTACAAATCTTTGTATGGGCAAGGGTTTTGTGCTTGCACTCAGTTTATCATATTGATAATCATTGGAATGTTGGTGTCGCGCTATCTATGTATATGTGGCGAAAAGGTGATTCTTTTCTCGTGTGTATGTTTGATAGTTAGAAACTAGTGTCGTGCTATCTATGTATATGTGGCGAAAAGGTGATTCTTTTCTCATGTGTATGTTTGATAGTTAGAAACTATTAAGATTAGACAGATATTATAAGGTTAAGTGCGAGTTCTTAAAAGTCATACTTATGGTAGGTTCGTGACTCATAATTATATGGTATGTTTTTGAACCCCTCAGCGAATGGACGCCTATGGTCTGACTAAGATAAGTTCTTAAACTCGTATGATTGTGGCAAGTTCCTGAACTCATAACGTGTGGTAAGTTTGACGAACCGGGTATAGATAAGTGTAAATAGAGTATTGAGGATGATAGGAATAAATAAACTTATTAAGCAATGGATCATTATAGAAAGTGGAGTTGATGGTGGAAGCATAGGTATTCTAAATCTATTAGCTATGCTAGACTTTCGAAATTTATTGACTTCGTGTTGATGTTTACACTTCTATTTTCTTGAAAAACATTGGATCAAATGATGGAACCAATGAGTTTTAACAACAATACTGTTATTCGTATGTCTATGCTAATTTTTTCGGCTAGACAAAAATAATTTGCAATATATCAAAATGTATTTTATATCATTAATGCATCATGAAACCTGGTGCAAAGATGATAAAAACGATGGAGTCATCAATGCAGTATTACCTAGTGTTGGATGTGATCTAAGGATCGTCAGCCCACTATGGTATGATGTAGTATGATAAAATCACCAAATGACGGAATCCTCAATGGACTGTAAATATAGTGTGGTATCATGACATCAGAAAAAGATTTTTGAGATTTCTTTGAGATATGAGAATACATATGTATGTATGTATGTATATGTATATTTTGGTTGATGTCCGAATTATTGTAGAGGTCTATGCTATTTGATTCAGGTAGACAAATATTGAAAGATGTTCATGAAATTCAAGAGTTTCTTGAGAAGTTATGACAAACCAAATTGTTTAGGTGCGGATTCGGATGTTGAAAAGCTGAGATGAACACCCTATTATTAGGGGTTGCGCTTAGTTTTATACTTTGCGCTGAAATGTTTGTATACAATACATGTACAATAGGTTGATCACCTAGAGTACATGCGAAGGGTGTTTTCAGTCTTTGTGATTGATAAACATTCTGCCAAAGAGGGTTTAAAGTGTGAAGAACCGGGGGTGAAGCACTATTAAACCTAAAAAATAGAGTTCATGGTCTTGTGACACTTGGCATGATTTGGAATCTTTTAAATTCCTGAGTTATTCATACTACTTCCCAATTATTGAACAATTGTGGAGGATTCTTGTTATTCTGCAAGATGGAAGTGAAAAGGAAAGTATTCCTTAGAAAGAAGTAAGTCGAAATGCTATAATCGAATGATGGATATGTTGAATAAGTGAGAAAAGAAATTTTGAAGTGAGAAGGATGTGAGTTATCAAAGAATAATGTGAAACTTTTAATAGAAAAGTTTAATATTTGAAGAATGATGTTTGTGGAAAGAAAGTGGTTATAGAAACCAATGAATGAATAAAGTAGTGACGTAAAAATCTACTTTGATAGATTGAATGAATAAAGATTAATAAATAATAAAAAAAAATTCGAGGATGAATTATTCTTAGAAGAAGGGGTGAATGTAATGTCCCGAGAGTTTGATCATATAATATATGATAATGATCCTTAGAGAAAGATAATGAACGGGTCAAAGAATATGTAATACTCAAATATAATTGAGTCTAAGTAAATGTTATGAAATAAAACTTATAAGAATTTATTATCAAGAATGGTAAGAGTAGAAAATATAAAACCTATATTAAGATAATGTGTTGAAGTTATTCAATGAATAGATTTGAGGAAAACCTGAGTAAGGTAGGGTTTCGATGATTTCGAGGACGGAATCCTTATAAGGAGGGAAGGATGTGAGATCCCAGATTTTTAGAAATTATAAATGAGATTGTTATAAATAAAAGTATTATTTATGAGATATGTTGGGTGTGAGTATGTGTATGTCATATATTGTAGAATATGTGAATTGATGTGAAGAGAATGTTATATATTAATTTTAATATATATAAATATTTAATTGAATTATTTATTGAGTTAAATAAATAAATTTTGTTTTGATTATAGAGTAATGTAATTAATGTAAAGTGCATTAATTAAATGAATATTTAGTATTTAATTTAATTAATATAATAATTTTATGTTATAGTTCTAATTTAATTGAGATAATTAAATTAGATGAGTTATGTGATGATTGTTACACAAAATTATAATTAACAAGTAAATATAATTATGTGACAATTTGATGAGATTAATTGATGTTAAGCTATTGATTAATTACAATAATGAGTATTTGCCAAACATGGTTTTAGGCTTTTCAAGTTCAAATTGGTGTAATCTATATATTAACTAGTAATTAGTATATCTAATAATTACTAGGAGTTACATATATTATATATTACTAGTATTGTATATTATATGTATATACTACAAGTTAGTATGTTAGTTTTAGAAAACAAACCAAAGAAAGAAGAAGAGAGTTAGAGAGTTGTAGGAGAAGAAGAAGAAGAGGAAGAAAAAGAAGAAGAAGAAGAAGGGAAAGCTTTGAGAAGACAAAACAAGCCACAACATCATCATCTCCACCTCTCTCTTAAATTCATACTAATAAAGTTATAATCTAAATTCCTTGTTTTAATTATATTTTTATGTTCTTCATAATGTAGATAATTGTTATGTAGAAGTTGTACTGAGAAATTGAGAGAGATGGAGAGAAATAGAGGAATTGAGATGAGCTAGAAGAAGAAGAAAAAAAAAAGATGAATTTTCTATAAATATTATTTTTGAATATTATGGAGTAAATTTGATATAATGTTATAGTTGTGGGTAATATTTATAAATTTTTCAAAGTAAGCAAGTTGTTATAAAATATTTGTTTGATCGGGGAATATTCTTTTTGTCGGGGAATATTCGTACGATGGCACAATCATTGGTGGACCCCATAACATAATTATTGTCGGATTGAGAAAACGACAAAAATACTTTATGAAAATAACGGTGGAGGTTTTACCGTTAAAACTGTTGAACTACCCGGTTGTAAAAGTACAGTAATACACGTAGTTGCATAGTAGCACACGGTATTGATTATTGATGCTTACGTGAGAAGTCACTCAGCTATACTCAATTATTGCTACAAGAATCACGATCATATCTCTTATATTATTGATTCAATTATTGTCATAGTATCATCTGTATAATATGTTATATTATTAAATCAATAATTGAGACGCCAAGTTATAAAGGATTAATAATTGTTGAAAGATTAAATATGTGTTGATTAAAAATAAAATGATTTGTGGTAATATTTATTTGTGCAAGGACGCGAAGTATTAGCATGTTGGTAAAACGCCGGTAAAGGCAAGTCTTTCAGTTCCTTTTTGCTATGTGAACTTGATGATAAACTGCTTTAAAATTTTAGTGTATGATGTATTGTATATATCAAAAGCATGAAATGTGAAAGTCAATCTATGACTATGATGATTGAAATATGAATGTTGATTGAGTAAGGAACTCAATCTTTATAGTTGTTATGTGAACTACAACATGTATGCTATGTTTGTTTATGATTATTCTTGTATGTTGAGCATGTTATTATGTGCTACGTGATGCATGAAAACTGTTAGATTTTGCTGAGCTGTCGATCTCATCCTTGCAAATAACCATTTTTGCAGATTCAAGAATTGAAGGTAACGCTATGTGCTACTTGATTGTTATGGATCAAAAGTGATATATGAAGATTTATATCCTAGCTAAGTTGTTATTCTTGTAAACCATGTCTAATGTTTCGAATAATGTATTAATGTTGAATTATAATATTATTTTGCGAATGTAAACTATTGTAGTATTAAAATGATTCTGAGATATTTAGATGTAAAGGTTGAAGGTTTTGGGAACGAGGATAGTTTGTAATAGAAAATTTTAATTATTTCGCAAAATTTCAATGGTTGTATTATCGTTTCATGATGTAAAATTAGAGGTTGAATGTATTATTAACGACCGAAGTCGAGAATTAAATTGTATGAATTTTGGGGTCTTTACACATTATCACATAATCCTATTCGTCTATAACACACATAAAACTTAACCTCAAGTCAAACTTTTTACAGTCTGAGTCGAGTTCTGCACAATTCTGACCTCCCGACGGCTTAGTCGAACAAATATCGAGTTTAAGTTCAATTTAACTCTGCTTAAACACTTAACAATTATATTAGATAATTATATTATTAATCAAAATATTTTTCATAAGCTCGTAATAATTTTCAAATAATTATTTTCATTTATCATGATTTTTCAATCATTAAAATCGTATTTATATAATAGAAATACCACCTTATTCTCTTATCATTAATATTTATTTAACATTAAATACTAATGAAAATCTTAACATAATATTATAATATATTTTTAATATATCAAAGTATTTTTATACCTTCAAATCATATTTATGTGATTTTTAAATAATTAAATCCATTATCCGATAATTGCTTTTAATATTAAAATATTAATATTTTCATGACAAAATATCAAAAGTTATATTTCATAACTTCAAATATTTTTATAACACTTAAATCATTTTTATATGATTTTTAAAACATTAATTCTATTTAATACATTTATTAAATAAACTAATTATCATTAATATTGATTAATTAATGAAATTTCTCACAAAATAGTAAAATTCACTAAAAATAACTTAAAATATTTTCAGTATACCATAATATAATTTTTTTATGATTTTCATGTATTAAAATAATATTTAAATAATTTATTTAATATCATAATTAAATATATTAATTACCATTATTATTCCCAAAATATTAAATATTTATGAAATATATTTAGAATAATTAAAATTAATTTTCGTGCTTTAAAATATTTTTTAGGAATTTATTTTGTATTTTTAATAATTAAAAACTATTTATTTCAATTTATTTATTAAAATAATTAATTTTCTAATTTATCTGTCGCTAAAGGGCCCTATAAAGGATTTAAATCGTCATCAGAAGACCCCAACTTTTATAAATAAAGTTTGAATTTTTATAAATATTATTTTGAATATTATGGAGTAAAATTGATATAATAGTTGTGGGTAATATTTATAAATTTTGCAAAGTAAGCAAGTTGTAATAAAATATTCGTTTCATTTGGGAAATATTCTTTTTGTCGGGGAATATTAGATGCGACTACCAATCATTGGTGGACCCCATAATGTAAGTATCATGTGTAGTTAGAAAACGACAAAATTATCTTTCTATAAAAATAACGACGGAGGTGTTACCGTTAAAACCGTTGAACTACCCTAAGTAGTAAAAGTACGAAGAATACTGGCGTGGTTACATAAGTAGCACACTCAGATTGATTATTGATGCTTACGTGAGAAGTCACTCGTAATACTCAATTATTGCTACAAGAATTGTCGCATCATATCTCTTATATTATTGATTCAATTATTGTCACAAAGATCATCTCAGATAATATGTTATATTATTAAATCAATAATTGAGACAACAAGTTATAAATGATTAATAATTATTGAAAGATTAAATATATGTTGATTAAAAATAAAATGATTTGTGGTAATATTTATTCAATCCTTGATGTATATAAAGAGTCTGTTATAAGACGTTTGTGGTAAGTTTGGTTATTTTATGGGGGGCCCATATGTCATCATCTAAGAGTCTCTTCGTCAATAGTAATTACCTTCGTCAATAGCAATTACCTTCGTCAATAGTAATCACCTTTACCAGACGTCAAACCACTTGCCATTTTATATTACAGGCGTCGAACCACTCGTCGTTTCACATTACAGGCGTCGAACCAATTGTCGTTTCACATTACAGGCGTCAAACCACTTTTCTTTTCACATCACCAGTCGTCAAGCCACTTGCCTTTTCACATGGCAAGTGCTAAGCTAGAAATCTTCTATAAATAGAGGCCTAGTGCTTCATTATCTTTCACGAATTCATTCAAGCTATAGAGAGAGAAAGTATAGAGAGAATAAGAGAGAAAGAAGAAGAGTATTCTCATTACTACACTACTCGTAAAGATTCAATCTCCTACTAAAGTAAGGGGTGTTATTCTTTCTTATTCATGAAGAGAACTGTTGTTGTTCCATTGCTTATTATTCTGTTGGAATAACCTGTATACGTGGTTTACCCTATACTTGGTAAAATTCTTCTATTATTCTGTTGGAACATCCCGTCATGTGTTTTACATGGACATGGTTAAAATCTTTATTATTATTAGGTTGGAACATCCATCGGTGTGTTTTTACGGACCTGGTTAAAATCTTTTATTATTATTTCTTGGAACATCCCGTCTCGTGTGTTTTACGCGGACTGGTTCCATTCTTTATTATTCTCGTTGGAATATCCCGCCTACGCGTTCTCACGCCGGACCGGTTCTCGTTATTTATTATTCGCTGGAATAACTTGCTCGTAGCGGTCTATCGCATGCATGGTAATTTCTTTTGTTATTCCGTCTTTAGTATACTCATTGGTTAAAACTTTGACTTCTATACTCCATGAAATTAGTGGAATATCCTTGATATTTGCGCGCTTCATCTAAGTATCCTTTCATGGAAATATTCTTCTAAGTATTCTTGAATTTTACTCTACAAAGCAAGATATCATGTCGATAGCTGATGTTATTGGTTCCGGATAAATTAATTCTTGAACTTGTTTTATTGAATTCTTATATCATTGTCATCATCCTCATGTTTATATTATGTTGAAAGTCATCCGTGGCCTCAGAGTGCATAGATGGACTTGGTATGATTATGACCGAGGATTATTCTTAGATTGTAATCATGACCGTAATGTTACAAATGATGTGGTAAAATCCTCATTGGCCTCAGAGTGCATTGATGGACAATTGTTGGCATGATCATGACCATTAATGAATACACAAATATTCTTGGCCCGTAGTGCATGGAGAATTGTGGTCGTGATACTAAAGAATATCCTTGGCCGTAGTGCAGGGGTGATTCGATGATGTGGAATATTTATTAAGCCGAGTCTTAGCTATAACAGTGATGAAAAACCTTTTAAATCATAAAAGATAGTAGATTTTATTTTCTACTTGACTCTTTTAATGGATTTCGGTTCCACATAGTTAAACTTGATGTTTATTATATTTTATCAGTTTAACACTGTTGAAGGCTAATGATAATTTATTCTGCATTATCTTAGTCATAATATTTCTTACTGGGCTAGTTGAGCTCACCCTTTCTTTCACTATTCTCTTCGTGAAATGAGAATATATATTTGGGATGAGTCGAGGAACCAGAGTAATGGTCCGAGAGGATAGCATTAGTAGTCCTCACTATTCTGTGAAATAGTGTGATAATAATTGTAATGAGGACTCCTTTTGAGTTTGTATAATCTCTAGTAGATAATATTTGTATTCAAACTCATAGTTTATGTTTTGTCGTAATGTACACGACAGTTGTATTAGTAAGTTGTATTTGAATTCTATACCATGTATCTGGCGACCTAAGATGGGTGGTGTATACCTAATTTTGGGGGCGTCACAGTTGGTATCAAAGCTTAGAGATATGATCCCTGGTTAAGATGTGAGAATAGTACTAGGAGGGGAGAGACGGGGAATTCCTTCGCTAGTATGACCTACCTAAGTTTATGTGCTATTTTATTGGTTGGTCAGAATATAGGGATAATATGTTCCATGTCAATTAACCTTTTGTTTTGTGGCAGTATCTGAAAATGACATCTCAGAATGTTGAGAATAGCAATGGAGCACAGGCGACCGTTGATTCACCACATATCAATAATCAGGATAATGTGCATCAGGAAGGCGACAACACTGACCAAATGATGAATGATCAAATGTTCTGAGGCTTTATGCAATTTATGCAACAGCAGGCGAGAGCGGCTCCTGTCCAAAACGTAGGTGGAAACACTGGAAACTCTCGGGCGGTCACCGCTAAAGCAGTTCAAGGAGCTGGAACCACCGAGTTTAAGGAGAGCCAAAACCACTTATGGCGGAAGCATGGATAAAGCAGATCACCAAGATATTTGATGTCTTGGGATGCTCCGAGGAGCAAAAGGTTCCTTCGCCGCCTTTTATATATTGCGGAGAGGCATATTATCTTGGTGGGAATCCAGAAAACGTACTCAACCTCATTGCATCAAGATACATTGGGAGAAGTTCTAGGAGCTGTTCAACGACAAATACTTTCCCGAAAGTATTCGCCACATGAAGGAGGTGGAGTTTATCAAGTTGGAACAAAACAATATGACCGTGTCGCAATACGAGGCAAAATTTCCGGAGTTATCCCGATTTGTATCCCACTTGGTGGATAATGAAGAGAGAATGGCGCGAATGTTTTTAAGACTTTTGAAGCCGGAGATACGTCAACATCTTATTTCTCATAAACTGTGTTTGTATTCAGATGTTGTAAATAGGGCTCAGTTAGTGGAGCGCGATAACGAGTCAACGCAACAAAAAGAGAGCAGCCGACAAAATTATAATACCAGCGAAAGTAGTCATCGAAGCGGTGACAACAAGCGTGGAGGGAATCAACAGGCCAGAAATGGTAACCACTTTGGTGGTAATCAGGGCCAAAATAATAAGAATGGACATTTCAAGAAGAGGAGATTCAACAATGATGGAAAGATGTCAAAGACCAAAGACCCGTTGTTAAGGATGGAGAAAGACCACCTATCATATGCTTCAAAATGAGGGGAGGACACAAAAATTCAAATTTGCGATGCAAATCCAAAGCATGTTATAATTGTGGAAGAGAAGGTCACTTAGCCCAATTTTGTCGCTCATCAAGACAAATTCAGCTAGGATGGAGGCACCAAAGGCCATCCCCAGAAAGGTCAAAGCCAGAAGTGCAAGGAGAAGCTTTTTTGTGACCTCCTAGAAAGCAAGGAACCCGAATGAGGTCATCACGGTAAGCTTATCATAAACTCTAACAAAGTCTATACTTTATTTGATACCTGTTCTACCCATTCTTTTATCTCTCCTACTTGCGCCATCGATTAAATTTGACCGGAGAAATTAGACTTTGACTTATCTCGTGGAAACTCCGTTGGGAGAAAACTTCATTACATCCATCTGTTTATAAGTCTTGTTTTGTTCAAAATCGGCACCCTCACATTACCGTCGATCTTATTTCATTAAAATACTTGCATTTGACGTGATTCTAGGGATTGATTGGTTAACTACTCATCATGCAAAAATTGATTGTTTTCGTAAGGTTGTTAGCTTTCATATTCGTAATCAACCTATTATGCTAATTCAAGCGACCAAACCATTAAAATCAATCACGGTCATCTCAAGCCATAAAGCTATTCGCTTATTGAAAAACGGATGTCAAGCTTTCTTAGCTCATGTCATGATTTAAACAAAAAATACGCCGTTTTGAACGATATTTCTATTGTTAATAAATTTCCGACGTATTCCCTCGAAGAACTTCCCCTGCCTACACCAGAAAGCGTGAAATTGAATTTTGTATCGACCTTGAACCCGGTACAAAACCCATTTCCAAAGCCCCATATCGAATGGCCCCTATTGAACTTTAGGAGTTAAAGACCCAACTGCAGGAATTGTTAGACATTGGCTTTATTTGTCCTAGTACTTCTCCTTGGGGTGCTCCTGTTCTATTCGTGAAGAAGAAAGATGGGAGTATACAACTTTACATTGATTATCGGGAGTTGAATCATGTCACCATCAAAAATAGGTATCCATTGCCACGTATTGATGACCTGTTTGACCAGTTGCAAGGAGCCAAATTCTTTTCAAAGATTGATCTTCGTTCCGGATATCACCAATTGAAGATTAGAACCGATGACATTCCAAAGACGGCCGTAACTCCCAGACGGGCATTATGAATTCCTTGTCATATCCTTTGGATTGACTAATGCTCCTGCTGCCTTCATGGATATGATGAACTGAGTATTCAAGGAATATTTGGATCACTTTGTGGTCGTCTTTATTGATAACATCCTTATTTATTCAAAAATTCGTGAAGATCATGAGCAACACTTGAGGCTGACACTCCAAAAGCTTCATGAATATAAGCTTTATGCCAAGTTGAAGAAATACGAGTTCTGGCTTAAGGAAGTAGCATTCCTTGGGCACGTGGTATCAAGTCATGGAATATCAGTTGACCCAGCAAAGATTGAAGCTATTCAAAGCTGGGAGCAACCTAAATCAGTGATCGAAGTACGTAGCTTTCTCGGTTTAGCTGGTTATTATCGGAGATTCGTGGAAGGATTTTCTCGAATCGCTACTCCATCGACTCAAATTTGACTCGTAAAGATACAAAGTTCAGTTAGAGCGAAGAATGTGAGAAGAGTTTTCAAGAACTCAAGAGGAGACTCATTTCAGCACCAGTTCTGACAATACCATCTGGCTTGGAGGGATTTGTCATCTACAGTGATACTTAGGGCAAAGGGTTGGGATGTGTTCTCATGCAACATGGAAAAGTCATAGCCTATGCCTCGCGACAACTCAAAGAATATGAGAGGAATTATCCTACTCATGATCTAGAGTTGGTAGCTGTTGTCTTTGCACTTAAAATTTGGAGGCATTACTTGTATGGGGAGAAAGTGGAGATCTTTACGGATCATAAAAGCCTCAAATATTTCTTCACTCAAAAGGAACTCAACATGCGACAACGATGTTGGCTTGAACTGTTGAAAGATTATGATCATACCATCCAATACCATCCTGGAAAAGCAAACGTGGTAGCTGACGCATTGAGTAGAAGATCATATGCAAGTATGAGTGCGATATTGTCAACGCAAGGGCCCATTTTGTGTGACTTGCAAAGGATGGAGATAGAGTTAAAGACTCCAGGGACACATGTGACGATGGCGAATATACTAGTAGAACCGACTTTAATCGATAAAGTTAAAGCTGCTCAAGCTACAAACCTGGAGCTGATGCGTATGAGGAAGAAAGTACAAGAAGGTGCTATGCCGGAAGGAAGAATCGATGCAGAAGGAATACTTCAAGTCAACTCCACACTTTGTGTTCCTAACGACCCTGATTTAAAGTATAAAATTATGATGAAGGCGCACAACACACCGTTTGCATTCCATCCTGGGAGTACCAAAATGTATCATGATATTCATCATACATTTTGGTGGAGCAATATAAAGAGAGAGATAGCGTTGTTTATCTCAAGGTGTCTAACTTGTCAACGAGTTAAAGCGGAGCATCAAGTACCAAAAGGTCCATTACAACCACTTGAAATTCCGTAATAGAAGTGGGAGCACATTACCATGGATTTCAAGCACGGTCTTCCCGAGGTTTCTCAAGGCATAGATGCGATTTGGGTCATTGTTGATAGATTGACCAAGTCTGCTCATTTCTTACCGATACGAGAAACTTATACACTTGAACGTCTTGATCGTATGTACATAAACGAGATTGTAAGACTGAATGGTATGCCGGTATCCACAGTTTTTGATCGAGACCCAAGATTCACTTCACGATTTTGGGTTAGTTTACAAAAAGCTATGGGCACAGACTTACGATTTAGCTTTCTAAGATATCATCCTCGCAGACGGACGGACAAATGGGAGGACTATTCAAACTCTTGAAGATCTATTAAGACTCTGTGTCCTTGATTTCAAGGGAAGTTGGGACAAGTTCTTACAATTGGTGGAGTTTTCCTACAACAACTGTTATCAAGCAAGTATTGGCATGGCTCCATTCGAAGCGTTGTATGGAAGAAAGTGTCATTCTCCAGTATGCTGGGATGAGGTGGGTGAAGCAACTTTGTTGGGACCGAAGTTGGTACGTATGACTACGGAAAAGATTCAAACGATCCGACAACGTATAAAAACCTCACAAAATCGACAAAAGAGTTATGCTGATCTTCATCGAAAGGACGTGGAATTCGATATAGGAGATCATGTGTTGTTACGTGTTGCTCCATGGAAAGGAGTTACAAGATTTGGAAAGAGAGGAAAACTCAATCCTCGATTCATCGACCCATTTTTAATCCTCGATCGAGTAGGAACTGTGGCCTATAGACTCGCTTTACCGCCAAGTATGTCTCGTGTTCATAACATTTTTCACATATCCATGTTACGTAAATATGTGAAAGACCCGAACCACATTATTGAGTTAGAACCAGATGAAATAGCGGAAGATTTGATGTATGAAGAGGTTCCTATTCAAATCTTGGATAAGAAGGAACATATTCTACGCTCAAAAGTTATACCTCAAGTCAAGGTTTTGTGGAGAAACCACGATGTTAAGGAAATGACTTGGGAGTTAGAATCTAAAATGAAATCAAGGTATCCTTACCTCTTTGACATACCAAGTACGTACCCTAATTTCGAGGGCAAAATTTCATAAGAAGGGGGAGGTTGTAAGACCCCAACTTTTATAAATAAAGATGAATTTTCTATAAATATTATTTTTGAATATTATGGAGTAAAATTGATATAATAGTTGTGGGTAATATTTATAAATTTTACAAAGTAAGCAAGTTGTTATAAAATATTCGTTTGGTCGGGGAATATTCTTTTTGTCGGGGAATATTCGTACGACGGCTCAATCATTGGTGGACCCCATAACAGAAGTATTGTCGTAGTTAGAAAATGACAAAATTATCTTTCTATAAAAATAAACTACGTGAGGTGTTACCATTAAACCGTTGAACTACCCGGTAGTAAAAGTACAAAGAATACGCGTGGGTGCATAGTATAATACACCAGATTGATTATTGATGCTTACGTGAAAAGTCACTCACTATACTCAATTATTGCTACACGATGAATAACGTGATCATATCTCTTATATTATTGATTCAATTATTGTCACAAGATCATCTCAGATAATATGTTATATTATTAAATCAATAATTGAGACGACAAGTTATAAATGATTAATAATTGTTGAAAGATTAAATATGTGTTGATTAAAAATAAAATGATTTGTGGTAATATTTATTCAATCCTTGATGTATATAAAGAGTCTGTTATAAGACGTTTGTGGTAAGTTTGGTTATTTTATGGGGGGCCCATATGTCATCATCTAAGAGTCTCTTCGTCAATAGTAATTACCTTCGTCAATAGTAATTACCTTTACAAGACGTCAAACCACTTGCCGTTTCATATTACAGGCGTCGAACCACTTGTCGTTTCACAATACAGGCTTCGAACCAATTGTCGTTTCACATTACAGGCGTCGAACCAATTGGCGTTTCACATTACAAGCGTCAAACCACTTTTCTTTTAACATCACCAGTCGTCAAGCCACTTGCCTTTTCACATGGAAACTGCTAAGCTAGAAATCTTCTATAAATAGAGGCCTAGTGCTACATTATTTTTCACGAATTCATTCAAGCTATAGAGAGAAAAAGTATAGAGAGAATAAGAGAGAAAGAAGAAGAGTATTCTGTTACTACACTACTGCAGATTCAATCTCCTACTAAAGTAATAGGTGTTATTCTTTCTTATTCATGAAGAGAACTGTTGTTCTTCCATTGCTTATTATTCGTTGGAATAACTCAGATAATGCTGGTTTACCTATACTTGGTGACATTCTTCTATTATTCATTGGAACATCATGTCGTGTGTTTTACACCGGACTGGTCCCGCTCTTTATTATTATTATTCGTTGGGACATCTTGTCATGTGTTTTACACCGGACACGGTTCTCAGATTTATTATTATTCGTTGGAACATCCCGTCTGCATGTGTTTTACGCCGGACTGGTTCCATTCTTTATTATTATTCGTTTGAATATCCTCATTTTAGGCGTTTTACGCGGACCGGTTCCGTTATTTATTATTCTGTTGGAATAACTCGCTTTGTGCGGTTTATCGCATGCATGGTGATTTCTTTTTTTATTCCAGTCTTTATTATACTCAGTTGGTTAAAACTTTGACTTCTATACTCCATGATATTAGTGGAATATCCTTGATATTTGTTCTTCATCCAGTATCCTTTCATGTTAATATTCTTCTAAGTATTCTTGAATTTTACTCTACAAAGAAGTATCATGTTGACAGTTTGGATGTTATTGGTTCTTGGATAAATTAATTCTTGAACTTGTTTTATTGAATTCTTATATCATTGTCATCATCCTCATGTTTATATTATGTTGAAAGTCATCTGTGGCCTGTAGTGCATAGATGGACTTGGTATGATTATGACCAGGGATTATTCGGTGTAATCATAACCATAATGTTACAAATGGTGTGGTAAAAATCCTCATTGGCCCGTAGTGCATTGACGGACAGTTGTTGGCATGATCATGACCATTAATGAATACACAAATATTCTTGGCCTGTAGTGCATGGATAATTGTGGTCGGATACTAAAGAATATCCTTGGCCATAGTGCGGGGTGATTCGATGATGTGGAATATTTATTGTCGAGTCTCGCCTATAATGTTGATGAAAAACCTTTTAAATCATAAAATATAGTAGATTTTATTTTCTACTTGACTTTTTTAATGGATTGTTTGGTTCACCGCAGCTTAAACTTGATGTTTATTTTATTTTATCGTTTAACACTCGTTGAAGGCCTCTTGATAATTTATTCTCGCATTATCTTAGTCATAATATTTCTTCATCGAGCTAGTTGAGCTCACCCTTTCTTTTTGCTTTTCTTCAGAAATGAGAATATAGCCGGGACGAGTCGTGAAGCGGAGTAATGGTCCGAGGATATCATTAGTAGTCCTCACTATTCTGTGAAATAGTGTGATAATAATTGTAATGAGGACTCCTTTTGAGTTTGTATAATCTCTAGTAGACAATATTTGTATTCAAACCCACAGTTTATGTTTTGTCGTATTGTACATGACAGTTGTATTAGTAAGTTGTATTTGAATTCTGTACCATGTATCTAGCGACCTAAGATGGGTGATGTATACCTAATTTTGAGGGGGTCACAGTCGCTATAGGTGTTCTTGAGTTGTTCTTGGCCAAACCTAGAAACTCATAGACAATTACAAGGGTGTAGGTTTGACCGATGCTAGATCCGTGATCCTTAGTATTTCTGGGCTACTAAAGTGTTATGCTTGTAGTATTAATGTAGTAATATAATTATAAACAAGTTCCATGTTCATTCTATATCATATCAGAGAGATCTTGGCCCTCAAAAATCTTGTCAGGCCTGTTCTTTATTTTCTGGGTTACCCAGAAATGAAGAACAGCCAAGGTACCTACTTTGCAGCTTTAAATCATAGCTTTCTGGACTCGGTTTGTGTGATCTAGTGGTTCAATATTATAGAACACATGTCAGCGTACAACGACATAACATCATATCATTACAACATCATCACATATTGTAAGATCCCCAACTTTTATGAATAAAGATTAATTATTCTCGAAATATATTTTTGAATATTATGGTATGGATTTGATATAATGTTATAGTTGTGGGTATTATTTATAAATTTTGCAAAGTAAGCAAGTGGTTATATAATATTCGATTGGTCGGGGAATATTCATTTTAACAGGGAATATTCGTACGATGGCACACTTATTGGTGGACCCCACAACGAAAGTATTGTCGTAGTTAGAAAACGACACACTACAAGAAAAAAGGGTTATCTCCGACGGAATTAATTCCGACCGAATACATTTCATCGAGGTTAATATAATGTCGACGGAATATTACGTCGAATTTAATTTCATCGAGGTTAGACTAAAGTCGACGGACATCCATTGAAATTAAGCCCCTTTACTTGCCGCGTAGATTTCTCGTCAGCGCGAGTTTAAGGTCGACAGAATATTTATAAATTCGACTGACTGAACCATTGAGAATAGCTAAAGGGCGACGGACTAAAATAGACCGAAGTCCGTCGAGCTTATTCTTGTTTTAAACATCAGTACGTCGCCCCAGCAGCCCTAATCTGTTTACCATCTTTCTTTCCTTTTCTTCTTAATTAGCAGCAGCGGCTCCTCCGTATTTCTTCTCCTCCTAATCTCTCCTTTCCCTTTCTTCTCCTTCTCATCTCCTCCATATTTCTTCCTTGTGTAAGCTCCCGTATTTGGTCCAAACCCCATTTGAGGAGGTGAAGTCAAGTGTGGTCGTGTGTGTGGTGGTTCGTGGCAATACAGCCAAGTGTAGTGGTTCATGGCAATGGTGGCGGTCTCTGTGGTGGTGCCATTCGACCGGGGTCTTCTTCTTCTTCCACAATTTGGTACTTTTTCAATTTACAGGTTAGGGCTTAAGTTTTTTGTAATCAGTTTTAAGAATTCCTAAATTGATTTTAGCCCTAAATATCAGAAATTAAACCGTTGAATGATATGTTCTCTAAAATTTTCTATAATAGTTCATCATATCCATTTTGGTTTGAATTAAGAAATTAAATTATTGATTGTTATGTTCCTAAATTGGTTGGAATATTCAGTGAAATGCATATGATTTTCCTTAGATTCGATGAAATGAATTATCTATATTGGTTCAACATATCCATATTGGTTTGAATTAAGGATTCATGTTAGTTTGAATAATTTGATTTGTCTTGGTTCAACATATCCATTTTGTACCTTTTTTATGTTATATGGATTTGGTTCAATTTGGTTCATATAAAATGGTTAAGCATATCCATTTTCTGCCTTATGGATTCTATATAGCATTGTGAATTGCATTATGTGAATCAATTGAAGACTTGTCTTATTTGGGTGTTAAATTATTTCAATTGAATTTCATGCATTTTAATTTCCATGGAAGTTATAGAAAGTATTAAATAAATCAATACTTAACTATAAAAGACAATTAGGACTTAGTTTGACACTAAAATAAAATAAAAAAAAAGCATATTAAAGTTATACAAAATAAATAATATAATACAAAATAAATTAATTAACTAAAATAAATTAATTAATTAAGGTAAATTAAATTAATAATATAATACAAAATAAAAAAAATAAATAAAGTAAAATAAAGTAAAATAAAATAATTAATTAATGTTAATTAAATAAAATAATATTATTCAAAATAAATAAAATTAAATAATATAAAATAATTTAAATTAATTAATTTAATTTAAATTAAATAATATAATACAAAATAAATGAATAATAAAATAAAATAAAATAAATAAATTAATTAAGGTATATTAAATTAAATACAAATAAATTAAATTAAATTAAAATAAAATAAAATAAATAATTTTATTTAAAATAAAATAAAATAAAATGATGATTTAATTTAAGATAATAAAAATTAAATTAAATTCAATAAATAATTGACTTAATTTAATTTAAAATAATATAATACAAAATAAATACAATTAAATTGAGTAGCACTTATTTAGTGAAATAAAATCAAAATTAAATAAAATACAATTAAATAAAATTAAATACAATTAATAACTAAGTAACATTTGTTTAGTTGGGATGCAATACAATAAAATAAAATAAAATGGAGGTGTCAACTTAGAAACCCGTTCGACATACATGCTTTGGAGGTGTCAACTTAGAAATTGCTCGACATTCACTCATTAGAGTGAATGTCGAATAATCCAGATTTGGGATCACATTGGATGTTATGTCTCTCTCACTTAGGTTTGCAGTGCCAATGCATTGTGGTGCGTTTTATAAATTTTGAGGAACTTTCATTTGGTGTCTCTACATGTTCTCCGAGTGCATACTTAGACTAAGTTTTCTTGGTCTATTTCGTGTACTTGGAGACCATGGGGAGGTGCTGCTGAAAATTTCTGAAAATAGTAGGAATGTGCTTAAGATTGGCACTAGTGAGGAGACGCATCCAGGAACGGGATAGAAGCCTAACCCCTGTGGAGTGGATATATAAAATAGGTAAACTAAATTCATGCTTGGACCACATTCATGATTATTCTTGATCTAATTGGGTATTTTCTTCAATTAAAGATGGATCTTAACCGGAGTTGGATGTATTAGAGGATAAAGATTGATGGGAGGGGATTAGTTGATGCGTACCATGACGGGGTGTCTAATTTTATGAACAAAGCAATAGAACATGCTGATGATCTGAACGGAAAGATGAGATGCCCATGTCTCAAGTGTAAGAACATGATATGGAAGACTGCCGATGAAGTGAAATTTAACTTATATTCACGTGGGTTTGTGGATGGGTATTCGGTATGGATTAATCATGGGGAATCAATTGAGTTTAGAGATCCACAAACAAAGATCAGAGACCGGTCGATAACTATGATGTCGTAGAGATCTTTGGTAGATGCGTATGGCCCTACGAATATCGGGATCATTTGAAAATGAGCTCGCGCAAGCAAAGGCTAATCAACAAAAGCCAAATGATTCAAAGAACCGCCTTCTACAAGATGCTATCTCGAATTAAGGACCCCATCAGTATCCTCGAACACGACATAAGCACACCAAAGCTTTCGCAAAGGATTTAAGCTTTTACACTACAAGAATGAGCATGACTGCAGTGAGAGAGGATTCAATGATTTGCTTGCTATTTTCAGGGAGTTCTTACCTAAGGATAATACCTTGCCCGCGAGTTACTATGAAGTTAAAAAGATGGTTAAGGGGTTGAATCATGGGTATGAGAAGATCGATGTTTGTGAGCAGGACTGTATGTTATACTATGGGGAGGAAAAAGATAAGATGCAGTTTGATATATGCAATTTGCCTCGGTACAAAATCACAAAACGTGGGGGGAATGAGAAACATGTTCCGAAGAAGATATTACGGTACTTTCCTCTTGCACCGAGGTTGCAGCAGGTTTATATTCATGTCTTCAGACATCGCACCCAAGATATCGTTGGCAGACAGACAAGGGACGTCGTCCCTGGTCAGCTTACTCACCTAGCAGATGGAGATGAGTGGAAGAATTTTGATGCTAATTTTCCACAATTTGCCGATAATATTAGGAATGTCAGGCTTGGCATGGCTACAGATGGATTTTGTCTGTTTAATAATTTTAGTCAGCCATACTATGTTTGGCATTGATTATCAACTTTAATCTAAAATTAATACAATAATATTCTTCTTCTCGATCGTTAACAATACAACTTTAATCTATCTTTACATCATTATTCGATATTAAAATCACTAAAAATGAGGAATATTTAAAACTTTTATACATTTCCTTTTTTATTGCCCTAAATCGCAACCTTTACATTACATCTCTTCGATTCAAATTTATATCATGAATCGTTACAATAAAATGACTATACAAAGTCTTACATCATAAATAGATATCCATATACACCGGATAGCTCAACTTATAATTCAACAACATGTTACATTCAAAATATTAAATACATTTCCCATAAAACATAAGTAATCTTCGTGAATATGGATCTCTATAATTCACGTAGCACATATCCTTACCTTAAATCTTTAACCTGCAAAAATGGTTATTTGCAAGGTTGAGCTCGACAGCCCAGCAAAATCTAACAGTTTTCATGCATCACATAGCACATAATAACATACTCAACATATATCTCATAAACATTGGACTAATCACAACATACATGTTGCATTTCATAAAACAAGTATAAAGATTGAGTTCCTTACTCAATCAACATTCATTATTCAATCAACGTAGTCATAAATTAACTTTACCATTTTATACTTTCAATATATATAGAACACATCATGCTCTTTGCAACAAATATTTAAAACAGTTGATCATCAAGTTCACATGACAAATAGGAACTGAAAGACTTGCCTTGATCGTTGTTTACCAATAACAGCTTACAGTTATCTGCACTTCACGTGCCCTACACAATTATATAATCATACACATCAACTATTAGTCACATAACAACACATAGTAATTGTAATGTAAACTCTACTCCACATCTCATAATCTTTCCTATTAATTAGCACACAATGTTCAATTAGATTGTGTTAACTTTTTGACTTATGTAATATTCAAAATTCATTCAAGTATTTAAATCTTGTTAGGAATCATTATTGGTTTTATATTAAACCCATTTCATATTTTATAATATCCATTTCATTTAACTTAAAACACTTTTTACGTTCATTAACACTTATCACGGCGTTTCGACGTTTATTCGTCACACGCCCAATTTGCATCTTTTGTGTATGCTTACTATGCTTCTATAACTTATCTAATAAATCATTATATTAATGTTAAGCCTCATTATATTTACTAACATTCATGTTTTATAACTTAGAACAACATCTTTTATCATCAAGAGCACTACACTAACATACGTGCATGTCCGACGCCTTCCGATTGCCTCCGAAAACACAACAGTCCTAAAGATGACCATTTTGACCCTTCATACCGAATTCAAATTGAAAACCTTAAAGACTAAAAGTTTTAGGTCTACTCGTCCTCGTTCAGAATCATCTTAAATCACCTCAATCGGAGTTCTTATGAAAACGTTATGCTCATTTTAGTAAAACATGTCCATCATCTTTTTTTTTTTCCCCAACCCCCCCTACGGGCGGGGTTTTTTTTACTAGATTTCGGGCTAGGTTCCCTTCTGCTAATTCGTTATTTTTCATCCCAAACACTACAGAAAGCCAAATTAGGCCTCCAAGCTCCTTTCTAACAACCATACCAACCTACCCAAGGTGTAATATGTTTACGTAAACATAAACTAAACGTTTTCTAAACGCGTTTTTAACCACATAAACAACATAAACATCAAAGATTACAACCTTTAATTTCACTATTTCTCTTCTTTCTTCTTCTTTTGACATTCATAACGAAATTCTTCGCTGTGAATTCATTTTTAAACCAATTCAAGTAATTCCAATTGTGATAACTCATATTCTTAATCATACTAACATAATACATGATCAATTTAACCAATAAATCATAACCAAACATCAATTTAATAGTTTAAATAGCCATTTTTCAGAAATTATTTCACATAAAATCATTATGTACCCAATTCCTCTTGTTTATCAAAATTACATGGATTGAATTGCTAGAACAACCATATAACTCATAATCAAACACTATGAACATGATTTCATCATGTTTATAATATCTTTGTGAATTAAAACCTTTGAACAACCATAAAAATCTCATGTAAGCGTATACATGAAAACATATAAACACCATATATCCATATAAATTCACAATCATGAAAACCTAATTTTACAAAGACTAAAGACAAAACATCCTAATTTAGTATAAGGGTTAGTTTGATACCTTTCTAGGTTGAATTAGGAGAAAATATGGAGACGATGAAAGCTTTTCTTTTATTTTCTCAAGGTTTCTTCTTCTTCTTCTTCTTCTTCTTCTTCTTCTTCTTCTTCTCTTTGTTCTTAGTTTAGACTTAGGTTTAAAAAAACTAACATAACTTAGTGTATATACAATATATATATATACACACATATAATTATAGAATTTGTAACTACCAATATAATTACATATACTAATTATAAATTTAATATATAAGTTACAAAAATTAGAATTTTAAAAGCCCTAAGGCTTATTTGGCAAAGCCATATTAAAATAATGACTTAATCATTCCTGAGCCTTGTTTGGCAAAAAACAAGATTAAAATAAGAATTTCAAAAAGCTCTAAGGTTTTGTTTGGTAAAACCAAATTAAAACTCTTTAATTTATTTTCATAAGTCATTTATAATATAGTTTATTGTCCCACATTGTTTACTTGGATTTCCATATCCAATCTTAATTAAATAAACTAATTACCACATACTAAATAAATTTCCCACTTAACCAAATATCACAAAATTATAATCTCATTATAATTTTATTTAATAATTAATATATCACATTAATTATTAATTTACGACATCAATATAGCAACTCATGTAATCTTTAACAACTCTCTAACTGTTAAATTAAATTAGAGTATTATCTAATAAATTTAATTCACAAATATATACTAACAACAATCACATAAATAAAATATTTATTTAATTTAATAAATATTTTAAATTACAAATAAAATTCTGGATTGTTACATCATTCCCTCCTTACAAGGATTCTGTCCCCAGAATCACAACTCAAATAATTCATTCGTCACATTCTTCCCTCCTTATAAGGATTCCGTCCTCGGAATCACCGAAACCCTACCTTACTCAGGTTTTCGTCAAATCTCTTCGTTGAATAACTTCAACACATGACCTTAATATAGGTTTTATATTTCCTACTACATTCATTTCTTAACAAATTCTAGTTTTCATTTCATAACTTTCACTTGAACTCAATTATATTCTGACTATTATATTCTTAACCCATTCATTTCCTTTTCTAAGGATCGCTATCACAAACACTCAGGATATTACATTCACCCTTTCTTCTAAGAATTTCGTCCTCGAAATTTTATTTATTAATCTTTAATCTAACAAAAATAGATTTTACGTTAATACCTTATTCATTTATTGGATTCTATAACCACTTCCTTTCCACAAAGATCTTTCTATAATTATTAACTTTTCAATTAAAAGTTTTACATTATTCTTTGATAACTCATCTCTTCTCATATCAAAATTTCAAAATTTCTTTCTCACTTATTCAATATATTCATCATTCAATTGTGGCATTCTACGACTTACTTCTTTCTAAGGAATATCATCCTTACCACATTCACCTTTTAGAATAACAAGAATCTTCCATAATTGCTCAATAATTAGGAAGTAATATGAATAACTCAGGAATTTAAAAGATTCCAAATCATGCTGAGGGGTCACAAGACCGTGAACTCTATTCTCGGTTTACTAGTGCTTCAACTCAATCATTCACACTGCAAACTAGAGTGTTTATCAATCACAAAGACTGAAAACACCCTCCTTACGTACACTAGGTGGCCAGCCTATTGTACCACTACGTTGGGCCGCAACGTAGTGTTTCGTAACGACTATATGCGTTACGCTCGGAACCATTGTCCCCGAAAACATGTCCCCTTATAGGGTTATTCACCTCAGCTTTTCAACATCTGAATCCGCACCAAAACAATTTTGTTTGGCATAAATTTTCAATAAACACTTGAATTTCATGAACATCTTTCAATATTCGTCTAGCTGAATCAAATAGCATAGACCTCTACAACAATTCATACATCAACCGAAATATACGTATACATACATACATATGAATTCTCATATCTTAAAGAAATCTCAAAAATATTTTTATGACGTCATGATACCGCATCATTGTATTTACAGTCCGTTGAGGATTTCGCCATTTGGTGATTTTATCATACTACATCATACCATAATGGGCTGACGATCCTTAGATCACATCCAACACTAAGTAATACTGCATTGATGACTCCATCATTTTTATCATCTCTGTACCAGGTTCCATGATACATTAATGATATATAAAATACATTTTGATATATTCCAAATCATTTTTGTCTAGCTGAAGCAATTAGCATAGACATACTAATAACAGTATTGTTGTTAAAACTCATTGGTTCCATCAGTTGATCTAATGTTTTTCAAGAAAATAGAAGTGTAAACATCAGCACGAAGTCAATAAATTTTGAAAGTCTAGCATAACTAGTAGATTTAGAATACCTATGCTTCCACCATCAACTCCACTTTCAATAATGATCCATTGCTTAATAGGTCTATCTATTCCTATCATCCTCAATACTCCATTCACACTTATCTATACCCAGTTCATCAAACTTACCACACGTTATGAGTTCAGGAACTTGCCACAATCATATAAGTTTAAGAACTTATCCTAGTCGGACCTATAAAGGCGTCCATTCATTTGAGGGGTTAAAAAACATACCATATAATTATGAGTCACGAACCTACCATAAGTATGAGTTTTAAGAACTCGCACTTAACCTTATAATATTCTCTAACTATACTCTACCTATCTGTTATACACATGAGAAAAGAATCACCTTCTCAACAGGCATATAGAAAATAGCGCGACACAAATATTCCAATGATTATCAATGTGATAAACTGAGTGCAAGCACAAAACCCTCGCCCATACAAAGATTTGTATAACTCGGCCATCACAGCAGTCCTCAATTGAAACCCCACCTAACTCTATCTTGCTCTTAACTTGCTCTTTGCTCGATACGAATTCCTCATATCACATCATCAATAACTCCTCGTGAGTTATCTCGTACTATTTCATAGTACTTCATCTTCATAGCATTAAGCTATAATTATTCAAACATTACAAACCATCTTTCTTTTGTAACTTAAACAGATCACGTCTTGATCTTATTCTATAATCATCTCCCTTAAAATTCTTTTCTTAACTCGTGATCATTTTGTTTTACGATCCTCTTTCTTTCTTTTTTTCATCATTTATGACATTATTCGTTATCTTGGCTATTGGAGTTAGGTAACTCCCATTTCTTATCTACATATCTCTTCAAGATTCTTCTTTGAATCTTCTTGTTTATATAATAATTCCTGCTTTAAGAATTTCCAACTTCATTTATATCGTTCAATATTTCATTCAAGTTCTACATTTTCATCATACGTATCCACTTTCTAGACTTGGTACACATCGAGTCTCTAATAGTTTCAATATGGTATGCTGAGTGGTTTCCCACAAACAACAAACAAACTAGGTTCCGAGTTGCTAGTTCGTATATACATCCGCTCTATGAAGGAATCGTTTAGCCCACATACCATACATCAACTAGTAAAGAGTACAACTGTACCATACCTAACTATAACTTTTATTCTTAAATTCTTTACCAATCTCTTCTTATAGACATTGTCTATTTATTATCACCTTACATTCTTATTATTGGAGTTGGGTAACTCCATAACTGTGTGAGATTCCTCTTTGAATCCTCTCACGCATGTTTTCATCCCTTCTTTATAAATTTCTTAAATTACTTCTTATTGTTCAAACTCTATTTGAGTTTATTCTTTCATTATCTTCACCTCTTTTCTCTAAGGTTATAGCCTACGGTACTCCTACCTAAGGTTTATAACCTACAACTTTGATACCAACTGTAACGACCCCAAAATTCATACAATAATATTCTTCTTTTCGATCGTTAACAATACAACTTTAATCTATCTTTACATCATTATTCGATATTACAATCACTAAAAAAATGGAATATTTAAAACTTTTATACATTTCCTTCTTTATTGCCCTAAATCGTAACCTTTACATTACATCTCTTCGATTCAAATTTATATCATGAATCGTTACAACAAAATGACTATACAAAGTCTTACATCATAAATAGATATCCATATACACCAGATAGCTCAACTTACAATTCAACAACATGTTACATTCAAAATATTAAATACATTTCCCATAAAACAAAAAGTAATCTTCGTGAATATGGATCTCTATAATTCACGTAGCACATATCCTTACCTTAAATCTTTAACCTGTAAAAATGGTTATTTGCAAGGTTGAGCTCGACAGCCCAGCAAAATCAAATAGTTTTCATGCATCACGTAGCACATAATATCATACTCAACATATATCTCATAAACATTGGACTAATCACAACATACATGTTGCATTTCATAAAACAAGTATAAAGATTGAGTTCATTACTCAATCAACACTCATTATTCAATCAACGTAGTCATAAATTGACTTTACCGTTTCATACTTTCAATATATATAGAACACATTATGCTCTTTGCAACAAATATTTAAAACATTTCATCATCAAGTTCACATAACAAATAGGAACTGAAAGACTTGCCTTGATCGTTGTTTACCCAATAACAGTTTAACAGCTTACAGTTATCTGCACTTCACGTGCCCTACACAATTATATAATCATACACATCAACTATTAGTCACATAACAACACATAGTAATTGTAATGTAAACTCTACTCCACATCTCATATTCTTTCCTATTAATTAGCACACAATGTTCAATTAGATTGTGTTAACTTTTTGACTTATGTAATATTCGAAATTCATTCAAGTGTTTAAATCTTGCTAGGAATCATTATTGGTTTTATATTAAACCCATTTCATATTTTATAATATCCATTTCATTTAACTTAAAACACTTTTTACGTTCATTAACACTTATCACGACGTTTCGACGTTTATTCGTCACACGCCCGATTTGCATCTTTTGTGTATGCTTACTATGCTTCTATAACTTATCTAATACATCATTATATTAATTTCAAGCATCATTATATTTACTAACATTCATGTTTTATAACTTAAAACAACATCTTTTATTGTCAAGAGCACTACACTAGCATACGTGCATGTCTGACGCCCTCCGATTGCCTCTGAAAACATAACAGTCCTAAAGATGACCCTTTTGACCCTTCATACTGATTTCAAATTGGAACTCTTAAAGAATAAAAGTTGTTGGTCTACTCGTCCTCGTTCCGGATCATCTTGAATCACCTCAATCAGAGTTCTTATGAAAACGTTATGCTCATTTTAGTAAAATATGTTCGATCAGTTTTTTTTCTCCAAAATTTGGCTAGGCAGCCTACCCCCCCCCCCCCCCTCACCACTGGGGCCAGAGTATTTTACTAGGGGGCCCGCCGGGGCGGGGGTCCCTTCTGCTAATTCGTGATTTTTCATCCCAAACACTACAGAAAGACAAATTAGGCCTACAAACTCCTTTCTAACAACCATACCAACCTACCCAAGGTGTAATATGTTTACAAAAACATAAACTAATGTTTCTAACACATTTCTAACAACATAAACAACATAAGCATCAAAGATTACAACCTGTAATTTCACTATTTCTCTTCTTTCTTCTTCTTTTGACATTCATAGTGAAATTCTTAGCTGTGAATTCATTTTTAAACCAATTCAAGTAATTCCAATTGTGATAACTCATATTCTTAATCATACTAACATAATACATGATCAATTTCAACAATAAATCATAACCAAACATCAATTTAATAGCTTAAAAAGCCATTTTCAGACATTATTTCACATAAAATTATTATGAACCCAATTCCTCTTGTTTATCAAAATTACATGGATTGAATTGCTAGAACAACCATATAACTCATAATCAAACACTATGAACATGATTTCATCATGTTCATAATATCTTTGTGAATTGAAACCTTTGAACAACTATAAAAATCTCATGTAAGCGTATACATGAAAACATATAAACACCATATATGCATATAAATTCACAATCATGAAAACCTAATTTTACAAAGACTAAAGACAAAACATCCTAATTTAGTATAAGGGTTAGTTTGATACCTTTCTAGGTTGAATTAGGAGAAAAGATGGAGATGATGAAAGCTTTTCTTTTGTTTTCTCAAGGTTTCCCTTCTTCTTCTTCTTCTTCTTCTTCTTCTTCTTCTTCTTCTTCTTCTTCTTCCCTTTGTTCTTATCTTCTTCTCTTTGTTCTTAGTTTAGAATTAGGTTTAGAAAAACTAACGTAACTTAGTGTATATACAATATACATATAACACATATAATTATAGAATATGTAACTCCCAATATAATTACATATACTAATTATAAATTTAATATATAAGTTACAAAAATTAGAATTTTAAAAGCCCTAAGGCTTGTTTGGCAAATCCATATTAAAATAATGACTTAATCATTCCTTAAGCCTTGTTTGGCAAAACAGGATTAAAATAAGAATTTCAAAAGATCTAAGGTTTTGTTTGGTAAAACAAAATTAAAACTCTTCTAATTTATTTTCATAAGTCATTTATAATATAGTTTATTGTCCCACATTGTTTACTTGGATTTCCATATCCAATCTTAATTAAATAAACTAATTACCACATACTAAATAAATTTCCACTTAACCAAATATCACAAAATTATAATCTCATTATAATTTTATTTAATAATTAATATATCACTTTAATTATTAAATTACGACATCAATATAGCAATTCATGTAATCTTTAACAACTCTCTAAGCTGTTAAATGAAATTAGAGTATTATCTAATAAATTTAATTCACAAATATATACTAACAACAATCACATAAATAAAATATTTATTTAATTTAATAAATATTTTAAATTACAAATAAAATTCTGGATTATTACAATTATGGTAGCTTACAATCTTCCACCGTCAATGTGCATAAGGGATCCGTATCTTTTCTTGAATTTACTAATACCGGGGGATAAGAGTCCTACAAAAGACATCAACGTGCACCTTAGACCGTTAGTCGATAAACTTAAGATGTTGTGGGAAACATGTTGTGGACTATCACTAACTTTCCGGCACTTAAGATGGTCAGTGGTTGGTCGACCCAGGGTAAATTGTCATGTCCAGTCTGTATAGGGGATGTGCAGGGCACACAACTACGTCATGGGCGAAAAACATGTTCCTTTGGAACTGCTCGAAGATTCTTGCCTGTTGAGCACAGTTATAGAAAGATGTCTACACAGTTTAATAGAAAAACAGAAAAGAAGGGGGTTGTTGGTCGTTTGTCGGGCAACAATGTATTGGGATGGCTAAATAATTTGACATTTCCACCGCCTGGGAAGGAGTATGGTAAGTTGAGAGCAATAGGGTACGGTAAATCTCATAATTGGACACACTCGCCCATTTGGTTTGAGTTGCCATACTGGGCCACACTAGCACTTCGTCATTGCATAGATGTCATGCATACGGAGAAGAATGTGTTCGAGAAGTTGTTTTACACTGTGCCAGATACGAGTGGTAAAACAAAAGATAATGATAAATCACGTAAAGACTTGGAGGAAATGAACATCAGGAGGGAATTGTGGCTCCATCCTAACAACTCAAAACCAAAAGCTCCATTTTGTCTTACCAAGCAACAGGTTGAAAACATTTGCAAATGGCTTAGTGCATTGAAGCTATCAGATGGTTATGCTTCTAACATCTCTCAATGTACTAAGGTTGACCAGTTGAATATTACCGGATTCAAGAGTCATGAATGTCATGTATTCATGCAGAAGTTGATTCCAATTGCCTTTCGTGGAGTATTACCGAGGAATATTAATGATGCATTTACCGCACTTTCAAATTTTTTTCGGGATATTTGCTCTACTGTTATAAGGTATAATGATGTGGATCAGATGGAGAAAAATATAGTGTTGACAATGTGTAAGCTCGAAATGATCTTACTTCCAGGGTTCTTTGACTCGATGGAGCATTTGCCTATTCATCTGCCATATGAACTTAAGCTTGGAGGACCGGTGCAATTACTATGGAAGATTAAAGGAAGTGGTTGTGCTCAATTATCCAGGTGCTAAAAAGGTTGTTACATTTAAGTGTCGCTGGTTTGATACTGCAAAGGGTGTTAAAGTTGATCGTAATAGAATCGTCACAGTAGATATAAAATCGAATTTACAATCTGATGACGTATTTGTGTTAGCTAGCCAAGCAACTCAAGTGTACTACACCCCTAATGTCGTAAATTATAGAACCCCCTGGTATACAGTTGTCACAACGAAGACTCGGTCATTTGATGGTACGGATGACCCGTTGCAAGAACAAGTTAGCAAACCTAGCCACGTTCTGTTATATGATGACGATGTGTTGGTTGATGATGTCGTTGACGTACTCGACGTTGACGAAGTGGAGGAAGATGTGGTTGTCAGTCCGTATGTGGTGGTAGAAGATGATACTGAGGAAGAAATTGATACAGAAGAGGAAGAGACAGAATCAGAAGATGAAAATGAAATGATTTTGATTCTGACGGGTTTGACAACGTACTACTTCACTAATTGGTGTTTTGTAAATATTATACAACGAAATTAGATATAATAATTTCAATGAAATTTAATTAATGTCATCGTATCTATGTCTGTTATTTCAGTAGTACAGCTATGCCTCGACATAACTATGGAGGTGGCCGTGATGGCGGCCGCTCCGGATTGGGCGATGGCTCCTAGGGCGGGTCGTCTTCAGATGCTAGTGAGTTGATTTCTTATTTTGGCTCAGTAACGTGTTTTTCATAACTATATTATACATTCATTGACAATGTCATAACTATATTAAACATACAGATGCTAGACGTCGACGTCAACGAGGGCCTAACCTCGGTCGATTAGGCCATCCGCCGGCAGTGCTTGACATCATTCCAGTTGATGTCGCCTCGTCTATGTAGGTTTCAACTATCACTTATATATGTTCAATCACGATGATATCAATTAAAATGTTCTTAATAAATTTTGTATTCTAGTATTATGGATCCTGTCGCTAAGGCGACCGTACACGCCATCTGTCTGGCGCATCTCCATACTGGATGCATGCGATTTAGCCAGTACTCGCACTACGATGCCGGCTTCATGGTGATAGTGTTGCGGGAGTTTCACGTAAGTTGAATTACATATATTAAATCAAGGTTCATGTTATTTACATATTGTTCAAATAATTAATTATATGTATGTTATGTCTGTTTGATAGAGATGCTATAGATACGAGACAGGCATCACTGAGGCGGATGGTGACGCCGTTATCATTGCCCACATCTTGAAGAATTATTCCTAATTTGGTCAGACGAGATGCGATAGAGAGGCGGTCAAGGCGATAGAAGAATCGCCCGGGACTACTTTACGAGATCATCAGCCACCGGCAGTATCGAATCCTGCATGGGCTGCGATGTGTGCATACTGGGATGATGATGCGTTCAAGACCAAGTCAAAGCAGATGAAGAAGAATCGAGGCAAGCTGCGAGTTATACATACTTCTGGCTCGCAGTCATTTCAGGAGGTTAAAGCGGTATGTATTTATCTTTAGTTTAGTTTAATATTAAACCGCAACTATAGTAATTTAAGTTGATATTATTTTAATGTATATGATTTAGGCCATGCAGAGTAGCTTGGGCCGACCTCCTACTATGATGGAGTTCTAGGATAGAGTCCATACGCCGAAGGGCTCTACTTCGGGGTCGACGATGTCTCCAGCAGCACTAGCTATACGGGTAATACATTTACTATAATAAATATTATTTAGGATAATATTACGTAATGTATATGATGATACCAAGATAACTCACATTACATATATCAAATTATAGGAGCGATTTTAGAAGATCCACAACTAGCGTATAGCGGAGTTGCATGCTGCTAGGGGCGATGCTGAGACGTTAGATTCCACCGTCCCTCCGCCCGAGATTAGTTTATCTCAGGACGAGGAGACGGCTCTTTGGGTCGCGTCTCAGGATACTCCCACTAGTACTAGCTACGGTGATTGAGTCTTTGGGGTTACTGAGGATACCAAATTTATACATCGCCAGGAGGTATAATATTTTTAGTTTATTTCTTGTTTATGAATAAAGAAAATTCGCCATATTATTCATGTTATATTTATTTTTTAGGCTTTAGCCAGCGTCTGCGTCAGAGAGCCCCCGTGGGACTGTCACATACGGGCGCTGGCTTAGACGATGCTTTGTTCCAGCGTGTTATGGCTACGGTGTCGGAGATGTTTGAGACTAATCCGCTGTTCCATCATCAGGACCTGCCTAGCCGTTCTCGCCTCCATCAGCTTGCCCAGGATGTTACAGCTGGTGCCACCGTCGAGAGTACGGGTATCCCTCCGGAGCAGTGGGCCGCGATACGCGACGAGATTGTTCAGATGGTTGTTACCTTAGTCGAGGATGCGTTTGAGCCGATGTTGAGTCAGCCCTCGACTGTTCAAGTATACTATTCGTTTTAAATTCAAATATATATTCTGCATGTAATTTAATTTTCATTTAGTTATCTTTAACTGAATCATATATATGGACTAATGAGTTACATTATATTTTATCAACAGGGTGACGAGCGGGATGATGATGGTGGCAATTTTCTTACTCCAGAGCAGCGTCGATGCCCGCCCGATGATCCTCCTCATACCGGGGGCTCTACTAGTTTTACTTAGTTTACATTCGTTTGTAGTTTACATTATTTTTGATGTATTGTAGTTTAAACCTTGGCATTTAGTTTAATTTAGCTTAATGAGATGTTTGATATACATTAGTTTAGATTAATGGGATGTTTTTGACCTTTTTACTTATCATTTAGTTGGTTTTTGACATATTGTCGGCCTTGGTAATTGTAATGTGTTATTGGTTATATTGTTAACTTGTGTATGTGTATGTGCTATTGGAATACAGGTACAGGTACAAGATGTGGGTTAAATCCCTAGATATTGCAAAAACAAATAAAATATTAAAAAAAATTACTATTCTCGACGAAATTCCGTCAAAAATAAGCACTTCCCTATTTTTGTCAAGCTGCCACGTGTCATGCTTATTACCGATTGAATACTCTCGACCGAAGCTTTTTAGTCAGACATATAGTACCCTCGACCGAATATTCAGTCGATGATAAGTCCGTCGAGGTTAAGTATCCCCGACCGAAAGATCGACGGACTTAATTTCGACCTGCTTATATACGACCGAATTTCCGACCAAACATTCCATCGGAAATAAGGTTAACCTCGACGGAATATGCTTATCCCTTTTTGTTATAGTGGACATAATTATCTTTTTATAAAATAACGGCGAAAGTTTTACCGTTAAACTGTTGAACTACCTGGTGGTAAAAGTACAGTAATACGCGTGGTTGTATAGTAGCACACGGTATTGATTGTTGATGCTTACATGAGAAGTCACTCAATTATACTCAATTATTGCTACAGTAGTTGCTGCATAATATCTCTCATATTATTGATTCAATTTTTGTCACAGTATCATCTGCATAATATCTTATATTATAATTGAGACGACAAAGTTATTAATATTTTTATTTACAATATTGACAATGTCTAGAAAGTCCTGTCAAGGAGAGGTTTGGTTACCTAATTGCGCCCCAATAGGGAGAAATCCTTATCGGAAAGCCCCCTCTTTCCTGGGAATGATCTGGTTGTTAAATATTGTGAGTTATAATATTAATGATGAATAAGTTCGTGTTGATTAAAGATGAAATTGATATTTCCATTATGCTGGGATTATTAGTGTTAGTGGAAATCAACATCTATTTCGATAATAATGAATGTCTAGAGGTTATATTGACTAATCGGGTAATTAATCGGATAAATGAGTAATTAATTGCTATTAATTCACGTGCTTATAAATATTTGTTCACATGTGTGTACTATTGATTCACATGCATGTACTATTAGGAGAGGTGGTGCAAGATTGATAATACTTGCATGACTAAATTAAAAACGGAGGTATAGATGAAGGTACTATACTGTAATTATTTTTTTCTAATGATCTATTGAGTCACATTATTGTACTATTAATTCACATGATATACTATTAGGGGAGGTGGTGCAAGTTTGATTATACTTGTAGGACTAAATTAAAAATGAAGGAAAAGATGAAGGTATTATACTGTAATATTTCGAGCCCCAAAACGTGCAATTATCGAAACTATGTTTTTCTATAAATAGAAGCTCATTCTTCTTTAATTCTCACCAATTCACTAAGACTCACAAGAGCAATTATAGAAAGAGAAGCTTTAGAGAGAAAGTAGAAGAGAAGTCTGCTACCTCACTATTCCAGTATCCAGTCTTCTTCTAAGGTAAGGGATACTATTTTTTTTCAGTATTTATAGGAATAATATTGTCTTCCATACTCTGTAGTATGTGAGTAATATTATTTCATCTCGTATTCCTCATTATACACTCATTTTGTTAAAATATTGCTTCTATACTCCGTGAAATTAGTAGAATATCCTTGAAATTTTTGTTTCATCTAGTATCGTTTCACAAGGATATTTTCTGCACATTCTTGTTAAATTTTAAGCTATTCATGCCGGAGTACTGTCCATGAGTAGTATTCATTTTTATGGTACTATTCACAAAGTACTATTCACGGGGTACTATTCACAAAGTACTTTTCACGGGTACTATTCATAAAGTACTATTCACGAGTACTATTCACAATACTATTCATTGGGTACTATTCCCAAAGTACTATTCACGGGGTACTATCCACTCGGGTACTATTCACCTAGGGAATTATTCATGACAAAAATTAATTTCTTTGTTGTCCAAATCATTTTTGATACAATATTATTCTTGAATTTTACTCCACAAAGTAGTATCACGTTGAAAATTTGGACATTATTGAATTCTGGATAAATTAAGTTATAATCTTTAAAAATTTATCCTTTGCTTTCTTTTAATTGAATTCTTATATCATTGTCATCATCCTCATGCTTATATTGTTATAAAAGTCATACGTGGCTTACGATGCATAGATGTACTTATTAATGAATGGTATGATTATGACTAGGGATTATTCGGTATAATCATTTAATAGTAATGTTACAAACGATGTGGTAAAAATCCTCATTGCTTGTGTAGTGCATTGACAATGAGTTGTTGGTATGATTATGACCAGTGGATTATTCGGTATAATCATGACCATTGATGATTACATGAATATCCTTGGCCCGTAGTGTAGGGATGATTCGATGATGTGGTTTATTTATTAAGCCGAGTCTCAGCGATAAAATTGATGATAAACTTTTTAAATCATAGAAGATAGTAGATATCATGCTCTACTTGACTCTTCTAATGGATTGCTTGTTCCGCTGCAGTTAAACTTGATGTTTATTATATTTTATCAGTTTAACATTGTTGAAGGCTAATGATAATTTATTCTGCATTATCTTAGTCATAATATTTCTTACTGGGCTAGTTGAACTCACCCTTTTGCTTTCATTGTTCTCTTCAGGAAATGAGAACGTAGTTGGGACTAGTCGGGGAACGGAGTGACGGTCCAGATGTTTGCATTAGTAGTCCTCACTATTCTGTGAAATAGTGTGATAATAATTGTAATGAGGACTTTATTTGAGTTTGGATACTCTCTACGAGACATTATTCGTTTTGAAACTCTCAGCTACGTTTTGTCGTACTATATAAAAGAAGTTTGTATTTAAAATTTGTACCATGTATTTGGCGACTCAAGATGGGTGATGTATACCTATTTTGGGGGCGTCACAGTTGGTATCAAAGCTTAGGGATATGATCCCTGGCTAAGATGTGAGACTAGAAATAGGAGGGGAGAGACGGAAAATTCCTTTGCTAGTATTGTCGACATCGGGATTTTCGGATGTCCGTTTCCGTTACTTGTTCTTTGGTGTTCTCGTATTAGGTTAGATTTGTTTGAAAAAACAAGTGAAAAAGGTTCGACATGTATGATGTCGACGATGGGACTGTTAAGAGTCGCTAGTTGGTTTTTTAAATGGTTGTACCAACACAACCGATAAAAGGTTTGCACATTGACCCAATGATGTGACACTGATATACGGGTCGGTGAAACCAAGATTCGTTTAGGGTCCGGGGACTTGGTTATGCGGGGGAAAGGTGTTAGGCACCCCCCGACATCTGTGTTACCACGGTGACCGCCTCTTTTCAAGAAACTATTATCTGAGTGTGTGTGTGTGTGTGTGTGGGTCAATGTACTGTTATATGGAAGTTGTGCAAGGCCTCGTTCGAACCTATATACACAGGGTTTGAATTTATGTAAAAATTCAATTTTTAGCAAGATATGGCAGTGGTGTTTTATAAAAGAGGTTTTTCAAACCCTGATGCTCAATAGGAATTGAGACTTTTTACACTCCCATTTTTATTAAGTGATCGGCTGGATTGATTTTATTTGACGGATGCGAGGCATCCGTATGAAAATAATATACAAAAATAATGCCGACTTCCTCGTGGATATGGAAACCGTCTGAGGAAATTCAGACATCGCAGAATAATTTACAAGCTACTTACAGCTGAAAAATGTCCATCACGGGAACCGAATCTAGATCCATTGGGATGAATCTGTGATCGCATTATTCCTAGGCGCACAGAATGTTGCAATTTGTATAAAAGAAATAAGCAGGTATATATATAAAAGCGGTAAATATATATATACAGACATGATCACCAACCACGAAGCACCTCCATGGGGGATCAGAAATGTAAATAAAGTTGTTAAAAGCTATCAACCGCCACGGAGGAAACTCCAGGCGGGTCAAAACATAAATAAAGCTGTAAAGCGATCAACTGCCACGAAGAAAACTCCAGGCAGGACGAATATATATATAAGCGAGTAAATGCGCCGGATATAAAATCCAGGCTCATCGAACAGAGTCCGACACACAGTTAATATATATAAATGTACATATATATATATATATATATATATTAAAGCAATAAATGCTCCGTAATCTAAGTTCAGGCTCATCGAACAAAGTTCTACATTACATTATATATATATATATATATATATATATATATATATATATATATATATATATAAAAAAATAAGTAAACGCCTCCGCATCAAGTTCAGGCTCAATCGAGGCATAACTCGATAATGTTAGTCAATATATATATATATATATATATATATATATATATATATATATATATATATATATAAAGATTGGAATGAAAACCAATTGATGAAGTTCGGGCAAAAGCAAGCAACACAACTCTCAACGTGTAGAAGGGTGTGTGCACAGATGAAGAGAAAGACTCTAAAGTGTGTGAGAAGGCTTACAGCTGACTGCTAAAAAAGAATTCTATATCTTTAGAGTGGGTAAACACTGGCTTTTGTAGGTACAAAAGAGGCTATATATGAGCTCACAGGTGTTTAAAAGTGGGAAAATACACTGTATGGCGAGTGCAGAGCAAATTGTGCAGGGTTTCCCCGTCTTTTTTCTCTTACAAATCAGCACCCCAAGCCCTCTATTTATAGGCATATGAGCCGCAGGTGTACCAGAGGTGGTTGGTTCGGCCCGGGTTTGTCGGGTCGGGTCGTCTTAAAGTACGTGCACTCAGGCACTGTAATATCCACTCGAATTTTCAGAAGTGCAATCCGGGCATCCGTTTGAGGTATACAGGACCTATTTCGGACCGCCGTTGTCGAGAGTTGTACGATGACATGGGATTAGAGTTTGTGCGAAGTCATTAAAGATGGGACGATGCCCTCCGATCTTCAAGCTTCAACTTTCATCCGTTACCCTGCACAATAGTCACTCGGGATTGGTTAACCTTGTGGGACATTATTGCGTAGAGACGTGACGTGGCATCGCTTTGGTCAGATGACGATATTTACCCTTACCGGTGTTATCGCAGGGTTGGGCTGATAAAGCAGACGTTGCGCTGGGATTGGATTGCTGCAATAGTTGAAGGTCCTCATTATCATCTTTGAGGTGTGCCTGTCTTCTCGATGTTATTGCCGGGTTGGTACAGTGCATCTCGTTGTGAGCGCCGAGATTGAAGTTGGTTGCATTTAAAACAAGCATTTTCGGGGTTATCTCCAAAACTGCTTTCCTTGGGGTTATCACCAAGGTTGGTGGCTATTCCCATGGTTGGGACTAAGACTGGATACCTCGGGGTTATCTTCGAGATTAATCTGTCTTCTCCGGTGTGTGTTCCGGTATTGTATCTGCATGCCTCGGGGTTACATCCGAGGTTGGATTTGTTACTCCCAGATTGCGATCCGGGGTTGATGCTGAACTTTCGGTAGTATCCAGCATGGATTTGGATTGTTTTTCAGGGTTCTCTCTTAAAGATTTAATCATCCTCCTGCAATGTTAGTAGCGATAAAGGGTACGAGAAAATTTTGAGTGTTCACAGATGCCCCTCTTTATCATACTCATGCATGACGATGCATGGGTAGGATAAAGAATCCTAGACACTTGAAATGCAACAAGATGAACGTGGTACTATGGGTAGCAAAAATGATGCAAATGTATGATGCATGTTTACGGGGTTGTAATCAACATCTTTGGGGATGATTCATGGATCCCCTGTTGCTTCAACCTGGGATTGGTTGTATCTTGACGAGATATGACGATGTGTTCGAATCTGTTAGGATGTTGATGTTGGAGTTATCACCAAATTCCTGTGTTCTTGATAATGATTCGATCCTGAAGAGGTACCTCTTGTGTGCAAGAGATCTGTGGGAATAAAGCTTGATCTGTTTGAAGATGTGTATAACATATTCCATCATCTATCCTCTTTGATAATGTTGAACTCTCCTGGTTAGTATCGCCAGAATATGTCACAATTCTCTTGGATTTATCGCTAACAAAAATGTTATCGGGGATGCTGACGACCTTCGTTGACGTGTGAATCAACGGCTGAAACATCCTATGGGATATACTGTCAAGGTTGCTTGACCTTTGCTGACGTGTGAATCAACGGTTGAGACTCTGTGAGGAGATCGTCAAGGTTGCTTGACCCTCGCTGACGTGTAGATCAACAGAGCATTGCGTTGTGACCCCCGCCGGGGGTCCGCTGGGGAATATGAGCAGCTGGGTATGAGAACCTCAAATAGCTCTATAGCTCTGATAGGTTTAAATGCTATCGGCTGAAATGACATCAAGGTTGCTTGACCTTTGTTGATATGTGTGTCAATGGCTGAGCATGCGTTGCTACTCCAGCCGGAGATATACGTTGTAACCCCCGTCAGGGATCTACTGGGGACGCATGAGTACGTACGCAACCATCAAACGGTTCTCAACGCTTCGATGGGTTTACTTGCCATCGGCTGAAATAATGTCAAGGCTGCTTGACCTTCGTTGATAGAATTGTTAACGGATGAACGTGTTGTAACCCCCATTGGGGATCTACGTTGTAACCCCCGTTGGGGACCTACGTTGTAACCCCCATCGGGGACCTACTTAGGGTAATGACCCGGAGTTGGTGGCATCGGACCTGTACGAAATATTGCCGGATGTGATTTGCGAAAAATGGGATCATTGGCAGGGTATACCTCGTGTTCGGGTGACTACCAATGAGTGATGTACAGGTTCAAAGTCTCATTTGAGAAGATCAGGATTGTATGCTATTTTACTCAATCGCGTGGCATTTTTATTCATAATTTGACCTTTCTAGCCCGTAAGAACTCTGTTTCAACTCGAAATGGACCGAGCGGAGGGTGGGACCCATATAGGAGCCGCAGTGCACTGCTGCCTGATCATAGGTGAGCTGCAAATCCAGCGTGGATGATAAATCCTGCAGCCCGCCTTTGCAAGTTCATTTCTAACTCACTTCACTTAGAAAAAACCGCGAGCCCTCTTCAGATCGGCTGAGTTCGGGCTGCTTTCTGCAAATTCTGTCACCGTACAAGTGTTCTACACTATCCTGGTAACGTATGCATGTATTTTTTTCCAGTTTCTGTTCGTTGGATTGTGAGTTATCGCATGAAATGCATCTAAACACATAGTAATGATTATGTATGCACAAATGACTTAATAAAAAATATTCAACATAGTAAATGTTAGTATTAAACCATGCTGAACATAATGATGTGAAAAAATTTGACTTTTGAGACAGTCAAATTGGCACCTTTTTCTGCTATTTTTTGTCCTATTTGAGGTCCAATGAGCAAAAGGTAGAAAGGCAAAGTACTCCTAGCATTGAGGTTGGCTTTATGCATGATGATTTTGATTTTTAATGCATATATTATGTATATGACTTTGGGACAGGTGTGCTACTGAATGGCCACCTAGACATGCCTGTGTGCATGTGGATAGTCCTATTTTCAAAGGGGACTATGGCAAATTTTTTCCAAATGTAGGCATTGGGTAGTCATGCATTCTAACTCCATTATATGTTTAAAGTAAATGCATGCATGCATATAGTCAAAAATGCATTTAAAAGCTCTAGGTAAGAAAATACCACACCCTTTCTGAGGTGATTTGGAGACTTGTTGTCCAGATATTATGGATCTGAATCAGCCGAGCAGTTCTTATAGGACCGCTTCTGGCATACGGCGGAGGGCTTCTGATGTGCCTCGTCCCCGTTCTGTCAGACAGCCTCGTCGGTTGGTGGAGGCCATGATACATCCTGTCCGTGTAGATGTTCTAGACGTTGAGGATGAGGAGGAGGATATTCTGATTGAGGATCCCGCTCCTGCTGCACATGTCCCTCGCAGGGAGCTTCCGAGCATTTAGGTGGCAAACCCAGAGTTGCTGGATGATTTGGGCAGACATCCATCGATGTACTTGCATGCTAACGAGGTATGGTGTTAGACTTTGATCTTCCTTCTTTCTTATTGATGAGGATTTAAAGGGTTCTGACGTTGATCTGCATTTCATGCAGGTTCCAGGATTTACACAGCCGCGAGGGAATTGGTTCAGCATTCACTCCATAGAGCAGTAGTGCATGAGTGGGGATTTGAGGAATTTTTCTCCATCCTTCCCCATCGTTGTCCCTGGGTTACCTCAGGGCATTGTCTGAGTGATGGTTTCATCAGACTCAGTCACTCCACCTGCTGGATTACGAGGTGATGATGACGCCTATGGATTGGCGATTTATCAGAGGTATGGAGTTTATAGGGGAGCCAGTGCCTTGCATGGAGAATTTTACCCCTACTGTAGTCAGATCCTTATTAGGAGTTCCGGTAGAGGCTCTCAAAGGCAGGACTGTCCGTTCAGGTCCTTTGAGCGTAGATGTTATGAGCGGGCTATTGAGTGAGCCCATGCCTGATGATGTCAGGATTAGGGATCGCGTTCTGCGGCGATTGTTCCTGATGATCATTCGAGGTCGCCATAGCAGATAACTCTTCCACGGTATCTTTCGCTTTGAGTCGGCGCCACACGCGATGTGGGACCGTATAGAGAGTAGTATGGTGGGGCTCTTATACCTTTTCCTATTTCCTCTGGGGCATGCATCTGCGCTCATAGGGTTTGACCGAGGCTTGGCTAGGATTTTACCCGTTTCTGCTGGTGAGTATTTCTCTTATCTTTCCCCATTCATAGGTTAAGAGTGTTTACTGATAGCAGATGTTTTGCCATTGTGTTGGCAGTTTTGGGCCTATGAGAGGCTTCCATGTTTGCGTCCCATGAGTGTGTTAGGCTTAGATACCTATCCACGAGGACGACGATGGCACCATTCTATTTTGCGAGAGGTCCTCATGATTCGAGGCTTTTGCTCCTTGCGCCGTATGCAAATTTGGAGTTCTTGACGGTACCGACGCCATCACATGGCTTCTATACTCAGGGGATCATTTGACCATCGGTTTTGAGTATGGACACCCTACTGGAGTAGAGTATTTGATTTCCACTCAGAGATTTCCTCTCTTCACAGATGGAGGCTGGGAGCTGTATTTAGGAGAGCGTGCTATTAGGAGCACCACATGGGAGATTTGTATACCGATCTTGCCTCCTGTCAGGCGTCATTGGCCTGTATCACAGTCACCCATCACAGATATTCCATTATTGGGAGTTGACGGTTTTGATTTATCCGAGGGTCCATGTACTCGGGAGATATTCCAGCGTTGGTGGCTCCCTCGCACTATTGGGGCCCAGTCCCGTGCCACACAATTTATGGGGGACATGGTTCCAGGATCTTTGATGATGACGGATTGGGTGGCTTGTGTCTGAGATCCGACTCATCTGACCCAGATTGATAGTTTGACCCGACAGTTGGACCAGGCACATGTATTTATTCGGCATTTGGGCAGAGATCCAGCAGAGGCGGAGTCATTTGTTCCTTCTAGCTCAGGTGCTGGCCCCTCAGACGACCTATTTGGTTTTGCCGGTGCAGATCCTCCTCTTTATTGGCCTGACATCCCTGTTGATAGAGATCCAGTGACTCGAGAAGAGTTACATCAGGTGGACAGGATTGAGGATGTGGACATCGAGACCCCGGTCTTCTTCTGATGTATATTCTCGTTATATCTTTTGATAGGCCTCTGTTAGATATTGGGTGGTTGTTCCCCATTCTCGCTATATCTTTTGATAGGCCTCATTAGTAGTAGTAGGCGTTTGTGCCCCATTTTCATGTATTTATAGGCAGATAGAGGTGATGTATTAGATGATGATATATTTAGGAATGTATGCACCGCTTTTTCATTCCTTATATCATATTGCCATCCATTATCGTTATGCATGTATCATATTACGCATATCCAGAGATATTAAGCATTGACCCTGGATGGTCTTATGACACTACCGCATGAGATGTCATCTTCTTGACGATTAGTCAGTATAGATCATACCCCACCGTCGATTGGTGGCATTAGGTATGCGATTGATCGTGAGTGCGATAACATGTCACCACCGAATTGGTATTTGTAGATCTGTTCTGCCGCATATACCATGACCCTTTTGGCATTTCAGGTTCCTGTAGGATTTGTAGACGGGATGCTAGAGCATTGGCTACTTGATAGGCAGGTATTCCATTTTGGCACCCATGAGTTGACTCCTACTCTGGAGGAGTATGCACGTTTGACGATGCTACCCTTAGACAGATCTTGCATGCACATGGCTTTGGGAGACATGAGTAGACGATTCATGACTCTCACAGGATTGAGGCGCAGAGTAATGCAGGATGAGCTGACATCTGGCGACGTGATCTCTCAGTGTTTTCTGTATGACAGATTTGGCGCGGAGGATAGCTACTCATGACATTCCGGGGATTTCACCGTGTCGGAGGATCATTGGCATTTGGCCAGATTTGATGTACTGATGCTATGTGTACTGTCATACGTGTATATGCTGCGGTATATGGATGAGATAGATATAGGAGTTATCATGGCCGTGAGAGCTCTTAGGGAGGGTCGTACCATTGTACCTATGATCGTGGCAGAGACCCGTGATCGACATCCTCTTCGTTGTATTACTTACCTGTTAGCGTGTTTATCGGGAGTTGATTAAATGTTGTGTGCGGGGTTTATGTCACACTTGCGACCGGTTGGTACCCTTAGATGGCATGGGTATTGCTTCTCCCATGATGTGGCTATGTCATACTCCTCTCAGCCATCGGAGTGTACAGATGCTCATTCCTGGTCCGTATTTTTGGCAGATATTAGAGATCCATTTAGCATATTATTGTGCTCGGGGCTTTGCTCACCATACAGCTTCATTACTCATGCTCCGGGCATGGATTTCCTCCCTCTGGCTGGCTTGAGGGGCGTGACCACTTATCACCCATTGGCCGTGATGTCGCAGTTCGACTAGTTCCAGGATTTCCATCCTTTTGAGGGGGCGATATCTCTCAGCAGTGGACCGATCCCGTGTGTATGATTACTGGGATCATCGCGAGATAGCTTCTTTTTCTGCCAGTCATCCTGGTTATTCTGCAGAGTATTCCGCATGGATGGAGACAGAGATTTTATCTATTGCAGCGATGATCTGCGATGACGATTTTGAGTCAGACGATGTAGAGCCCATGGAGGACATTGATATCTACATCGAGGAGGAGTCCACTGCTGGGTTGACAACATTTCTTCCGGATTCTCGTAGTACCAAAGATTTTTTGTGATTCAAAGACTTTTCGACAAGATTTAGAGCGAGTCTTCATCTGATGACCTTTGAGAGAGACCAGATTCGATATATGATGTCTACTGCTCTTGATGTGAGGGACGCTGCTCTATTGGAGGGAGACGAGGCATTAGATCGCAGAGATGCCGCTATTGTTGAGCGGGATGAGGCTATATCAGCCAGAGATGCATCGATAGTTGAGCGGGATAGTGTTATATCTGCCCGGGATGTGGCTGTCACAGATAGTACTGTAGCGAGGTCCCTTACCACTGGTATGATCGCAGAGATGAACGCTTATATTGATGAGCATATGGTCATCATGCAGATGGCTACAGATCTGTTGGGTCGTGTGGATATTCTCACCCAGGAGACTACAGCCTTACCTTCTTCATCTGAGAGGGACGCCATGTTGGTCTTGCTAGCTCACATGTACCCGGACTCGTAGATGAGGTTTATATTCACTTGCACAGACTATCTTAGCCCTTTTGTCATGTACAGTTTACATTGTATATATATCAAACAACATTATATATGACAGGGAAATATATTTTTGGATCACTTTCCTTTTAGATATGTCCTGCTATTTGCTTGATATTTTGCCTGCTGCTCCAGGGCTTGTGATCTTGATGTATTCTGAATTCCTCCTTGGTGGATGGACATTGAGTTGTCTCTGGATAGTTCAAAATGGATCATCGATCTATGTATCCCTACCATCTTTGGTGTCTTGGGACTTGTTTTTGAATGGAGAATGTGGAGATGGGTGTGGCTTTCCTCTTTGAGATTGACCGCACCACAGATGGTCGCTAGTACTTTTATTCAGGAGAAGCCTAGTTGATTCCACTTCTTATGGGTTGGTGTTGCTCTTCAAGGCATGACCGCAGCTTAGATGGTCGCCGAATCTCCTATTTGGGAGGAGTTTAGGTAATTCCATCCCTTTGGTCTGAAGCCGAATGAAATGTAGTGGATTGAAAGAGGATCATAGTACCAGTTGACAATGGTTTGTGTTGTGGTAGGGGGTGAGACCGAACCATAAATGGCTACCTACATACTCCTATTGAAGAGGAGATCAGGTCTGCGTAGTTTGAACCTGGTGTAAGAGGTTTAACGCTGTATATGGCTGACATAGTGTAGGAATGTTTTTGGTTGTTTTTGTTTTATGTAAGGGCAGAAATGTTTTTGTTGTTTTTGTTTTATTGCGACCGGGCCATATGAAATGGTTGCCTACGTACTCCTATTGAAGAGCAGATCAGATCGACGTAGTTCGCCCCTCAGGGCGAGAAGAAAAGCGTAATCCCATGTGCAGGTCAGAGTGCGGGGAGGAGAAAGTTTTAATCCTAGGTTGAGGATAAACTGTAGGTGAAAAATTGGATCCCAGAAATGGGTAGCCAAACTATAAATGCAAGAGGTTCAATCCGTGGGGGGATGACCTAAATTATCTGAGCGCGAAGGAGAAAGCTAGGCTGCTGGCTTGAAGAGTACGTTTCCCTGAGGGCAAAGTGTAGATAAGTTGTATGTGGTAAAGGGTTAAAGAACCGGAATGACTGGTGACCTGATGATTATGCATCAGGGTGTTTGATAATTACTTCAGACATAATACCGTTTCACGGTGTCTGAGTTGATGAGTTGTGGGAATTCATCGCCTTCCATCTCTTGCAATCTTAGAGCGCCTCTTGTCAACACTTCCTTGACAATAAACGGGCCTTCCCAATTAGGAGCGAATTTTCCTTTAGCCTGATCCTGGTTGTCAAGAATCTTTTTCAAAACCAAGTCATGTTGTTTGAACTGCCGTAGCCGGACTTTTTTGTTGTAGGATCGGGCGATCCTTTGCTGATATAACTGACCATGGAAGATAGCCTTGGTTTGCCTTTCGTCTATTAGAGACAATTGGTGATACCTGTCTTGTACCCATTGGTCTTCATCCAGCTGAGCGTCGATAAATACTCTGAGAGATTCCATCTCAACTTCTATGGGGAGCACTGCTTTCATCCCATAGGTTAAAGCGTAGGGAGTTGCCCCAGTTGAAGTGCGCATAGAGTTTCTGTAGGCTAACAGAGTCAGAGGCAATAGGTCAGGCCAATCTTTGTGGTTGGCGGACATCTTTTGCATAATCTTCTTGATATTTTTGTTAGCCGCTTCAACAACACCATTCATCCACGGACGATAGATGACAGAGTTAAGATGTTTGATTTGGAATTTACTGCATAATTCCTCCATCATTTTGTTGTTGAGGTTTTTGGTATTGTCTGACACAATCACCTTTGGTTGTCCATATCGACAAACGATATTGTTTCTGATGAAAGCAATGATGACTTCTTTAGTAACACTGGGGAAGGAGGCTGCTTCTACCCACTTGGTGAAGTAGTCGATCATGGTGAAGATAAATCGGTGACCATTACTGGCTTTAGGCTCGATGGGCCCGATAACGTCCATTCCCCACATTGAGAAGGGCCAAGGCGAACTCGTATTATGGAGTTCCCGTGGAGGGCGTGTATAGCATTCCCATGAATCGCAATCGATAGCATCTTTTGGACGTGGTCATTGCAATCAGTCTTGAGAGATAGCCAATAGTGTCCCGTCCTGAGGACTTTCTTGACAAGGAGGGGGCCACTCATGTGGGGGCCACAGACTCCACCATGGATTTCATCCATAAGCCTTTGGGCTTGATCTTTGTCTAGACACCTGAGGAGACCTAGTTGTGACGCCCCCAAAATTAGGTATACATCACCCATCTTGAGTCGCCAGATATATGGTACAGAATTCAAATACAACTTAATAATACAACTGTCGTGTACAATACGACAAAACATAAACTGTGAGTTTGAATACAAATATTGTCTACTAGAGATTATACAAACTCAAAAGGAGTCCTCATTACAATTATTATCACACTATTTCACAGAATAGTGAGGACTACTAATGCACCATCTAGGACCATCACTCTGTTCCTCGACAAGTCCCAGCTACGTTCTCATTTCCTGAAGAGAACAGTGAAAGAAAGGGTGAGCTCAACTAGCCCAGTAAGAAATATTATGACTAAGATAGTGCAGAATAATTTATCGGTAGCCTTCAACAGTGTTAAACTGAAAAAATATAATAACTATCATGTTTAACTGCAGCGGAACAAGCAATCCATTAGAAGAGTCAAGTAGGGAATAAAATTTACTATCTTCTATGATTTAAAAGGTTTTTCATCACTTTTATCGCTGGGACTTAGCTTAATAAATAATCCACATCATCGAATCACCCCTGCACTACGGCCAAGGATATTCTTTAGTATCACGACCACGAATTATCCATGCACTATGGCTTAAGATAATTATGTTTTCATCAACGGTAGATCATGCCATAAAACAATTCATCTTTGCACTACGGCCAAAGAGAATCCATAGCCATAATCATACCAAAAATTGTCCATCAATGCACTACGGGCCAATGAGGACTTTTATCACATCATTTGTAAAATTACGGTTATGATTATACCGAATAATCCCTGGTCATAATCATACCAAGTTCATCTATGCACTACAGGCCACAGATGACTTTCAACATAATATAAACATGAGGATGATGACAATGATATAAGAATTCAATAAAACAAGTTCAAGAATTAATTTATCCAGAGGCGATAATGTTCAAACCTATCAACATGATCTTTGCTTTATAGAGTAAAATTCAAGAATGCTCAGAAGAATATTTTCATGAAAAGATACTGGATGAAGCGCAAATATCAAGGCTATTCCACTAATTTCATGGAGTATAGAAGTCAAAGTTTTAACCAACTGAGTATAATAAAGAATGGAATAACAAAAGAAATCACCAGGTATGCGATAGACCGCACATGCAGGTTATTCCAACAGAATAATAAAGGATGGAACCAGGTCCGGCGTAAACGCACAAACAGGATATTCAGATAGAATAATAAATAATGGAACCAGGTCCGACGTAAATGCATGAGCGAGGATATTAACGAGAATAATAAATAATGGAACCCGGTCAGTCCGACAGAACGCGTACATGGATATTATAGCGAATAATAAATAATGGAACCAGTCCGCGTAAGCGCATGCAGACATGATATTTTGACGAGAATAATAAATAATTGAACCAGTCCGGTAAGAACGCAGGCGAGGATATTACGGCGAGAATATTAGAAGAATGTCACCGTGTATAGGGTAGCCCGCGTATAAAGGTTATTCCAACAGAATAATAAATAATGGAATAACAGAAGTTCTCTTCATGAGTACAACAAATAACATCCCTTACCGTAAAAGAAACTGAATATAAGAGTAGGGAAGTAGAAGAATACTTTTCTATAGTTTCTCTATAACTTTTCTCTCTAGAGTTTCAGTGAATTCGTAAGAAAATAATGAAAGAATGAGCTTCTATTTATAGGAAAATGGAATGAATAGTAACTAATTCATGAACGGTCCAGATTGATTTACTATTAAACGGACGGTCCATATTGGTTTACTATTAAAACTTAAAACAACGGTCCATACTGATTTACTAATAAAACTTTAAACCAGCGATCCATATTAATTTACTATTATTACTCCACCGGCGGTCCATATTGACTTACTATTATATCTTCAACCAACGGTCTGAAAAATTAGCACATCTCCTCATGGAATAATATTGTACCCAAATACCCGAATGCACAATACTAGAGTGAATAGTAATTGGGTGAATAGTAACTCGTGAATAGTAACTCGTGAATAGTAACTCATGAATAATAACTCATGAATAGTAACTCGTGAATAGTAACTCCGACACAAAAAGTGTCCCGAATACCCGATTGAACAATATATCATATTATGCAAATGATACTGTAACAATAATTGAATCAATAATATGAGAGATATGATGCAGCAATTACTGTAGAAATAATTGAGTATAACTGAGTGACTTCTCACGTAAGCATCAATAATCAATACCGGTGGTAAAGCTTCTTGTGTAACTACGCGACATTATACTTTTAACACCGGGTGTTTCAACAGTTAACGGTAAAACTTCCGCAGTTATTTTCATAAAGTATTTTTGTCGTTTTCTCTATTCGACAATAATTCTGTTGTGGGGTCCACCAATGATTGTACCGTCGTACAGATATTCCCTGACAAAAAGAATATTCCCCGATCAATCGAATATTATATAACAACTTGCGTACTTTGCAAAATTTGTAAATATTACCCACAACTATAACATTTCATCAAATCAACACCATAATATAAAAAAAATTATTTCAAAAAAATTAAATCTTTATTCATAAAATCTGGGGTCTCACAATCTCCCCTCCTTATGAAATTTCGCCCTCGAAATTTACATACGTACCTGGTATGTCGAACAGGTGAGGATACCTTGACTTCACTTCAAATTCTAACTCTTGAGGTATATCTTTTGAGCGTCGAATAATGTGGTTTTTACCCATGCATCACTCATTCTTACTCGTTCAGTTTTTTCTTCTTTCAGCTCAGATTCCATCTTTATCATCTTATACTCTGCCAAAGAATGCTTCTGTTCAAGCATCACATATCGGGTAACACAAGCTTGAATTGTTGCTTCCTTTTGTTCCACGACCGCCTATCGTTCTTCAGTCTGCTCTTCTAACTCATGAATACGATTTTGAAATTCTACATTTTGATCATATAATACCTCTAATAAACTCTCCTCAGATACCTCTTCTTCCTCTTCTTCCTCACTCTCAGCTGTTACCTCTGTGACTATCTCGGGTGCAACTATCAATTCTTCACTCACCACATGGATATCTCTAATTCCTTCTTCCTCTGACATCACATTATCATGGTTAGTGATTAGAGGTATCCCCACGGTCTCATTTACTCCATTGTTAGCATTCTCGTGACCATTTCAAACATCGCCATAAAACAAGGGTTAATTAAACAAATTAACATATCACATAATATCCCGATATTATAGTGACCAAAAAATAAGCTTAGGTAGGACACACTTTAGCGAAGGATTTACTCATCTCTCCCTCCTAGTTATATTCCCGATCTCCGCCAGAGATCATATCCTAAGCTACGATACCAAATGTGACAAATTTCCCATCGATTGGACAAAGACCTCACATTGGTACTGTCGATTCGCCACCGCAGAACGGCGGCCCCTACGGAGAGTCTGGCTTCGGTGCATCCCCCATCAACAGGAAGTCACCAGTGAGAGGCTCGGGGCTCTTTACTTATAGGTCTGATACCAACTGTGACAACCCCAAAATAGGTCCATTCCATCCAACCCATTCTGAATCGCCAAATACATGGTACAGAAAACAAATACAACTTTATTACAACAATTGTCGTGCAAAATACAACAACACATATACTGTGAGTTTGGATACAAATATATACCAAATGTGACACATGTCCCAACCGTGGACAAGACACCTCACGGATGACACCTTACATAAAGGTATAGTCAAAACCTGCTTTTAGAAACTAAAATCATTGGGAAGTGGTCAAGGAAACCTTCGTACATGGGAGGCCATGCTTCTAGGTTATGATAGATATCATATGGCCACAGAATTATCCTTGGTTGACCCAATAGACCCCAAAGAAAAATGAGAAGATTACTATCATAGTCTTCCCAATGGTGAGTCTTCTCATGATTTATCATTATCTCCACTGTCTCAAATTGAGAATTATACTTCAAACAAACACCAAGATTATATAGGTAGTGCTCGTAAATATACTCAGTAAGTGGATGAGCACAACCCTGTCTTATGATGACACGAGGTTGTATGTCATTAGACATCTTGTATGATAGTGGCAAAACACCCTTCCAACGTTGGGTTCGCCTCTCCCTATATGATTCACCAAATATAACTACTAAAAGATGTATACAACACACTTGTCTATACTGTTTAGGGAGAACTCCACAGCTAGAGACCACCGTTCTATTCCCTTGTTACCCCCGCTCTACCCAGCTACACCTTTATTACCTAAAAGGAATTGTGAAGCAAAAGGGTGAGCACAACTAGCTCAGTAAAGAATATCATGATTAAAGATAATTAAATTATCAATAGCCTTCATCAATAACAAATCAGAGATTTAGAACATATGGTATGATAAAAATTTCAACCATAGTTGCAGCGTAACGAGCAATCCATTAGAAGAGTCAAATAGACAATACAGTCTATTATATTCTCCATGTTAAAAATCCACCAACAATGTTTTATCCCTGTAACATCAATCAACAGTTCCTTTCCACAATTATATGAATATCTCATAATCATAATTGTAATTCTAAATTCCTCTTCGTACCCAGGACGAATATAATTTTCATCACATGTCTTTACCTGAAACATCAAAGATCATGGTTATACCAATTCACAATTCATGTTCATAATCATACTAATAAATTCATCTTTGCACTACGGCCAAAGATATTCATCCTGATTCACGTATTCGCACTAATGGCCAAAGATATTCAACAACAAAGTCATCTTTGCACTACTACTGGCCAAATATATTAATATCTCAAAGAAATATATAATCATTTCAGAATTTATATAAACAATAATTATAACCATGTTGATCAATTCACCTTTGCACTTAAGCTAAAGATATTCAATTATAAATTCAATGGTCATGATCATACCGATCCACAATTCAACTTTTCACTACTGGCCAAAGAGAACCCTAGTCATGATCATACCAATAATCTACCCATCTTTATACTCAAGTGAAAGAGAATTTCAACATCATGGTTATAAAAATGTTATATATGATAATAAAATCAATATAATCAATATATAGTTTTAATCTTCAGAGTAATATTCATAAATCAACTATAATTTGGTTAGAAAAAGAAACCAATTTTGTAGTGAATAGTACCCGTGAATAGTAACTCGTGAATAGTAACCCTGACAATAAAAGGTAGAAATTCCACAATAGAATCTATACCAATATTTCGGTATAATGATATTGAAAGAATAACATTTCTTAAACTTATAAATAATTTATTATAATTGTTTACACTTTACTAAATAATGCATTTAATCATCATAAAATGCCAAACTTATAAGATTTCATCACCAATAACCAAAACCCTCATCAAAAATATGCATATACCACATATATGATTCTCAAGCCATAAAATCATATTTTCCAATTTTTTTTCCTTCACATAACATATTTAACTCATTTATTCATAACTAGTCCATTTTCATGAAAATACCAAATCGGTTCCAAAAATATTTCTTTTAAGGATTTAGCGAGAATATAGTCCCATATTGAACATATATTTTCTTAGAATTTTAAAATTCATTTACTATTTTTCATATGGCCAAAAGCAGTGAATATTTAGACATTTATCATAAATTGTACTTTTATACAAAAATTCGAAATTCACTGAGTACACCGATATTATATAGATGTACTCTCAATAAAAATTTCATCAATTTTGGAGTTAACCACAAGGAATTATAAGCGGTTACTTTTAAAATAGTCTTTTCTCATAAAATTCATAACTCTTAATCTATACATCCAAAAATCACCATTTTGGACACAATCAATAAAACTCATCAACATATCACTTCAAATATTTCGAAATTTTCAAGGTCGAGAAAAAGTACTGAATGAAAAACATAATAACCCTTAAAATTCCTTACTATCCCTTACCTCAAAAAGAGAGAACTTACATTTGGATATCGGATAAGACCTTTGAAGGAAACTTGCACTGATGAATATCAACTCACCAAGTATCTAAATACTCACAAAATACACTCAATAATCTAGAGAGAGAAAGAGAGAAAGCTTATGTTTCTGGTGTGATTTTCAATTCTAAATTAGCCCTCTATTTATAGAAAAATTTTAGCAGACTTGACCTGCAACCTGATGGCTTTACTTGCTACTATTCCCACCCACCATATTTGAAATAAAATTTAGCACATTTCTTCACCAACCACAAGTGGGGCCCACTCAATTCTAGAATTTTCCATCAAAATGCTAAATTCGGATACTTCAACAATTTCTGAACCATTCGCCTCTTAAAATTCATAACAAATCATACATCCAATTTTAACGGTTCAAAATTTGTGGACATATACTCAACTTATATATGTATAACATATCCAAAAATTACAACGATCCAACGGTCAGATTAAAATTTATAACTCACGCAATATATCTCAAAAACACTAGTTTAATTTTTAATATCTTCATTCCGACAAAAATACTGATAAAATACCTCAACATTAATTCTTTCATTTATAACCACATAAATAAATCCATCGTTTATATCCACATCAAATAAATATTTCCTTATCATATAAATCAATAATTAATTATTCACAAATAATATTACAGAATCACAATTATGACAACCAGGTAGTTCGAGGAAAGAGGGCTTTTCAATAAGAATTTCTCCTTCATGGCGAGCAATTAGGTGACCAAACCTCTCCTTGACAGAACTTTCTAGACATTGCCAATAATGCTATCTAATAATATTATTCAAATAATGTGACGCCCCCAAAATAGGTCCATTCCACCCAACCCATTCTGAGTCGTCAATAACATGGTACAGAAATAACTACAACTTTATTAATACATTTGTCGTGTAAAATACGACAACACATATGCTGTGAGTTTGGATACAAATATATACCAACTGTAGCACGTCACAATGACACCTTACATAAAGGTATAGTCAAAAATTGTTTTAGAAATTAGAATCTTTGGGAAGTGCTCAAGGAAACCTTCGTACATGGGAGGCCATGCTTTTAGGTTATGGTAGATATCATATGGCCTCAGAATTATCCTTGGTTGACCCAATAGACCCTAAAGAAAAACGAGAAGATTACTATCATATTCTTCCCAATGGTGAGTCTTCTCTTGACATATCATTATCTCCACTGTCTCTATTTGGGTATTATACTCCAAACAAACACCAAGATTATATAGGTAGTGCTTGTAAATATACTCAGCAAGTGGATGAGCACAACCATGTCTTATGATAACACGAGTTTGTATGTCATTAGACATCTTGTATGATAGTGACAAAACACCCTTCCAAAGTTGGGTTCGCCTCACCTTATTTAATTCACCAAAAATAACTATTAAATGATGTATAAAATACAACACACTAAAGTCCTCAATAAAATTATTTCCATACTCTTTGGGAGAACCTCAACAACTATAGACCATAGATTCTATTCCTTGTTATCCCCCGCCAACCCGCCTACACTTTTATTACCTGAAAGGAATTGTGAAACAAAAGGGTGAGCACAACTAGCTCAGTAAAGAATATTATGACTAAAGATAAATAAATTATCAATAGTCTTCATCAGTAATAAATCAGAGATTTAGAACATATGGTAGATGATAAAACTTTTCAACCATAGTTGCAGCGGAACGAGCAATCCATTAGAAGAGTCAAATAGACTATAAAGTCTATTGTCTTCCACGTTAAAAAGTCCACCAACAATGTTTTATCCCCGTAACATCAATCAACAATTTCTCGTCCACAATCACATGTATAACTCATAATCATAATTGTAGTTCTAAATTTCTCTTCTTATCCGTGACGAAGATAATTTCATCATTGTCTTTACGAAACATCAAATATCATGGTTATACCAAATCACACAGTTCTTGTTCATAATCATACTAATAAATTCATCTTTGCACCACGGGCCAAAGATATTCATCGCCAGATTCATCTTTACACTACAAAGCTAAAGATATTCAACAATAGGTCATCTTTGCATTACGAGCCAAAGATATTCATCAATAATTCATCTTCGCACTACTGGGCTAAAGATATTCAACAAACAGTCATCTTTGCATTACGAGCAAAAGATATTCATCAATAATTCATCTTTGCACTACAGGCTAAGATATTCATCAACAAGTCATCTTTGCACTACGAGCCAAAGATATTCATATATCAAAAAAATACATAATCATTTCAGAAGTTATATAACAATAATTATAACCATGTTGATCAATTCACCTTTGCACTTAAGCTAAAAATATTCAATTGTAAATTCAATGGTCATGATCATACCAATCAACAATTCAACTTTGCACCATCTTGGCCAAAGAGAACCTATGGTCACGATCATACCAATAATCTACCCATCTTTACACTCAAGTCAAAGAGAAATATCATCATTAGGGTTATAAGAATGTTATATAAAATAATATAATCAAAACATGGTTTTAATTTCAAGAGTAAGATTCATAAATCAACGATAATTTGGTCGAGAAGAAACCAATTTGTCGTGACTAGTACTTCAATTATTCGTACATAGTACCGTATCGTGCATAAGTAACCTCAACACGAAAAGATAAAGTTTCATAATAAAATTCATATCCATATTTATAACACCTTAATCCAAATATTATAAATCACTTAGAAATCTCATAATCTAATATTAAACTTATAAATAATTCAATCCAATTATTTACACTTTAATAATTAATACATTTAATCATCTAAAAATGCCAAACTCATAAGATTTCATCATCATTAACCAAAACCCTCATAAAAATCTGCATATACCTCATATATGATTCTCAAGCCAATAAATCATATTTTCCAATTTTCTTACTTCACATAACATATTTAATTCATTTACTCATAACTAGAACATTTTCATGAAAAATACCAAATCAGTTCCAAAAATATTTCTTTTCTAGGATTTAGCATAACATAGTCCCATATTGAACATATATTTTTCTCGAAATTTTAAAAATTCACTTACTATTTTTCATATGGCCAAAACCATCGAATATTTAAACATTTATCATAAATTATACTTTTATCCAAAAATTTGAAATTAATACGGTATCTTCGATATTATATAGATGTACTCCCAATAAAAATTTCATCAATTTTGGAGTTAATCACAAGGAGTTATAAATAGTTACTTTTAAAATAGTTTTTTCTCATAAAATCCACAACTCCTAATCTATACATCCAAAATCGCCATTTTGGACACAATCTAAAACTCATCAAAATATCATTTCAAATTTTTTCAAAATTTTTGAAGGTTCAGAAAAATTTTGAAACTAAAAACATAATAACCCTTAAAATCCTTTACTATCCCTTACCTCAAAAGTGCAAGATTTGGATCGGAATAATTTGAAACGAACTTGCACCGTATAGCAATACTCAAAGTATACTCACAAGAATACGCTCAATATATCGAGAGAGAAATAGAGAGAAACTTCAGTTTCTGGTGTGATTTTCAATTCTAACCTAAGCACCCTATTTATAGGAAATTGCTTTGAACACCAAAGCAAAAAATTGAATATAATATTAATATAATTATATAAATTTTCCTTAGCCCACCTTTTGGTCAAAAACACCAGCCACACATGTTAATGATGTCCAAAAAAATACAAAAAATGTTTTTCTAACAAAAATAATTTAAACTCCAAAAATCAATTCACACCTGATATACCGAAATTTCAATAATTCATAATAAATAGCTCTTTTATCAGAAAATTTGAATCTCGCGACTTTTTATAGGAAATTCAATTCTCTACAACTTTGCAGAAGAAAGTTTTTCCAAATTCCAAACAGAAATTAACCGAAATCCACAAACAGGCGATTTTACAGGCTATAATCAAATTTCGGTCAATAATTGTGTCCACCAACACACAAAACATGTGTTAAACATTTAATGCCACAAAAATACTCTTCCTCCTCATATACTTATATATTCCACATTCATTGTAAAAATATCACCATTAATATATTATTAAAATAATATATTTAAATGAATTATTTTATCAGAAAAAGATAAAATATTAATTTTCAACAATTGTCATTTTAAAATTTTTTTCCATCTATATCCACATAAAATCAATATTTTCCTCATCATAAAAATCAATAATTAATTATTCACAAAAAATATTACATAATCACAATATTAACAATGAAAGGCGGTTCGGAAAGAGGGGCTTTCAATAAGAATTTCTCCTCATTTGGTAGCGCAATTAGGTGACCAAACCTCTCCTTAGACAGAACTTTCTAGGCATTGCCAATAATGTTATCCAATAATATTATTCAGATAATATGAATTATTGCTCCGATAATGGAAAATATTGTACCGTGACAATTATTGAAACAACAATAATATAAAATATCAACGTAGCAATTATTGAATCAATAAAATAAAATATTGAACAGTAATTACTGTAACAATTATTGAGTAATGCCTTCTTACGAAAAAAAATTATCATGCTTCATGAATAGTACTCGTGAATAGTAATTCGTGAATAGTAACTCATGAATAGTAACTCGTGAATAGTAACTCATGAACAGTAACTCATGAATAGTAACTCGTGAATAGTAACTCATGAATAGTAACTCATGAATAGTAATTAAAAAAAATTTGAATACTTTTATTTCATAAAATTCGGGGTCTTACAAATAATATGAATTATTGATCTGATAATGAGAAATATTGTGCAGTGATAATTATTGAAACAACAATAATATAAAATATCAACGCAACAATTATTGAATCAATAAAATAAAATATTGAAGCAATAATTATCGTAACAATTATTGAGTAGTGCCTTCTTACGTAAGAATCAATAATTCAAAAATCTTTGATAATCTGAGTGTCTTCTTTGTGCAACAATAGCGTATTACTTTATTTTACCAAAGGGTATTCCAGCGATTGTTAACGATAACGATTACGTAGATTATTTATAAAAACTTAATTTTGTCGTTTTCTTCATCCAACGGTTATTCAATTATGGGGCCCACAAATGCATTGCTTGTAGCATGCGAATATTCCCAACGGAAAGAATATTCCACGACCAAACGAATATTCCCAAACAACAATGAATATTTTATAACCACTTGTGTATTTTGAAAAAAATTTCATATATCACCCTTAACTTTAACTTTTATCAATTTAACATTTTCTTGAATAGTAATTATAAAAAAAATTGAATACTTTTATTTCATAAATTTTGGGGTCTTACAATCTCCCCTCCTTATGAAATTTCGTCCCCGAAATTTACGTACCCGGTAGTATTTCAAAAGTTGAGAATACCTTGCTTCCATTTCAGATTCTATCTCCCCGGTCATCATGATTTCTCCATCTCCCGTGATAACTTAATTTGGGTTCCTCATTTGTTGGGAAGTCATGACAACCGCCATCCCTCGAACTACCCGGTTTTGACTTGTCTAGGGCAGCATTTGGCGTTATCACTACCGTTGGAATATATTTTTCTATAGGACATATTCCTCCCTCAACTGCCTCGTCGTACTCATGTTTCATGATCTAAATCATCAATCTTCGATCCATATCGAATTCAGGTTGACCGCCATGTACAGGGTAATTCAAAACTCTATGTTGGGTTCTCCCAATTGCTTTCCAAAAAGAGAAATTCATGTCATCTATTTTAGCCTTCTTAGATCGGACATCTCTTTCCACAATATCCACGTGTCGTGTGGCTTTTACCCATGCATCACTCATTCTTACTCGTTCAGTTTTTTCTTCTTTCAGCTCAGATTCCATCTTTATCATCTTATACTCTACCAAAGAATGCTTCTGTTCAAGCATCACATATCGGGTAACACAATCTTGAATTGTTGCATCCTTTTGTTCTACGACCGCCTGTCGTTCTTCAGCCTGCTCTTCTAACTCATGAATACGATTTGAAATTCTACATTTTGATCATATAATACCTCTAATAAACTCTCCTCAGGTACCTCTTCTTCCTCACTCTCAGCTGTTACCTCTGTGACTATCTCGGGTGCAACTATTAATTCTTCACTCACCACATGGATATCTCTAATTCCTTCTTCGTCTGACATCACATTATCATGGTTAGTGATTAGAGGTATCCCCACGGTCTCATTCACTCCATTGTTAACATTCTCAGCAGCCATTATCAAATACTGCCATAAAATAAGGGTTAATTAAATAAATTAATATATCACATAATATCCCGATATTATGACTGACCAACAAATAAGCTTAGGTAGGACACACTAACGAAGGATTTACTCATCTCTCCCCTCCTAGTTATATACCCCGATCTCCGCCAGAGATCATATCCCTAAGCTCTGATACCAAATGTGACAAATGTCCCATCAGTGGACAGCACCTCACATTGGTACCTATCAGTTTGCCACCGCAAAACGGCGTCCCCTACGGAGAGTCTGGCTTCGGTGCATCCCCCATCAACAGGAAGTCACCAACAAGAGGCTCGAGGCTCTTTACTTATAGCTCTGATACCAACTGTGACAACCCCAAAATAGGTCCATTCCATCCAACCCAATATGAGTCGCCAAATACATGGTACAGAAAACAACTACAACTTTATTACAACAATTGTCGTGCAAAATACAACAACACATATACTATGAGTTTGGATACAAATATATACCAAATGTGACACATGTCCCAACCGTGGACAGCACCTCACAGTGACACCTTACATAAAGGTATAGTCAAAAATTGTTTTAGAAACTAAAATCATTAGGAAGTGCTCAAGGAAACCTTCGTACATGGGAGGTCATGCTTCTAGGTTATGATAGATATCATATGGCCACAGAATTATCCTTGGTTGACCAAATAGACCCCAAAGAAAAAAGAGAAGATTACTATCATATTCTTCCCAATGGTGAGTCTTCTCTTGATTTATCATTATCTCCACTGTCTCAAATTGAGAATTATACTTCAAACAAACACCAAGATTATATAGGTAGTGCTCGTAAATATACTCAGCAAGTGGATGAGCACAACCCTGTCTTATGATGACACGAGGTTGTATGTCATTAGACATCTTGTATGATAGTGGCAAAACACCCTTCCAACGTTGGGTTTGCCTCTCCCTATATGATTCACCAAATATAACTACTAAAAGATGTATACAACACACTTGTCTATCTTTGTTTAGGAGAACTCCTGACTAGAGACCATAGATTCTATTCCTTGTTACCCCCGCTCGACCCAGCTACACTTTTATTACCTGAAAGGAATTGTGAAGCAAAAGGGTGAGCACAACTAGCTCAGTAAAGAATATCATGACTAAAGATAATTAAATTATCAATAGCCTTCATCAATAACAAATCAGAGATTTAGAATATATGGTAGATGATAAAAATTTCAACCATAGTTGCGGTTGAACGAAGCAATCCATTAGAAGAGTCAAATAGACAATATGATCTATTATCTTCTCCATGTTAAAAATCCACCAACAATGTTTTATCCTCGTAACATCAATCAACGGTTCCTTTCCACAATTATATGAATATCTCATAATCATAATTGTAATTCTAAATTCCTCTTCGCATCTGTGGGCGAATATAATTTTCATCACATGTCTTTACGAAACATCAAAGATCATGGTTATACCAATTCACAATTCATGTTCATAATCATACTAATAAATTCATCTTTGCACTACTGACCAAAGATATTCATCCATGATTCATGTTCGCTGCATCGCCAAAGATATTCAACAACAAGTCATCTTTGCAGACCACAGGGCCAAATATATTAATATCTCAAAGAAATATATAATCATTTGAATTTATATAAACAATAATTATAACCATGTTGATCAATTCACCTTTGCGCTTAAGCTAAAGATATTCAATTATAAATTCAATGGTCATGATCATACCAGTCACAATTCAACTTTTCACTACTGGCCAAAGAGAACCCTAGTCATGATCATACCAATAATCTACCCATCTTTATACTCAAGTGAAAGAGAATTTCAACATCATGGTTATAAAAATGTTATATATGATAATAAAATCAATATAATCAATATATAGTTTTAATCTTCAGAGTAATATTCATAAATCAACTATAATTTGGTTAGAAAAAGAAACCAATTTTGTAGTGAATAGTACCCGTGAATAGTAACTCGTGAATAGTAACTCATGAATAGTAACTCATGAATAGTAACCCTGACAATAAAAGGTAGAAATTCCACAATAGAATCTATACCAATATTTCGGTATAATGATATTGAAAGAATAACATTTCTTAAACTTATAAACAATTTATTTTAATTGTTTACATTTTACTAAATAATGCATTTAATCATCATAAAATGCCAAACTTATAAGATTTCATCACCAATAACCAAAACCCTCATAAAAAATCTGCATATACCACATATATGATTCTCAAGCCATAAAATCATATTTTCCAATTTTCTTCCTTCACATAACATATTTAACTCATTTATTCATAACTAGTCCATTTTCATGAAAAATACCAAATCAGTTCCAAAAAATATTTTTTTTGGGATTTAGCAGAATATAGTCCCATATTGAACATATATTTTTCTTAGAATTTTTAAAATTCATTTACTATTTTTCATATGGCCAAAACTGCCGAATATTTAGACATTTATCATAAATTGTACTTTTATACAAAAATTCCAAAATTCATAGAGTACACTGATATTATATAGATGTACTCCCAATAAAAATTTCATCAATTTTAGAGTTAACCACAAGGAATTATAAGCGGTTACTTTTAAAATAGTCTTTTCTCATAAAATTCATAACTCTTAATCTATACATCCAAAAATCACCATTTTTGGACACAATCAATAAAACTCATCAACATATCATTTCAAATATTTCCAGAATTTTCTGAAGGTCAGAAGAAGTACGAACTGAAAAACATAATAACCCTTAAAATTCCTTACTATCCTTTACCTCAAAAGAGCAGCACTTCTGACTGGATATCGGATAAGACGCTGAAGGAAACTTGCACTGATGAATATCAACTCACCAAGTATCTAAATACTCACAAAATACACTCAATAATCTAGATAGAGAAAGAGAGAAAGCTTATGTTTCTGGTGTGATTTTCAATTCTAAATTAGCCCTCTATTTATAGAAACATTTTAGCAGACTTGACTTGCAACCTGATGGCTTTACCTGCTACTATTCCCACCCACCACATTTGAAATAAAATTTAGCACATTTCTTCACCAACCACAAGTGGGGCCCACTCAATTCTAGAATTTTTCACCAAAATGCTAAATTCGGATTCTTCAACAATTTTTGAACCATTCACCTCTTAAAATTCATAACAAATCATACTATCATTTTTAACGGTTCAAAATTTGTGGACATATACTCAACTTATATATGTATAACATATCCAAAAATTACAACGATCCAACGGTCGGATTAAAAATTATAACTCACGCAATATATCTCAAAAACACTAGTTTAATTTTTAATATCTTCATTCAAACAAAATCTTGAAAAATACCTCAACATTAATTCTTTCATTTATAACCACATAAATAAATCCATCATTTATATCCACATCAAATAAATATTTCCTTATCATATAAATCAATAATTAATTATTCACAAATAATATTACAGAATCACAATTATGACAACCAGGCCGTTCCCAGGAAAGATGGGGCTTTTCAATAAGAATTTTTCCTTACTGGTGCGCAATTAGGTGACCAAACCTCTCCTTGACAGAACTTTCTAGACATTGCCAATAATGCTATCTAATAATATTATTCAAATAATATGAATTATTGATCTGATAATGAGAAATATTGTGCAGTGATAATTATTTAAACAACAATAATATAAAATATCAACGCAACAATTATTGAATCAATAAAATAAAATATTGAACAGTAAATACTGTAACAATTATTGAGTAGTGCCTTCTTACGTAAGAATCAATAATTCAAAAATACTGTGTAATACCGTGCGCTACTGTGCAACAACGCGTATTACTTTATTTTACCAATCGGGTATTCCAACAGTGTTAACGGTAACGATTACGCCGTTATTTATAAAAAATAAATTTTGTCGTTTTCTTCATCCGATAGTTATCCTGTTATGGGGCCCACAAATGGCTGCGCCGTCATACGAATATTCCCCGACAGAAAGAATATTCCACGACCAAACGAATATTCCCCGACAACAATGAATATTTTATAACCACTTATGTATTTTGAAAAAAAATTCATATATCACCCTTAACTTTAACTTTTATCAATTTAACCATTTACTGAATAGTAATTATAAGAAAAATTGAATACTTTTATTTCATAAATTTCGGGGTCTTACATGTTAGGAGTATGAAAGCTAACAACCTTACGAAAAACATGATGAGTAACCAATCGTTTCCAAAAATCACATCAAAGGCAAGTATTTTCAAAGAGATAAGATCGACAGGTAACGTGAAAAAGTTGATTTGAACAAGATTTATAAATAGTGGAGGTAACGAAGGTTTCTCTCAACTGAGTTTAAACAGATATATCAAAGTCTAACTTCTCCGGAGTTAACTTCAAACATTGAACACAACTAGGTGTAATAAAAGAGAGAGTAGAACCGGTATCTAACACGGTATACACTTCGCAAGAGTTTATGACTAACATACCCGTGATAATTTATTCAGGTTCCTCGTCACGAAAAAAAAACGCTTTCTCTTAAACTCATCGGCTTTGGCTTGTTTGGGACATCCTTTGGTGCCTCCATCCTAAATTGAACTTGTCTTTGGTGAAGCAACAAAAATCGGGCTAAGCGACATTCTCTTCCATAATTATAGCATGCTTTGGACGGCATCGCGCAGTTTGGACTGATGTGTCCCTCCCCTCCGCATTTGAAGCATATGATAGGTGGTCGCTTTCATTCCTTAACAACGGGTGTTGGTGCTGACGTCTTTCCATCATTGTTGAATCTCCTTTTCTTGAAATGTCCATTCGTATTATTTTGACCATGATTACCACCACAGTGGTTACCATTTCTGGCATGTTGATTCCCTCCATGCTTATTGTCACCGCTTTGATGACTGTTATCACCGATCTTATCATTTTTAATTTGCTCTCTTTTGGTTGCTTTGACTCGTTATCGCGCTCTACTAAGCGAGCCCTATTTACAACATCCGAATACAAACACGGTTTATGAGAAATTTGTAAGACCCGACTTTTAATAAATAAAGATGAATTTTCTATAAATATTATTTTTGAATATTATGGAATAATTTGATATAATGTTATAGTTGTGGGTAATATTTATAAATTTTGCAAAGTATGCAAGTGGTTATATTATATTCGATTGGTGGGAGAATATTCGGTTTAGCGAGGAATATTAAATACAATGCGGCTCAATCATTGGTGGACCCCACAATGAATTATTGTCGGATTGAGAAAAGACAAAAATATTTTATTGAAATAACGGCGGAAGTTTTTCTGAGTAGTTCTTGTTGAACTACTTCGGTAGTAAAAAAAATGCGATGTCGTGTGGTTGCATAAGTAGTAGCACGGTATTGATTATTGATGCTTATGTGAGAAGTCACTCTCGTTTGATTCCATTATTGTCGATTAATAATATGAATTATTATAGCGATAATGACGTTTTGTTTTATTGAAACATCTTTTTATATAAAATAGAATACTTTATTAAAGTTATTACATAAATAGAATATATTATATTTTATTATGCATAGTATTGCATAGTGTTTTGCATAGTGTTTTTGCATAGTATTGCATAGTGTTTGCATAGTAAAATGTTTTATATAAATAGAATATATTATATTTTATTTAAAGATTTTTCTTTAAATATGGATAGTCAGATTAAAGTAAATCAATCTAGGCGGAGTTCATGGATTAATTCTTATGCATTCCATTTTCTATAAATAGAAGCTCGTTTCCTTCATTATTTTCTTACGAATTCATTGAAACTCTAGAGAGAGAAATTATAGAGAGAAGCTATAGAGAGAAAGTTATAGAAAGAAGAAGAGTATTATACTACTTCACTACTTCTATATTAGGTTCTTTTTTACGGTAAGGGATATTATTTGTACTAGTAAAGGGTGTTATTCTTTCTTCTTGAGAGAACTTACATTATTCCATTCATTATTATTACATTGGAATAACTTTTGTAAAAGTGGCATACCTATACATAACTTTGTATCTGGCATACCTATACTTGGTGAAATCCTTATGTTATTCCATTGCTTATTATTACATTGGAATAACTTTTGTATCTGTGATTTTACCTATACTTGGTGACATTCTTTTATTATTACATTGGAACATCACATGCGTGTGTTTTTAGGACACAGTTCGTTCTTTTTATTATTACGTTGGAACATCACATGCATGTGTTTTACAGGACTGGTTAAAATCTTTATCATTACTGTTGGAATATCCTATACGTGTGTTTTACCGGATCTGGTTCCATCTTTATTATTACTGTTGGAACATCACGCATGGTGTGAATTTCACGACTGGTTCCGTTATTATTATTACTGTTGGAATAACTTTTAATCTGCAATCAATCGCATGCGTGGTGATTTCTTTTGTTATTCCATTCTTTATTATACCTAGTTGGTTAAAACTTTGACTTCTATACTCCATGAAATTAGTAGAATATCCTTGATATTTGCGTTTCATCGATATCTTTCACGGAAATATTCTTACGATCATTCTTGAATTTTTTACTCTACAAAGCGATATCATGTTGACAATTTGGGCGTTAATAATTCTGGATAAAATAATTCTTGAACTTGTTTTATTGAATTCTTATATCATTGTCATCATCCTCGTGTTTATATATTTTTTTTAAAGTCATACGTGGCTTTGTAGAGCATGGATGGACTTGGTATGATTATGACCGAGGATTATTGGGCGTAATCATAGTAGTAATATTACAAATGATGTGATTAAAAATCCTCGATTGGTAGTAGTGCATTGATGGACGATTGTTGGCATGATCATGACCATTAATGAATACCTGACTATTCTTGGCGTAGTGCGGGAATAATTGTGATCGTGATACTTAAGAATATCCTTGGCAGCGTGATGCGGGGTGATTCGATGATGTGGATTATTTATTAAAAGTGAGTCTCGGCTATATGATGATGAAAAACCTTTTAAAATCATAAAAGATAGTAGATTTTATTTTCTACTTGACTCTTTTAATGGATTGCATATTCATTATGATTAAATTTGCGGTTATCTATTGTATTTTATCGGTTTAACATTGTTGAAGACTATTGATAATTTATTACGCATTATCTTAGTCATAATATTTCTTCTTGGGCTAGTTGAGCTCACCCTTTCTTTCCTTTTATTCTCTTGAAATGAGAATATAAATTTGGGACGAGTCGGGAAGCAGTGATGGTCACGAAGATAGCATTAGTAGTCCTCACTATTATTACGTGAAATAGTGTGATAATAATTGTAATGAGGACTTTTTGTTTGAGTTTGTATAATATCTAGTAGGCGATATTTGTATTTAAACTCACGATTTTATGTAAATATTGTACACGGCATGACTATGTTAATAAGTTGTATTTAAATTTACATACCATGTAAGTGGCGACCCAAGATGGGTGATGTATACCTAATTTTGGGGCGTCGCGATTTAATATCGAGCTAAGGGATATGATCACTGGCTAAGATGTGAGAAAAGTACTAGGAGGGAGAGGCGGGGAATACCTTCGCTAGTATGACCTACCTATATTTATGTCTTATTTTATTGGTCGGTCGAGAATATAAAGATAATTGTTTCATGTCAATTATTTTTTTTGTTTTGTGGCGATATCTGAAAATGACATCGAGAATGTTGAGAATAGCAATGGAGCCTGAGGCGATCGTTGATTCACCAAATATCGATAATCGAGGATAATGCATCGCATCGAAGGCGACAATCCTCATACGAAAACAACAACTTGACCAAATGATGAATGATCAAATGTTCGGAGGCTTTATGCGATTTATCAACAGCAATGAGAGAGCGACTCTCATCCAAAAGCGTGGGTGGAAACACGGAAAACTCTCGGGCGGTCACCGCTAAACAATTCAAGGAGGCTGGGACCACCGGAGTTTAAGGAGAGCAAAACCACTTGGCGGAAGCATGGATAAAGCAGTTACCAAGATATTTGATGTCTTGGGATGCTCAGGAGCAAAAGGTTCCCTTTACGCCTTTATGTTGTTTGCGTGGAGGCGATTCTTGGTGGGAATCGGTAAAAGCGTACTCGACTTCTTTGTCTTGAAGATATCTTGGGAGAAGTTCGGGGGAGGCATTCAGCGACAAATACTTTCACGAAAGTATTTCGCCACATGAAGGAGGTGGAGTTTATCAAGTTGGAACAAAACAATATGGCCAGGTGTCGCATGATACGAGGCAAAATTTGCGGAGTTATCACGGTTTTCGTCCCACTTGGTGGATAATGAAGAGAGAATGGCGGCGAATGTTTTTAAGAGGTTTGAAGTCGGAATCGTCGACATCTTATTTCTCATAAATTGTGTTTGTATTAGGATGTTGTAAATAGGGCTCGATTAGTGGGGCGCGATAACGAGTCAGCCTTAACTAAAAAGAAGCGGTAAGCAAGAAAGTTATAATACCGGAGAGTAGTCATCGAGCGGTGACAACAAGCGTGGAGGAATCAAGCGGGCGGATATGGTAACCACGCCGGTGGTAATCGAGGCCAAAACAATAAGAATGGACATTTCAAGAAAGCGGAGATTCAATGATGATGGAAAGGCGTCAACACTGACACCGTTGTTAAGGAAGGAGAAAGACCACCTATCGTATGCTTCAAATGCGGAGAAGAGGGACACATCGATTCGAAGCTGTGCCATCTTAGTCAAAGCATGTTATAATTGTGGAAGAGAAGGTCACTTAGCTCGATTTTGTCGTTTCAGAAGACAAATTCAACTAGGATGGAGGCACCAAAGTAGTCGGAAAAGTCAAAACCCGGTAGTCTGAGGAGGCGTTTGTTGTGACCTCCCGGAGAGCAAGGAACGAATGAGGTCATCACGGGTAAGCTTATCATAAACTCTAATGAAGTCTACACTTTATTTGATACGGTTCTACCCATTCTTTTATTTCTCTACTTGCGCTCATCGATTAAATTTGACTCAGGAGAAATTAGACTTTGACTTATCTGTGGAAACTCCGTTGGGAGAAACCTTCATTACATCCTTTGTTTATAAGTCTTGTTTGGTTCAAATCGGTACCCTCACATTACTGTCGATCTTATTTCATTAAAAATACTTGCATTTGGCGTGATTACTAGGGATTGATTGGTTAACTACTTATCATACAAAAATTGATTGTTTTCGTAAGGTTGTTAGCTTTCATATTCCTAATCAACCTATTATCACGAATTCAAACGACCAAACCATTAAAATCAATCACGGTCATCTCAAGCCATAAAGCTATTCGTTTATTGAAAAATGGATGTCAAGCTTTCTTAGCTCATATCCTGATTTAAACAAAAATCGTCGGTTTTGAGCGATATTTCTATTGTTAATAAATTTCTGACGTATTCCCGAAGAACTTCTGGCCTACCCCAGGCGTGAAATTGAATTTTGTATCGACCTTGAACGGTACAAAACCTATTTCAAAAGCCCATATCGAATGGCTCTATTGAACTTCGGGAGTTAAAGACCAATGCGAGGAATTGTTAGACATTGGCTTTATTTCGTCCTAGTACTTCTCCTTGGGGTGCTCTGTTCTATTCGTGAAGAAGAAAGATGGGAGTATCGACTTTGTATTGATTATCGGGAGTTGAATCATGTCACCATCAAAAATAGGTATCCATTGCCGCGTATTGATGACTGTTTGACCCGATTGCAAGGAGCCAAATTCTTTTCAAAGATTGATCTTCGTTAGGATATCACCGATTGAAGATTAGAACCGTGACATTCAAAAGGCGGCTTTCGGAACTCGATGCGGGCATTATGAATTCCTAGTCATGTCCTTTGGATTGACTAATGCTCTCTTTGCCTTCATGGATATGATGAGCCAAGTATTGAGGAATATTTAGATCACTTTGTGGTCGTCTTTATTGATGACATCCTTATTTATTCCAAAAGCCGTGAAGATCATGAGCAACACTTGAGGTGACACTCCAAAAAACCGTGAATATAAGCTTTATGCGAGTTGAAGAAATGCGAGTTACGGCTTGAAGAAGTAGCATTCCTTGGGCACGTGGTATCAAGTCGTGGAATATCATTGACCCGGCAAAGATTGAAGCTATTGAAATTGTTGGGAACAACCTAAATCGATGGTAGAAATCGTAGCTTTCTCGGTTTAAATTTGGTTATTATCGGAGATTCGTGGAAGGATTTTCTCGAATCGCTACTCCATTGACTCGGTGACTCGAAAAGATACAAAGTTCGGTTGGGCGAAGAATGTGAGAAGAGTTTTCAAGAACTCGAAGAGACTTATTTATTTTTGTTACGACAATACCATTTGGCTCGGAGGATTTGTCATCTCTGATGATGCTTGAGCAAAGGGTTGGGATGTGTTCTTATGCAACATGGAAAAGTTATAGCCTATGCCTCGCGACAACTCAAAGAATATGAGAGGAATTATCCTACTCGTGATCTGGAGTTAGCGGTTATTATCTTTGCACTTAAAATTTGGAGGCATTACTTGTATGGGGAGAAAGTGGAGATCTTTACGGATCATAAAAGCCTCAAATATTTCTTCACTCAAAAGGAACTCGACATGCGACAACGACGTTGGCTTGGCATTGAAAGATTATGATCATACCATCGATACCATCTGGAAAAGCGAGCGTGGTAGGCGATGCATTGAGTAGAAGATCGTATGCAAATCTGAGTGCGTTATTATCAACACAAAGGCCCATTTTGTGTGACTTGCAAAGGATGGAGATAGAGTTAAAGACTCGAGGGCGCATGTGATGATAGCGAATATCTGAGTAGAGGCAACTTTAATCGATAAAGTTAAAAGGCTGCTCGAGCTCTGAGACACGGAGGCGATCGTATGAAAAGAAAGTCAAGAGGGTGCTATAGGAAGCAAGAATCGATGAAGAAGGAATACTTGAGTCGACTCCGGACTTTGTGTTCTAACGACCACGATTTAAAGTATAATATCATGATGGGGCGCCTGACACACCATTTGCAATCCATCACAGGAGTACCAAAATGTATCATGATATTAAATCGTACATTTTGGTGGAGCAATATGAAGAGAGAGATAAGTATTTGTTTATCTCAAGGTGTCTAACTTGTCAGCGAGTTAAAGCGGAGCATCAAGTACCAAAAGGTCCATTGCAACCACTTGAAATTCGAATGGAAGTGGGAGCACATTACCATGGATTTCGTTCTGGGGTCTTCTAAGGTTTCTCAAGGCGTTGATGCGATTTGGGTCATTGTTGATAGATTGACCAAGTGCGCTCATTTCTTCTACAATCGAGAAACTTATACACTTGAGCGTCTTGCTCGTATGTACATAAGCGAGATTGTAAGGCGCATGGTATGCGGTATCCATAGTTTACGATCGAGACCCAAGATTCACTTCACGATTTTGGGTTAGTTTGCAAAAAGCTATGGAGCGCAGACTTACGATTTAGCTTCGGCATATCATCCCTCGAGACGGACGGACGGTCGGGAGAGGACTATTCAAACTCTTGAAGATCTATTAAGACTACGTGTTCTTGATTTCAAGGGAGTTGGGACAAGTTTTTACCATTGGTGGAGTTTTCCTCTGACAACGGTTATCAAGCAAGTATTGGCATGGCTCCATTCGAGCGTTATGCGGAAGAAAGTGTCGTTCTCGATTATCTTTGGGATGAGGTGGGTGAAGCAGCGTTGTTGGGGCCGGAGTTGATACGTATGACTACGGAAAAGATTCAAACGATCCAAACAGCGTATAAAAACCTCACAAAATCGACAAAAGAGTTATCTTGATCTTCATCGAAAGGGCGTGGAATTTGATATAGGAGATCGTGTGTTGTTAAAAGTTGCTCCGTGGAAAGGAGTTACAAGATTTGGAAAGAGAGGAAAACTTAATCCTCGATTCATCGGTCCATTTTAATCCTCGATCGAGTAGGAAGCGTGTGGCTATAGACTCTTTTCTGCTTGAATATGTCTCGTGTTCATAGCGTTTTTCACATATCCATATTACGTAAATATGTGAAAGACCCGAACCATATTATTGAGTTAGAGGCGGGACGAAATAGCGGAAGATTTGGCGTATGAAGAGGTTCTGTTCAAATTTTGGATAAGAAAGAACATATTCTACGCTCGAGGTTATACCTCAAGTCGAAGTTTTGTGGAGAAACCACGATGTTGAGGAAATGACTTGGGAGTTAGAATCGAAATGAAATCAAGGTATCCTTACCTCTTGACATACCAGTCGTACCCTAATTTCGAGGCGAAATTTCATAAGAAGGGAGGTTGTAAGACCCGACTTTTAATAAATAAAGATGAATTTTCTATAAATATTATTTTTGAATATTATGGAATAATTTGATATAATGTTATAGTTGTGGGTAATATTTATAAATTTTGCAAAAAGTATGCAGTGGTTATATTATATTCGATTGGTGGGAGAATATTAGGTTTAGCGAGGAATATTAAATACAACGGCTCAATCATTGGTGGACCCCACAATGAAATTATTGTCGGATTGAGAAAAGACAAAAATATTTTATTGAAATAACGGCGGAAGTTTCTAGTAGTTCTTGTTGAACTACTTTCGGTAGTAAAAATACGATGTCGTGTGTTGGTTGCGTAGTAGCTTTTGCGGTATTGATTATTGATGCTTATGTGAGAAGTCACTCGGTTTGATTCCATTATTGTCGATTAATAATATGAATTATTATAGCGATAATGACGTTTTGTTTTATTGAAACATCTTTTTATATAAAATAGAATACTTTATTAAAGTTATTCTATAAATAGAATATATTATATTTTATTATGCATAGTATTGCATAGTGTTTTGCATAGTGTTTTGCATAGTAGACGCCTGCATAGTGTTTGCATAGTAAAATGTTTTTATATAAATAGAATATATTATATTTTATTTAAAAGATTTTTCTTTAAATATGGATAGTCAGATTAAAGTAAATCAATCTAGGAAGAGTTCATGGATTAATTCTTATGCATTCTATTTTCCTATAAATAGAAGCTCATTCCTTCATTATTTTCTTACGAATTCATTGAAACTCTAGAGAGAGAAATTATAGAGAGAAGCTATAGAGAGAAAGTTATAGAAAGAAGAAGAGTATTACGCTACTTCACTACTTCTATATTAGGTTCTTTTTACGGTAAGGGGTTGTTAGTAAAGGGTGTTTTCTTTCTTGAAGAGAACTTACATTATTCCATTCATTATATTATTACATTGGAATAACTTTGTAAAAGTGGCATACCCTATACATAACTTGTATATCATGGCGTACCCTATACTTGGTGAAATCCTTATGTTATTCCATTGCTTATTATTACATTGGAATAACTTTGTATCTGTGATTTACCTATACTTGGTGACATTCTTTTATTATTACATTTGGAACATCACATGCATGTGTTTTTACAGGACTGGTTTCCGATTTTATTATTACATTGGAACATCACATGCATGTGTTTTACAGGACTGGTTAAAATCTTTATCATTACTGTTGGAATATCCTATCATGTGTTTTACAGGATGCAGTTCCATCTTTATTATTACATTGGAACATCACAGCCGGTGTGAATTTCACGACTGGTTAGATTATTATTATTACATTGGAATAACACATACATCAAGCACTGCATGCATGGTGATTTCTTTTGTTATTCCATTCTTTATTATACCTAGTTGGTTAAAACTTTGACTTCTATACTCCATGAAATTAGTAGAATATCCTTGATATTTGCGTTTCATCGATATCTTTTCACGAAATATTCTTACGATCATTCTTGAATTTTACTCTACAAAGCGATATCGTGTTGACAATTTGGGCGTTAATAATTCTGGATAAAATAATTCTTGAACTTGTTTTATTGAATTCTTATATCATTGTCATCATCCCTATTTATTTATATTTTTTTAAAGTCAATACGGCTTTGTAGAGCATGGATGGACTTGGTATGATTATGACGAGGGATTATTCGGCGTAATCATGGTAGTAATGTTACAAATGATGTGATTAAAAATCCTCGATTGGTAGTAGTGCATTGATGGGCGATTGTTGGCATGATCATGACCATTAATGAATACCTGACTATTCTTGGCGTAGTGCGGGAATAATTGTGATCGTGATACTTAAGAATATCCTTGGCAGTAGTAGTGCGGGGGTGATTCGATGATGTGGATTATTTATTAAAGGTGAGTCTAATTTATATATGATGATGAAAAACCTTTTAAAATCATAAAAGATAGTAGATTTTATTTTCTACTTGACTCTTTTAATGGATTGCATATTCCATTATGATTAAAGCGGTTGTCTATTGTATTTTATCGGTTTAACATTGTTGAAGACTATTGATAATTTATTACGCATTATCTTAGTCATAATATTTCTTCTTTGGGCTAGTTGAGCTCACCCTTTCTTTCCTTTGTTCTCTTGAAATGAGAAATATAAATTTGGGACGAGTCGGGGAAGCAGTGATGGTCACGAAGATAGCATTAGTAGTCCTCTTTATTACGTGAAATAGTGTGATAATAATTGTAATGAGGACTTTTTGTTTGAGTTTGTATAATATCTAGTAGGCGATATTTGTATTTAAACTCACGATTTATGTCATATTGTATACACATGACTATGTTAATAAGTTGTATTTAAATTTACGTACCATGTAAGTGGCGACCCAAGATGGGTGATGTATACCTAATTTTGGGGCGTCACTGATCACGCCTCTTCACGCAACATAAAGGTGGCAAAGGAACCTTTTCTCCTCGGAGCATCCCAAGACATCAAATATCTTGGTGATCTACTTTAACCACGTCTCGCCTTAAGTGGTTACGGCTTTCCAAAAAACTACGGTGGTCCCGGCTCCTTGAATTGCTTAGCGTTGACCAACCGTGGGTTGCCATTGTTTCCTCTGCATTATGAATGAGAGTCGCCACTTTGATGTTGCATGAATTCTAAAAAGCTCCTAAACGTAAAGTTCATTCGTCAATTGATCGGTGTTGTTGTTTACAAGAGGATTATCGCCATCCTGTTGCACATTGTCCTGATTATTGATCTGTGGAGAATCAACGGTCTCCTGTGCTCCATTGCTATTCTCAACATTCTCGGATGTCATTTTCAGATACTGCCACAAAACAAAGGTTAATTGACATGTAACATATTATTCCTTTATTCTAACTGACCAATTAAATACCAAATAAACTTAGGTAGGTCATACTAGCGAAGGAATTCCCCGTCTCTCCCCTCCTAGTTCTATTCTCACATCTTAGCGAGGATCATATCCCTAAGCTTTGATACCAACCGTGGCGCCCCAAAATTAGGTATACATCACCCATCTTGAGTCGCATGGATATATGGTATGTAATTTAAATACAACTTAATAATACAAGCATATGGGTGTACAATACGACAAAACATAAACTGTGAGTTTGAATACAAATATTGTCTAGTAGAGATTATACAAACTCAAAAGGAGTCTTCATTACAATTATTATCACACTATTTCACAGAATAGTGAGGACTACTAATGCACCATCTAGGACCATCACTCTGTTCCCCGACTAGTCCCAACTACGTTCTCATTTCCTGAAGAGAATAGTGAAAGAAAGGGTGAGCTCAACTAGCCCAGTAAGAAATATTATAACTAAGATAGTGCAGAATAATTTATCGGTAGCCTTCAACAGTGTTAAACTGATAAAATATAATAACTATCAAGTTTAACTGCAGCGGAACAAGCAATCCATCGTTCATTATTTGGTCAGTGTTGTTGTTTGCATGAGGATTGTTGCCTTCCTGATGCACATTATTTTGATTGTTGATCTGTGGAGACTCAACGGTCTCTTGTGCTCCATTGCTATTCTCAATATTCTCGGATGCCATTTTCAAATACAGCCACAAAACAAGGGTTAATTAACATGCAACATATTATCCATATACTCTGACCAACCAATTTAAATACCAAATAAACATAGGCAGGTCATACTAGCGAAGGAATTCCACGTCTCTCCCCTCCTAGTTCTAGTCTCACATCTTAGCCAGGGATCATATCTCTAAGCTTTGATACCAAGTCGTGGCGCCCCAAAATAGGTATACATCACCTATTACGAGTCATCAAATACATGGTACGTAATACAAATACAACTTAATTATACAACCGTCGTGTAAAAAATGCGACAAAACATCTGTTGTGAGTTTTAATACAAATATTGTCGTGCAGACAATATACAAACTCAAATTCAATATTATTACATTTATTTTCCACTATTTCTTTGAATAGTGAGGACTACTAATGCTATCATACGGTTCGTCACTCCGGTTCCCCGACTAGTCCCGACTACGTTCTCATTTCACGAAGAGAACGGTGAAAGAAAGGTGAGCTCAACTAGCCCGAAGAAGAAATATTATGACTAAGATAATGCAGAATAATTTATCGTTAGCCTTCAACAGTGTTAAACTGATAAAATATAATATATATCAAGTTTAACTGCAGCGAAACAAGCAATCCATTAGAAGAGTCAAGTAGGGAATAAAATCTACTATCTTCTATAATTTAAAAGGTTTTTCATCACTTTTATCGCTGGGACTCAGCTAAATAAATAATCCACATCATCTAATCACCCCTGCACTATGGCTAAGGATATTCTTTAGTATCACGACCACGAATTATCCATGCACTACGGCTTAAGATAATCATGTTTTCATCAATGGTCCTGATCATGCCATAAAATAATTCATCTTTGCACTACGGCCAAAGAGAATCCATAGCCATAATCATACCAAAAACTGTCCATCAATGCACTACGGGCCATTGAGGACTTTTATCACATCATTTATAACATTACGGTTATGATTATACCGAATAATCCCTGGTCATAATCATACCAAGTCCATTTATGCACTACAGGCCACATATGACTTTCAACATAATATAAATATGAGGATGATGACAATGATATAAGAATTCAATAAAACAAGTTCAAGAATTAATTTATCCGGAGGCCGATAACGTTCAAATCGTCAACATAATCTTTGCTTTATAGAGTAAAATTCAAGAATGCTCGGAAGAATATTTTCATGAAAAGATCTTTGGATGAAGCGCTTGAAATATCGAGGCTATTCCACTAATTTCATGGAGTATAGAAGTCAAAGTTTTAACCAACCGAGTATAATAAAGAATGTGATAACAAAAGAAATCACCGTGCATGCGATAGGCCAGACAAAAGTTATTCTAGTAGAATAATAAAGGATGGAACCAGTCCCGGCGTAAGCGCATGATGGGATATTAAACAGAATAATAAATAATGGAACCAGTCAAAGGCGTAAATGCACGCATGTACATGATATTCGGCGAATAATAAATAATGGAACCGGTCCCACAGAACGCATGTATACATGATATTACAGCGAATAATAAATAATGGAACCAGTCCGGCGTAAATGCATAGGCATGGATATTCCGGCGAATAATAAATAATGGAACCCGGTCGTAAAAGCGCACAAAATGAGGATATTCGGCGCAGAATAATAAAACAGAATATTAGAAGAATGTCACCATGTAAAGGGTAGCCGGCGTATCTGAGTTTTTCAACTGAATAATAAATAATGGAATAACAGAAGTTCTCTTCATGAGTACAACAAATAACATCCCTTACCATAAAAGAAACTGAATATAAGAGTAGGGAAGTAGCAAAATATTTTTCTATAGTTTCACTATAACTTTTCTCTCTAGAGTTTCAGTGAATTCGTAAGAAAATAATGAAGGAATGAGCTTCTATTTATAGGAAAATGGAATGAATAGTAACTAATTCATGAGCGGTCAGATTGATTTACTATTAAGCAGACGGTCCATGCGGTTTACTATTAAAACTTAAAACAACTGATTCTATCTTGATTTACTATTAAAACTTTAAACCGGCGGTCCATATTGATTTACTATTATAACTCCACCAGCGGTCCATATTGACTTACTATTATATCTTCAACCAACGGTTTAAAAAATTAGCACATCTCCTCATGGAATAATATTATACCCAAATACCCAAATGCACAATACTAGAGTGAATAGTAACCGGGTGAATAGTAACTCGTGAATAGTAACTCGTGAATATTAACTTGTGAATAGTAACTCGTGAATAGTAACTCATGAATAGTAACTCCGACATGAAAAGTGTCCCGAATACCCGATTGAACAATATATCATATTATGTAGATGATACTGTAACAATAATTGAATCAATAATATGAGAGATATGATGCAGCAATTACTGTAGCAATAATTGAGTATAATTGAGTGACTTCTCACGTAAGCATCAATAATCAATACCGTGTGCTACTATGAAACTACGCGTATTACTGTACTTTTAACACCGGGTGTTTCAACAGTTAACGGTAAAACTTTCGCCGTTATTTTTATAAAGTATTTTAGTCATTTTCTCTATTCGATAATAATTCTGTTGTGGGGTCCACCTATGATTGTACCATTGTACGGATAGTCCCCGATAAAAAGAATATTCCCCGACCAATCGAATATTATATAACAACTTGCGTACTTTGCAAAATTTGTAAATATTACCCACAACTATAACATTTCATCAAATCAACACCATAATATAAAAAAAAATATTTCGAGAAAATTAAATCTTTATTCATAAAATCTGGGGTCTCACAATCTCCCCTCCTTATGAAATTTCTCCCTCAAAATTTATGTACGTACCTGGTATGTCAGACAGGTGAGGATACCTTGACTTCACTTCAAATTATAACTCTTGAGGTATAACCTTTTGAGCGTCGAATATAATCCTTCTTATCTAAGATGTTAACACGTATCTCCTCATACGTTAAATCTTCTGTTATCTCGTCTAGTTTTAATTCAATAATGTGGTTCGGGTCGTCCACATATTTACGTAACATCGATACGTGAAAAAAACGTTATGAACATGCGACATACTTGGCGGTAAAATGAGTCTATAGGCCACAGTTCCTACTCGATCAAGGATTTCAAATGGGCCAATAAAATCGAGGGTTGAGATTTCCTCTCTTCATCAATTCTTGCTTCTAGAATAATGCCCTCTTGAACCTTCTTCTTCACATTCACCAGCTCTGAGTATGTAGCTTGAGTAGCTTTAATTTTCTCGATTAAAGTTGATTCCAATCGTATATTCGTTATATTCACGTGGGTCCGTATATTCACACTTGTAACCGCATACGATCTTCTACTCAACGCGTCAGCTACCACGTTCGCTTTTCCACGATGGTATGGTACGATCATAATCTTTAACAGCTCGAGCCAACGTCTTTGGCACATTACACGTTCGTTTTAGGTGAAGAAAATATTTGAGGGTTTTAGAAATGGGTTTTGTACTAGGGTCAATACAAAATTCGATTTCACGCTCTAGGGTAGGCTAAGAAGTCTTCAAGAATACATCAGGAAATTTATTAACAATAGAAATATCATTTAAAATTGTGACTCTCATCCAAGACTTGGATAACACATCACATTGATACCTATCAACTTGCCATCGTCATTCACGACGTTGCCTACAGAAAGTCTAGCTTCGGTGCATTCCACACAAGAAAGTCAACAACGAAAGGATCGGGGCTCTTTATTTATGGCTTGATATGACAATGATTGACTTTAATGGGTTGGTTACTTTGAATTCATATAACAGGTTGGTTAGGAGTATGAAAGATAAATAGTGGAGGTAACGAAGGTTTCTCTCAACTGAGTTTAAACAGATATATAAATTTCATGAATAGTAACTCGTGAATAGTAACTCATAAATAGTAACTCATGAATAGTAACTCATGAATAGTAACTCATGAATAGTAACTCCGACATGAAAAGTGTCCCGAATACCCGATTAAACAATATATCATATTATGCAGATGATACTGTAACAATAATTGAATCAATAATATGAGAGATATGATGTAGCAATTACTGTAGCAATAATTGAGTATAACCGAGTGACTTCTCACGTAAGTATCAATAATCAATACTGGTGTACTCTCTTGTGCTACGACAGACGATATTCTTGTACTTTTAACATCGGGTGTTTTAACGATTAACGGTAAAACTTCATAGTTATTTTCATAAAGTATTTTTGTCGTTTTCTATTCGACAATAATTACATTGTGGGGTCCACTAATGATTGTCTTGGTAAATGCATACGGATATTCCCAAACAAAAGAATATTCCCCGACCAATCGAATACTATATAACAACTTGCGTACTTTGCAAAATTTGTAAATATTACCCACAACTATAACATTTCATCAAATCAACACCATAATATAAAAAAAATTATTTCGAGAAAATTAAATCTTTATTCATAAAATCTGGGGTCTCACACTAGTCCTGCATCTCTTTTGTAGAGCGCATCTCCACTCAGGTAGAACTTCATAGCAAGTCGATGGATCCGTCTTTTCTCAGTCAGGCTCGCCTCAGCGGGTGTAGATCCATCTCGCAAATATTCCATGATATGCTGATACAAAGGAGGTTGGATGGGAGGTAGCTCATCCGATACTTCTCCAATGTAATTCCCATAGGCTAGGGCCTTGTTCAGGGAAATTGTGACGCTTGGCAAGCATTCCTTGTCTGATATGCGAATCAAGGAGGCCAAAGTGGCTAATGCGTCCGCAAAGTCATTCCTATTACGAAGAATGTGTAGAAAGGAGATTTCTTCGAACTCCAAAGCCATCTTCAAAACCTGCCGATGGTAAGGCAGCAAATGTAGTTCCTTAGTTTGATAGATTTGATTGGATTATGCGATTACCAACTCCAAATCTCCAAGGACAATTAACCGTCTGATGCCCATTGAATGGGCAAGTTTTAGCCCCATGAGATAGCCTTCATACTAAGCCGTATTGTTGGTGCTGACAAACTATAATTTGACGGCAACGGGATACTACTCCCCCGTACCAGATACTAGAACTACTCCCACTCTAGAACCTTCCATATTAACCGCTCCATCAAAATACATCTTCCACGATTGGCGCGTATCGTACTGATGGTGTTGCTGCACTGTCATTACTCCTTCATCAAGGAAATATGTTTCCAAGGGTTTGAAATCCCCTGAAGGTGCGGCAACCAGTTGATCCGTTATTCCTTGACCTTTAATGGACTTTTGAGTCACATATACGATGTCAAATTGTTGTAGGATCAACTGCCATCTTGACAGCCGATAATTTAACATGGGTTTGTTGAACACGTACTTGAGAGGATCCACGCGGGATATGAGATGGGTTTTGTGACCATGGAGGTAATGTTGTAACCTCATGGAAGCCCATGCTAAAGCACAACACGTCTTTTCGATCAGCGTGTACTTGTGTTCACTACTGCTGAACCTTTTGCTGAGGTAATAGATAGCTCATTCTTGGCCTCTATCGTCTTTTACGTCCCGATGCATACGACCCATGGCATTGTCACTTACGGACAGATACATGAACAGGGGAATATCGTCCCTGGGTGGTACCAAGATAGAAGCTTTGACTAGTTGTTTCTTGATTGTAAGGAAGGCATTCTGGCACTCATCATTCCATTTCATGGAGGAGTTCTTCCTTAATAGCTTGAAGATTGGCTCGAGAGGTTCTTTGTGAGTTGGGAGATAAACCGGCGATGAAGTTGATTCTTCCCAAAATCCTCGTATTTCCTTCTCAAAATCGAGGAATGGGCATTTCGATGATCGCTTGGATTTTGGCAGGATCAACTCTATCCCTTTGTGGTGACTAGAAATCCTAGCAATTTGCACGATCTAACGCCAAAGGCGCGCTTATTGGATTCAACTTCAAGTTGTACTTACTTAATCTGTTGAACAACTTTACGAGATGGTCTATATAGTGACCTCCTTAGGGACTTGACAATGATGTCATCCACGTAGATCTCAATCTCTTTATGCATTAAGTCGTGGAAAAGAGCCATCATAGCTCGTTGATAGGTAAGCCGGCATTGATGAGGCCGAATGACAACCGTCTATAGCAAAAAGTTCCCAAGGAGTGATGAAAGCGGTCTTCTCCACGATCTTCCCTCGGCAACCATGATCGATGGTACCCATAAAGCAATCAAAGAAAGGAGTACATGTCGTACTGAGAAGTATTATCAATGAGAATGTGGATAAATGGCACGGGAAAGCTATCTTTTAAGCAAGCTTTATTCAAGTCCCGGTAATCCACGCAAACTCACACCTTCCCTCCAAGTTTAGGTACAGGCACGATGTTGGATATCAACTCAGGATATGTAGACACCATGATGATGCCAACTTGAAACTGTTTCACAATTTCTTCTTTCACCTTTAAACTCCACTCCGGTTTCAATCGCCTGAGTTTCTGCTTTACTGGATTAAATCCTTCTTTGATGGGAAGGCGATGAAGGACAATGTCAGTGGACAAACCCACCATGTCTTCATGAGACCATGCAAACACATCCTGGAACTGGGTTAATAATGTAACCATGCCATTCCGTTGGATTGGGGTAAGGTCTGAACCAATCTGGATTAACTTAGGGCTTTCTAAGGTTCTGAGATTGAAAGAAGTGGTTTGATCAAGGTTGGGTTTGGGTTTGTCTTTGACCCATTCTTGAATTTCTGGAGGCACCTAAATGTCATCTGGTATATCCATCAAGGCCGAATTCATCTCTACATCAAAGGTACAATCCTTGTGTAGGAGAGGCATTGTATCCGTAACTACAGGCACATCTAAATTCAGAGTCCTAAAACAAAATATGCTTTCACTTAGTATATATGAAATGTGTTGATCATACACAGTGTTAACATATACTGGCAAAATAAACCGCGCTAATGCATACATAAAAGTAAGCGGCTTTATTATATCTCTGAGGCGAAAAGAGTTCTACCCGTTTTACCCTCGTCGACCAAAGCAAGGAGTGCTGTCTCAATTGGCAAGGGTAAAGTCCAGGTGGACCGCAGTGATGGAGGGATTGTCATCATCATCCCTATCCCGAATGATGGCCATTACGTTAGGGCAATCATCGTCTGGGGTGTATCTGTTGGTATGTTCATTATGAACGATGATGCGTATACCGGACATCATCCGTATGACGTCTTGCTTGATTCTTCGTTCCTCTTCTTCCACTGCGGGATTTGGAACAAAGATTTCTTTCTCCTTCACCGGTAACGGCTTGGGACATAACATAGCCATTACATTGGATGGCACCTCTACGGGAGGTTGTGCGGACCCGGAGTTTGAAGGCGATGCTAAATGCCACATGGTTGAAGCTGAAGGAATCTGCTGATGCTTATGAGGATTCCTGTGACTAGAGATGGCAGAATAGCCTAGTCCAGCTATTCCAGCTTGCTTGGTTAATCTAATGGGGTACTTGATACCCTGGCAATTTTTACCCAACCCTTGTCCCGGTTTATGACCTAACGACATCATTTCTTGAGTGGCTGACATCACCTCGGCAGAGATCTTAGGTTCGGGCAATGGTGCTCCACTAGTATGGTATTGGGTGTTGCTTATTTCCAAAGCATGAAAACTGACTGGTTCTACGTCTGTATTGGCATTGATGAACGGCATGTCCCCATCTTGTGAATCTCTGGTTCAAAGATTAAGCGTGACGGGCTATTATTGATGATGTATTTCAATTGTTGGTGAAGAGTGGAAGGACTACTTGACCATATGAATCCATGGTCGTCCCAATAGCAGGTTGTATCCTGAATCTATCTTGAGCACATGGAAGGATACGCAGAATGTCTGAGGACCAATTTCGATTGGCAGCTCAATTACTCCGATCGAATTTCGGCTGGCTCCATCAAAAGCTTTGATGATAGTATGGCTACTCTGAATTCGGTTGAGATTGATGTTCATCTTCACCAAGGTAGCATATGGGTAGATATTCAGAGATGAACCTCCATCTATTAAGACTCCAGCTACCATATATCCGGAGGACAAGACCGCGATGTGCAACGGTTTGTAATGACCGGTCCCTTCGGGCGGTATGTCATCATTAGTGAAGGATATCACATTATTGTTGAAAATGTGATCAACCATATGTTGAAACTTTTCCGTATCCACTGATGTCGGGAGATAGGCTTCTTCTAGAACCTTTAACAAGATCTTCCGGTGATTCTTGGAAGTTAGGACCAAGTCCAAAATTGATATTTGTTGTAGAGCTTCTTTCAAGCTTAAAACCACCATAGCTTCACTATGACCCACAACGCGGAGGAATATTTCAATCTTCTCCATGGGTATTTTCCGCTTTGATTTGGTGGTGGGCTTCATCACCCGATGGGGTAGATACAGTGGATTTTCCTTCGACACTGCAACAGTTGTATGTGAGGTAGATCCTTCACCTTCTCCATAATTCCACGGAACCTTGGGCAAGCTAACAATAGGATATTGTGCTCTGCATGGCAAGTTGATTTGCTCGGGAGCGTCCACTTTCAAAGGATTGTTTCCTCCTTTGAGCTGAATTGTCGGTGTTGTGAGTAAAGTATTAATCCCCTTAGCTTCATTGGATATAACTGCTACCACACTTTTCCACTTATTAGGGCCTGCATTCTCACTTGCACTCAACACAGTGTCGTTATTTGCCGAACGCAGTACACCACTGTCGATTAGATTTGGATAAGGTGGCGGAGTGCCCAGCATTCTTCTGTGCTGTGACCACGAGACTGGGAGTGATATTGACATGCTCCATCAGAGTTGTACCATCCCGAACGGGGGGTTGATTGGAGGTAGAAGGGAACTAATCCTTCCTTCATTGATTAACTTATGAAGAATTTCCTCCATGGGTTGGCCCAAATAGGTGAATTCCCTTTTGTTGGCGAAATCCCGACGGGCTTTGGCATTTGCTCCCTTCGCCACTTTGTCTTCCAGCATTTCATTTTCTGAAGGTGACGAGGGAATATTCATGACAATGGGTAGGAGACTGGCGTGCTCCTGGCTGATTAACTGACGAGTCACCTGATGTTGATAAGTCACCAGTTCCGCCAATTATTCAATTTGTTTGCAGAGAGCTTTCATCTTTTGTTCCATTATGAACTCTTAGCATAATCCCATCTGTCATCACCGTCTTTGATGGTCTGGAGGAATCACAGCTGAAATTGGAACTCTGTCCACTGCTCTAATTAATCATGTTGACCTCTTCTTCTTTGTGTTGAGGAAGAGGGTTGTCTTGTACATGAGGCTGATCGGGTTTGGTGACTACGATCTCTCCGTTGTCTATCAGGTCCTGGATCTTGTGTTTCAAGGCCCAACAATCCTGAATATCGGCATGATAAGCACATTTCCTAGCAGCATTGAAACCCCGTCTGTGAGACCCCAGATTTTATCAATAAAGATTTAAATTTTGTCGAAATAATTTTTAATATTATGGTGTGAATTTGAGATAATATTATAGTTGTGGGTAGTATTTATAAATTTTGCAAAGTATGCAAGTGGTTATATTATATTCGATTGGTCGGGGAATATTGGTTTAGCGGGGAATATTAAATGACAATGGCTCAATCATTGGTGGACCTATTAAATGTAATTATTATTCGGATCGAGAAAAGCGACAAAAATATTTTATTGAAATAACGACGGAAGTTTTACCGTTGATCTTGTTGAACTACTCGGTAGTAAAAAAATCTGATGTCGTGTGGTTGTATAGTAGCACACGGTATTGATTATTGATGCTTATGTGAGAAGTCACTCGGTTTGATTCCATTATTGTCGATTAATAATATGAATTATTATAGCGATAATGACGTTTTGTTTTATTTGTATTATTAACGTAATAAAAGCGAAACATCTTTTTATATAAAATAGAATACTTTATTAAAGTTATTACATAAATAGAATATATTATATTTTATTATGCATAGTATTGCATAGTGTTTTGCATAGTGTTTTTGCATAGTATTGCATAGTGTTTGCATAGTAAAATGTTTTTATATAAATAGAATATATTATATTTTATTTAAAAGATTTTTCTTTAAATATGGACCGCCGATTAAAGTAAATCAATCACGGACTGTTCATGGATTAATTACTTATGCATTCCATTTTCCTATAAATAGAAGCTCATTCCTTCATTATTTTCTTACGAATTCATTGAAACTCTAGAGAGAGAAATTATAGAAAGAAGCTATAGAGAGAAAATTATAGAGAGAAGAAGAGTATTCTATTTACTTCACTACTTCTATATTAGGTTCTTTTTACGGTGAGGGGTGTTATTCTTTCTTCTTGAAGAGAACTTACATTATTCCATTCACTATATTATTACATTGGAATAACTTTGTAAAAGTGGCATACCCTATACATAACTTTTGATATCATGGCATACCCTATACTTGGTGAAATCCTTATGTTATTCCATTGCTTATTATTACATTGGAATAACCTATATCATGATTTACCTATACTTGGTGACATTCTTCTATTATTACATTGGAACATCCACATGCGTGTGTTTTACAGGACTGGTTCCGTCTTTATTATTATTCATTGGAACATCCTATCTCATTTGTTTTACACACGGACTGGTTAAAAGTCTTTATCATTCTGTTGGAATATCCTATCGTGTGTTTTACACCGGATCTGGTTCCATCTTTATTATTCTCATTGGAACATCACTTGCGGTGTGAATTTCACGACTTTGGTTCCAGATTATTATTATTCATTGGAATAACTTTGCTCATGTCAAGGCACCGCATGCATGGTGATTTCTTTTGTTATTCCATTCTTTATTATACCCGGTTGGTTAAAACTTTGACTTCTATACTCCATGAAATTAGTAGAATATCTTTGATATTTGCGTTTCATCCGATATCTTTTCACGGAAATATTCTTACGATCATTCTTGAATTTTACTCTCTACTAAAGCGAGTATTATGTTGACAATTTGGACGTTAATAATTCATGGATTAAATAATTCTTGAACTTGTTTTATTGAATTATTATGTCATTGTCATCATCCTCATGTTATATTATGTTATCTTTGGCTTACGTGCATAGATGAACTTAGTATGATTATGACCGAGGATCATTCGGTATAATCATGACTTGATATAAATGATGTGACAAAAGTCCTCGGTGCTTTGTGTAATGCGTTGATGGATAGTTTTGGTATGATTATGACCGGGGGTGATTCGGTATAGTCATGACCATTGATAATTTGATGAAAATCCTTGGCCAAGTGATGCGGGGATAATTAGATGTGGTGGTTTATTTATTAGTTTGAGTCTCGTGATAAAAATTGATGAAAACCTTTTAAAACCTAAAAGATAGTAGACTTTTTTCTCTACTTGACTCTTTTAATGGATTGCTTATTCATTATGATTAAAGCGGTTGTCTATTGTATTTTATCGGTTTAACTTTGTTGAAGGCTAATGATAATTTATTACGCATTATCTTAGTCATAATATTTCTTCTTGGGCTAGTTGAGCTCACCTTTTCTTTCCTTTGTTCTCTTGTGAAATGAGAAACATATTTGGAGACAGTCGGGGACGAAGTAATGGTCCGAGAGGATAGCATTAGTAGTCCTCACTATTACGTGAAATAGTGTGATAATAGTCGTAATGAGGACTCCTTTTGAGTTTGTATAATATCTAGTAGACAATATTTGTATTCAATCTCACGGTTTATGTAAATATTGTACTGCATGCAGTTATATTAGTAAGTTGTATTTGAATTTATGTACCATGTAAGTGGCGACCCAAGATGGGTGATGTATACCTAATTTTGGGGGCGTTACACCGTCCATTAGGGCTGGCTGGTGGAAGAAGATGCGTGATTTTCTTCTGTGTTGTTAGAAGATTTAAAATGTTCTCGAGGGTATCCCCTAAGGGTGTAAACACTCGAGGGCGTTTGACTTCTCCACCTCTTGGTACTGGAGGGTTTGCAGACTGTGCTGGAAAAGGAGTGTAGTTTATCCTTTGAATAGGCATATTTTGATTGCCTTTTTGCCCCTGTAATATCAGGGAAACATCTTTCTCTTTCTTTTTATGGACACTCCGGGGGTTGTTCCCATAATTTCTAGATTGGATGTGATCAGCAACAACTTTGAGTGCAGCTAGGTCTTGAATCTTTCCTGACTTCAATCCCATCTCAACCATCTCCCCATGTTTAACCATTTCAGAAAACGGTTTGCCGATGCCTGCTAAAACTCTCTCATAGAAGGGAGCTTCTTGTATGTCTATGAATGTCATGACCATTTCTGATTCCATCATGGCAGGACTAAATTGGGCAGCCAGGCATCTCCACCTTTGAGCATACTCTCTGAAAGACTCGTTAGACTGTTTCTTGATCTTGGTAATTTTTATACCGATCAGGAGCCATCTGAGTTTGAAAACTGTATTGAGTGAGGAAGGCATGTACTAGCTCTTCCCAGCTGTGGATTTTGGAGTTGTCAAATCTTGTGTACCACGAACGGGCTTCTCCAGTTAGACTCTTTTGGAACAATTGCATTCTGAGTTTTTCATCCTCTGCATAGGATCCAAGTTCTCCAATAAATACTTTTAAATGTGTATAAGGATCCCCTAACCCGTCATATTTTTTAAAGTCAGGAGTTTTAAATTTTTCTGGATAGTGAACACCAGAAAAAATACATAGATCAGCATATGAAACACTTCCGTGTGTTCCAATTCCTTTGATAGTGTGAAGGGTCTCTTCCATTTGGAGGACTTTCTTTTTGATGTCACCAGTGTTTGGATCTCCAGTGGGAGGGGTAGCATCGTGAATTTTGTTGGTTGTATGCAACTGTAGTTCAGGTATGGTAATGACCGGGATTCCTCCTTGTGTGGAGGATTCAGTATGTACGGGTATTTTCTGACCCTGTGTAGACTGGTGTAATTCTTTTACTAGAACAACCAAATCTGTAATCTGTTTACTTAATCCGTCGAATTCTTTGCGGCTGGATGAAGTTCGATCACGGTGGGATAATGACATGATTATTTGTGGGCTGTTACCTTTTTGGACTTGGATAGGGTGATAGGTCCGATTGATTCCCTGCAAAAGACTTGCATAGTTTAGTCTTTAGGGGAGGTGTACCATAACATGCTATGTGATGTGTTTGTTTTAGGGATTTTATCCTGCAAAACGGGTGTCAGCTGTTTGTAACATGTATATGGACACATTGCTTCATATTTCTCATTACATGGAGATATATATGGCATGAAATTACAAGTAATTGAAATGAGAGAGCATGAAGAGACTTTCCTCCGTTTTTGGTTTATCAGAGGCTGACCTATCTTAGGTTACTCTCGCGGCTTTTTGGCATGAAGGTTCCCAAATCATCGCAATCTACTTGACGGGAAGTTAATCCGGTCTTTCAACTGGAGCGAATTTGGGTGGTGCCTTTCCCGAGCCTCGGAGAATTAGTCTTCTCACGAGTCCAGTAATCAAACACCAACGGGATAGCCTCCTGGTGGAGGGACCACACAACATACATTCACATACATCGCGTCTCACCGTATGAAATGATGACATGTGCGAAGCACTAATATCATAAGTAGTTTATAGTGCGAAGCACTAACATCACACGCAGATATGATGCGAAGCACTAAGTTCAATTAAGACATGCATTTGTACACATTCATCCAATGTAAAATGCAACATCCACACACAAGAAGATAACAATTTTGAAAAGATTGCAATAGCAGCTTAAGTCCTCTTATTGGTGTCCCCAGTAGAGTCGCCAGCTGTCGACGTCGGGATTTTTGGATGTCCCTTTCCGTTACTTGTTCTTTGGTGTTCTCGTTTTAGGTGAGATTTGTTTAAAAAAATAAGTGAAATAGGTCCGACATGTATGATGTCGACGATGGGACTGTTAAGAGTCGCCAGTTGGTTTTTTAAATGGTTGTACCAACACAACCGATAAAAGGTTTGCACATTGACCCAGTGATGTGACATCGATATACTGGTCGATTTAAACCGAGATTCGTTTAGGGTCAGGGGACTTGGTTATCTTGAGGGGGAAGGTGTTAGGCACCCCAGACATCCGTGTTACCACGGTGACCGCCACTTTTCAAGAAACTATTATCTTAGTGTGTGTGTGTGTGTGTGTGTCAATGTGCTGTTATATGGAAGTTGTGCAAGGCCTCGTTCGAACCTATATACATAGGGTTTGAATTTATGTAAAAATTCAATTTTTAGCATGATATGGCAGTGGTGTTTTATAAAAGAGGTTTTTTAAACCCTGATGCTCAATAGGAATTGAGACTTTTACACTCCCATTTTATTAAGTGATCAATTTGGATTGATTTTATTTGACGGATGATGCGAGGCATCCGTATGAAAATAATATACAAAATAATGCCGACTTCCTCGTGGGTATGGAAACCATCGAGAAATTCGGACATCGCAGAATAATTTACAAGTCGCCATACACTCAAAAATGTCCATCACGGAATAGAATCTAGATCAATGGGATGAATCTGTGATCGCATAATTCCTAAGCGCATGAGAATGTTGCAATTTGTATAAAAGCAATAAGCGGTATATATATAAAAGCAATAAATATATATATCTGAGACATGATCACCAACCACGAAAGCACCTCCACGGGGATCGAAATGTAAATAAAGTTGTTAAAAGCTATCAACCGCCATACAGAGGAAACTCAAAGGGACAAAACATAAATAAAGTTGTAAAAGCGATCAAGCACATTTAAGAAAACTCGAGGCGGTAGACGAATATATATATATATATATATATATATATATATATATATATATATATATATATATATAAGCGAGTAAACGCACCGGATATAAAATCCAGGCTCATCGAACAGAGTCCGACACACAATTAATATATATAAATGTACATATATATATATATATATATATATATATATATATTAAAGCAATAAACGCTCCAAACCGAAGTCTAGGCTCATCGAACAAAGTTCGACACAGAGTTCATATATATAAATATATATATATAGAAAAGCAAGTAAACGCTCCAGCATCAAGTCTCAGCTCAATCGAGGCATAACTCTATAATGTTAGTCAATATATATATATATATATATATATATATATATATATATATATATATATATATAGATGGAATGAAACCACGGACCAAAGTCAAGCAAAAGCAAGCAACACGACTACGAGCGTGTAGAAGGTGTGTGCACAAATGAAGAAAGACTCTAAAGTGTGTGAGAAGGCTTACAATTTGGTCCGCTAAAAAGGATTCTATATCTTTAGAGTGGGTAAACACTTGGCTTTTGTGGGTACAAAAGAGGCTATATATGAGCTCACAAGTGTTTAAAAGTGGGAAAATACTGTATGTATGGCGAGTCTTGAGAGCAAATTGTGCAAGGTTTCCCATCTTTTTCTCTTAAAATCAAAGCACCCCAAGCCCTCTATTTATAGGCATATGAGCATAGGTGTACTGTGGCTCACCATTAGAAGTGTACCATGGCTCACCATGAGTGTACCGAAGTGGGTCGAGTCGGCCCGGGTTTGTCGGGTCGGGTCGTCTCAAAGTACGTGCACTCAGGCACTGTAATGTCCACTCGAATTTTCAGAAGTGCAATTCGGACATCCGTTTGAGGTATACAGGACCTATTTCGGACCGCCGTTGTCGAGAGTTGTACGATGGCATGGGATTAGAGTTTGTGCGAAGTCATTGAAGATGAGACGATGCCCTCCGGTCTTGAAGCTTCAACTTTCATCTGTTACCCCGCACAATAGTCACTCGGGATTGGTTAACCTTATGGGACATTGTTGCATAGAGACGTGACGTGGCATCGCTTTGGTCAGATGATGATATTGCCCCTTACTGGCGTTATCGCTGGGTTGGGCCGATAAAGCAGACGTTGCTCAGCTTCGCTGGGATTGGACTGCTGCAATTATTGAAGGTCCTCGTTATCATCTTTGAGGTGTGCCTGTCTTCCCGATGTTATTGCCATGTTGGTACAGTGCATCTCGTTGTGAGCGCCGAGATTGAAGCTGGTTGCATTTGAAACAAGCATTTCTGGGGTTATCTCCGAAACTGCTTTCCTTGGGGTTATCACCAAGGTTGGTGGATATTCCCATGGTTGGGACTGAGACTGGATACCTCGGGGTTATCTCCGAGATTAACCGGTCTTCTCCGGTGTATGTTCCGGTATTATATCTGCATGCCTCGGTGTTACATCCAAGGTTGGATTTGTTACTCCCAGATTGCGATCCGGGGTTGATGCTGAACTTTCGGTAGTATCCGACATGGATTTGGATTGTCTTTCAGGGTTCTCTCTTAAAAGATGAATATGTCCTCCTGCGATGTTAGTGACAGTGGTACAGAAAATTTCGATTGTCTACAAGTATGTCCTACCAAAGTTTATTTGGTATTTATTTGGTCGGTCAGAGTATAGGGATAATATGTGACATGTCAATTAACCCTTGTTTTGTGGCAGTATTTAAAAATGGCATCCGAAAATGTTGAGATAAGCAATGAAGCACATGAGACCGTTGAGTCACCAATGATCAATACTCAGGATAATGTGCATCAGGATGGCAATAATCCTCAAGAAAACAACAACGATGACCAAATGATGAACGATGGGATGTTCAGAGGCTTTATGCAATTCATGCAACATCAGACAAGAGCGGCTCCTGTACAAAATGCAAGTGGAAACACTGGCAACTCTCAGACGGTCACCGCTAAACAGTTCAAGGAGCTGGGACCACTGGAGTTTATTGGAGAGCCAAAACCACTTAAGGCGGAGACGTGGATAAAGCAGATCACCAAGATATTTGATGTCATGGGATGCTTCGAGGAGCAAAAGGTTCCCTTTACCACCTTTATGTTGCAAGGAGAGGCAGATTACTGGGGGGAATCGGTAAAGCGTACTCAACCTTCCGCACTGAAGATGTCTTGGGAGAAATTCCAGGAACTGTTCAACAACAAGTACTTTCCCGAAAGTGTTCGTCACATGAAGGAGGTAGAGTTCATCAAGCTGGAGCAAAATAATATGACCATGTCACAAAGATCTGAAGCTAAGTTTGTCGAGTTGTCCCGGGCCACGCCCCACTTGGTTGATAATGAGGAGAGAATAGCGTGGATGTTTCTAAGAGGTTTGAATCCAGAGATCGTTAATATTTAAATTCTCACAAAGCTGTGTTTGTATTCGAGATGTTGTAAATAGGGCTCGATTATTGGAGCGATAATGAGTCAACCTAACCAAGAGAGAAGCACCGACAAAATGATAATACTAAAGTGGTAGCGATCGTGAGCGGTGACAACAAACGTGGTGGAAATCAACATGCCGAAATGGTAACCACTTTGGTGGTAATCATAGCCAAGACAATAAAAGTGGAAATTTCAAGAAGAGGAGATTCAATAATGATGGAATGACGCGTCGACACAAAGACTTTTGTTGTTAAGAAGGGAACGGCCGTCGGTCGTATGTTACAAATGCGGAGGGAGGACACATCGGTCAAAGCTGTACCATGCGTGAGTCAAAGCATGTTACAATTATGGAAGAGAAGGTCACCTAGCCCGATTTTGTCGTTCACCGATGTCAAGTCCAGCTGGGATGGAGGCATCAAAGGCCGTTCCAGACAAGACAAAACCGGTAGTTCAAGAGAGAGCATTTGTCGTAACCTCCCAAAAAGTGAGGAATCCAAACGAGGTGATCACGGGTAAGCTATTCATAAACTCTAGCAAAGTCTATACCGTATTTGATACCGGTTCTACCCATTCTTTTATTACTCCTAGTTGCGCTCAACGATTAAATTTGACTCCAGAAAAATTAGACTTTGACTTATCTGTTGAAACTCCGTTAGGAGAAACCTTCATTACATCAACTGTTTATAAGTCTTGTTTGATTCAAATCAGTAACCGCACGTTACCTATCGATCTTATTTCCTTAAAAAAACTTGCATTTGACGTGATTCTAGGGATTGATTGGTTAACTACGCATCATGCTTAAATCGATTGTTTTCGTAAGGTTGTTAGCTTTCATATTCCTAATAAACCTATTATGCGAATTTAAGCGACCAAACCATTAAAATCAATCACGGTCATCTCAAGCCATAAAGCTATTCGTTTATTGAAAAACAGATGTCCTGCTTTTTTAGCACATGCCACATATTTAAACCAAAATACGTAAGATTTGAATGATATTTCTATTGTTAATAAATTTCCTGACGTATTCCCTGAAGAACTTCCTGGCCTACCCCCGGAGCCTGAAATCAAGTTTGGTATCGACCTTGAACCCGGTACAAAATCCATTTCCAAAGACCCATATCTAATGGCTCTTATTGAACTTCAGGAGTTAAAAACCCAACTGCAGGAATTGTTAGACATCGATTTCATTTGACCTAGTACGTCTCCTTGGGGTACTTCTATTTTATTCGTGAAAAAGAAAGATGGAAGTATGCGACTTTGTATTGATTATCGGCAGTTAAATCATGTCACCATCAAAAATAGGTACCCGTTGCCTCGCATTGAAGACCTGTTTGACCAGTTACAAGGCACCAAGTTCTTTTCAAAGATCGATCTTCATTCTAGATATCATCAGTTGAAGATTAAAACTGATGACATTCCAAAGACAGCTTTCAGAACTCGGTACGGGCATTACGAATTCCTAGTCATGTCTTTTGGATTGACTAATGATCCTTCTGCCTTCATGGATATGATGAACCGAGTATTTAAGGAATATTTGGATCACTTTGTGGTCATCTTTATTGATGACATCCTCATTTACTCCAAAAGTCGTGAAGATCATGAGCAACACCTGAGGTTGATACTCCAAAATCTTCATGAAAATAAGTTAAATGCCAAGTTGAAGAAATGCGAGTTCTAGCTTGAGGAAGTAACATTCATTGGGCACGTGATATCAAATCATGGAATATCTGTTAACCCGACAAAGATTGAAGCAATTCAAAGCTGGGAGCAACCTAAGTCAGTGACCAAAGTACGTAGCTTTCTCGGCTTAGCTGCTTATTATCGGAGATTCGTAGAAGGGTTTTCTCGAATCACTACTCCATTAACTCAGCTGACTCAGAAAGATATAAAATTCGGTTGGAGCGAGGAATGTGAGAAGAGTTTTCAAGAACTCAAGAGGAGACTCATTTCAGCACTTGTTCTGACAATACCATCTGGCTCAAAGGGATTGTCATCTACAGTGATGCTTCAGGCAAAGGGTTAGGATGTGTTCTCATGCAACATGGGAAATTCAAAACCTACGCCTCACAACAACTAAAAGAATATGAGAGGAATTATCCTACTCATGATCTAGAGTTGGCAGCTGTCGTTTTTGTGCTTAAGATTTGGAGGCATTACTTGTATGGAGATAAGGTGGAGATCTATACGGATCATAAAAGCCTCAAATATTTGTTCACTCAAAAGGAACTCAACATGCGGCAACGACGATGGCTTGAGCTATTGAAAGATTACGATCATACCATTCAATACCATCCTGAAAAGCGAGCGTAGTAGTGCGCATTGAGTGAAGAAAGGTAATATCATGGGTACAAGTGCGATATTATCAATAAAGGCCCATTTTGTATGACTTGCAAAGGATGGAGATAGAGTTAAAGACTCCATGGACCCATGTGATGATGGCGAATATACGAGTAGAACCAACTTTAATCGATAAAGTTAAAGCTGCTCAAGCTACAGACCTGGAGCTGATGCGTTTGAGGAACAAAGTGCAAGAAGGTGCTATTCCAGAAGCGAGAATCGATGAAGAAGGAATATTTTGAGTTAACTCCAGACTTTGTTTTCCTAAAGATTCTGACTTGAAGTATAAAATCCTGCTGGAGGCGCATAACACACCGTTTGTAATCCATCCTGGGAGTACCAAAATGTATCATGATCTTCGACATATATTTTGGTGGAGCAATATGAAGAGAGAGATGGCGGGGTTTATCTCAAGGTGTCTAACTTGTCAACGAGTTAAGACGGAGCATCAAGTACCAAAAGGTCCATTGTAACCACTTGAAATTCTAGAATGAAAGTGGGAGCACATTACCATGGATTTTGTTACTGGTCTTCCCAAGGTTTCTCAAGGCATAGATGCGATTTGGGTCATTGTTGATAGATTGACCAAGTCTGCACATTTATTACCGATGCAAGAAACTTATACACTTGAACATCTTGCTCGTATGTACATAAACGAGATTGTAAGATTGCATGGTATGCCAGTATCCATAGTTTCTGATCGAGACCCAAGATTCACTTCACGATTTTGGGTTAGTTTGCAAAAAGCTATGGGCATGGATTTACGATTTAGTTGGCATATCATCTCAAACGAACGAACAGTGATCATGAGGACTATTCAAACTCTTGAAGATTTATTAAGACTTTGTGTCCTTGACTTCAAAGGAAGTTGGGACAAGTTCTTACCATTGGTGGAGTTTTCCTACAACAACATTTCTCGGTTATCAAACAAGTATTGGCATGGCTCCATTTGAGGCGTTATATGGAAGAAAGTGTCGATTCTCCAAAGTATGTTGGGATGAGGTGGGTGAAGCAACGTTGTTGGGAATAGGAGTTGGTACGTATGACTCGAAAAAGATTCAAACGATCCGACAACGTATAAAATCTTGAACCACATTATTGAATTAGAACCGGATGAGATAGCGGAAGACTTAACGTATGAAGAGGTACCTGTTAAAATCTTCGATAAGAAGGATCATATTCTACACTCCATGGTTATACCTCAAGTCAAAGTTTTGTGAAGAAACCATGATGTTGAGGAAATGACCTGGGAGTTAGAATCTGAAATGAAGTCAAGGTATCCTCACCTCTTCAACATACCAAGTACGCACCCTAATTTCGAGGACAAAATTTCATAAAAAGGGGAGGTTGTAAGATCCCCAACTTTTATGAATAAAGATTAATTCTTCTCGAAATATATTTTTGAATATTATAGTATGGATTTGATATAATGTTATAGTTGTGGGTATTATTTACAAATTTTGCAAAGTAAGAAAGTGGTTATATAATATTCGATTGGTGGGGAATATTCATTTTAACAGGGAATATTCTTACTGAAGGCACAATCATTAGTGGACCCTAGCGGAAGTATTATCGTAGTTAGAAAATGACATAATTATCTTTTATAAAAATAAGCTGCGAAAGTTTTTACCGTTAAAGCTGTTGACCTACCCGGTGGTAAAAGTATACGATGTCTGGCGTGGTTGCGTAGTAGCACACAATATTGATTGTTGATGCTTACGTGAGAAGTCACTTCGTTATACTCAATTATTACTACGATGAATTCTTACATAATATCTCTCATATTATTGATTCAATTATTGTCACAGTATCATCTGCATAATATCTTATATTATTAAATCAATAATTGAGGCGAGAAAGTTATCATATTATAATTTCTGATATTGATGATGTCTAGAAAGTTATGTCAAGGAGAGGTTTGGTCACCTAATTGCGCGCCAATAGAAAGAAATCCTTATCAAAAAGCCCCCTCTTTTCTGGGAATGATTTGGTTGTTAAATATTGTGAGTTATAATATTAATGAGGAATAAGTTCGTATTAATTAAAGATGAAATTTATATTTCCATTATGTTGGGATTATTAGTGTTAGTGAAAATCGACATCTATTTTGATAATAATGGATGTCTGGAGGTTATATTGAGCAGTCGGATAATTAATCGGATAAATGAGCAATTAATTGCTATTATTTTATATTCTTATAACTATTTGTTCACATTTGTGTACTATTGATTCACATGCATGTACTATTAGGGGAGGTGGTGCAAGATTGATAATACTTGCATGACTAAATTAAAAATGAAGGTATAGATGAAGGTACTATACTGTAATTATTTTTTTCACATGATTGTACTATTAAGTCACATGATTATACTATTGATTCACATGATATATTATTAGGGCAGGTGGTGCAAGTTTGATAATACTTGCAGGACTAAATTAAAAATGAAGGAAAAGATGAAGGTATTATACTGTAATATTTCGAGCTCCAAAACGTGCAATTATCGATACTATGTTTTCCTATAAATAGAAGCTCATTTTTCTTTCATTCTCACCAATTCACTAAGACTCACAAGAGCAATTATAGAAAGAGAAGCTTTAGAGAGAAGCTTTAGAGAGAAAGTAGAAGAGAAGTCTGCTACCTCACTATTCCAGTATCCAGTCTTCTTCTGAGGTAAGGGATATTATTGTTTTCAGTATTCATAGGAATAATATTGTCTTCCATACTCTGTAGTATGTGAGTAATATTATTTTGTCTCATATTCCTGATTATACCCTCATTTTGTTAAAGTATTGCTTCTATACTCCGTGAAATTAGTAGAATATCCTTGAAATTTTCACTTCATCTAGTATCGTTTCACAAGGATTTTTTCTGCACATTCTTGTTAAATTTTAAGCTTTTCATGCCGGAGTACTGTCCATGAGTAGTATTCATTTTTATGGTACTATTCACAAAGTACTATTAATGAGTACTATTCACTGGGTACTATTCCCGAAGTACTATTCACGAGGTACTATTCACCCAGGGAATTATTCATGACAAAAATTGATTTCTTTGCTGTCCAAATCATTTTTGATACAATATTATTCTTGAATTTTACTCCACAAAGCAGTATCATGTTGACAATTTGGACATTATTGAATTCTAGATAAATTAAGTTATAATCTTTAAAAATTTATCCTTTGCTTTCTTTTAATTGAATTCTTATATCATTGTCATCATCATCATGCTTATATTGTGATAAAAGTCATATGTGGCTTACATGCATAAATGTACTATTGATTGGTATGATCATGACCAGAGATTATTCGGTATAGTCATGACCGTAATGTTACAAATGATGTTGTAAAAATCCTCATTGGCCTATAGTGCATTGATGGATAGTTGTTGGTATGATTATGACCAGGGATTATTCGGTATAATCATGACCATTGATGATTACATGAATATGTTTTGCCCGTAGTACAGGGATGATTCGATGATGTGTTTTATTTATTAAGCCGAGTCTCAGTGATAAAATTGATGATAAACTTTTTAAATCATAGAAGATAGTAGATATCATGCTCTACTTGGCTCTTCTAATAGATTGTTTGTTCCGCTGCAGTTAAACTTGATGTTTATTATATTTTATCTTTTTAACACTGTTGAAGGCTAACGATAATTTATTCTACATTATCTTAGTCATAATATTTCTTACTGGGCTAGTTGAGCTCACCCTTTTGCTTTCATTGTTCTCTTCACGAAATGAGAACGTAGCTGGGACTAGTCGGGGAATGGAGTGACGGTCCAGATGTTTGCATTAGTAGTCTTCACTATTCAGTGAAATAGTGTGATAATAATTGTAATGAGGACTTTATTTGAGTTTGGATACTCTCTACGAGACATTATCCGTTTTGAAACTCTCAGCTACGTTTTGTCGTACTGTATAAAAGAAGTTTGTATTTAAATTATGTACCATATATTTAGCGACTCAAGATGGGTGATGTATACCTATTTTGGGGGCGTCACACATGACAGAACAAGGACGGTCAAACCATGTCAGAAAAAATCGCACATGAAGATCTGGGTTTCCCAGAAAACCTTCAAGAGATAGTTTGGTCAACCTATTTTGACCATGAGTATCTATGATTCTATTACGGATCTAGGTGATCTAAAAGCTTGAAAGTGTAGTCCTCATGTCATACTACAAAGATCAAACACTAACATGGTCATTAACCTTAACAGTAGCATGGCTCCATTCGAAGCGTTGTATGGAAGAAAGTGTCGTTCTCCAGTATGCTAGGATAAGGTGGGTAAAGCAATGTTGTTGGGACCGGAGTTGGTACGTATGACTACGGAAAAGATTCAAACGATCCGACAACGTTTTATAAATAAAGATGAATTTTTATAAAATAAATATAAATATTTTGAATATTATGGAGTAAATTTGATATAATGTTATAGTTGTGGGTAATATTTATAAATTTTGCAAAGTAAGCAAGTTGTTATAAAATATTCGTTTGGTGGGGAATATTCTTTTTGTCGGGGAATATTAATATGCGGCACAATCATTAGTGGACCCCTAGCGGAATTATTGTCGGATTGAAAGCGACAAAAATACTTTATGAAAATAACGGGCGGAGGTGTTACCAGTTTAAAGCTGTTGAAACTACGGTAGTAAAAAATGCGATGTCTGGCGTGGTTGCATAGTAGCACACGGTATTGATTATTGATGCTTACGTGAGAAGTCACTCATTTATACTCGATTATTACTACGATAATTCTTTGCATCATATCTCTTATATTATTGATTCAATTATTGTCGCGATATCATACGTATAATATGTTATATTATTAAATCAATAATTGAGGCGACAAGTTATAAATGATTAATAATTGTTGAAAGATTAAATATGTGTTGATTAAAAATAAAATGATTTGTGGTAATATTTATTGATCCTTGATGTATATAAAGAGTCTATTATGAGGCGTTTGTGGTAAGTTTGGTTATTTTATGGGGGCCCATATGTCATCATCTAAGAGTCTCTTCATCGATAGTAATTACCTTCGTCGATAGTAATTACCTTCAAATCGATAGTAATTACCTTCGTCGATAGTAATTACCGATAGTAATTACCTTTACGTCCAAACCACTTTATAGTTTATATTACAAGCGTCGAACCGATTTCGTTTCACATATACGAGCGTCGAACCACTTGGTGTTTCACATTCTGATGCGTCAAACCACTTTTCTTTTCACATCACCGGTCGTCGAGCCACTTGCCTTTTCACATTTCAAGTGCTAAGCTAGAAATCTTCTATAAATAGAGGCCTAGTGCTTCATTATTTTCATGAATTCATTCAAGCTATAGAGAGAAAGTATAGAGAGAATAAGAGAAAGAAGAAGAAGAGTATTTACTTACACTACTGCGGTATTCAATCTACTACTAATGTAAGGGGTGTTATTCTTTCTTATTCATGAAGAGCTGCATTGTTATTCCATTGCTTATTATTACATTGGAATAACTTTTGTATCTGTGGTTTACCTATACTTGGTGACATTCTTCTATTATTACATTGGAACATCACATGCGTGTGTTTTACACGGACTGGTTAAAATCTTTATTATTATTACTGTTGGAACATCACATGCGTGTGTTTTTACAGGACTGGGTTTAATCTCTTTATTATTATACATTGGAACATCACATGCGTGTGTTTTTTTACAGGACTGGTCCATCTTTATTATTATGTTGGAACATCACTGTCGGTGCAAATTTTTTCACGACACTGGTTCCGTTATTATTATTACATTGGAATAACTTTGTCATGTGAAATACCGCATGCATGGTGATTTCTTTTGTTATTCCATTCTTTATTATACTCGGTTGGTTAAAGTTTTGACTTCTATACTCCATGAAATTAGTAGAATATCCTTGATATTTGCGCTTCATCGATATCTTTTCATGGAAATATTCTTGATCATTCTTGAATTTTACTCTACAAAGCGATATCATGTTGACAATTTGGACATTATTAGTTCTGGATAAATTAATTCTTGAACTTGTTTTATTGAATTCTTATATCATTGTCATCATCCTCATGTTTTATATTATGTTGAAAGTCATCTATGGCTGTGTAGTGCATAGATGGACTTGGTATGATTATGATGAGGGATTATTGATTGTAATCATGGTAGTAATGTTACAAATGATGTGGTAAAAGTTATCATTGGCCGTAGTGCATTGATGGGCGAGTTGTTGGCATGATCATGACCATTAATGAATACGAATGTCCTTGGCTATAGTGCATGGATAATTTGTGGTCGTGATACTAAAGAATATCCTTGGTAGTAGTCGTGGGGGTGATTCGATGATGTGGATTATTTATTAAAATTTGAGTCCAATGATAAAAGTTATGAAAAACCTTTTAAATCATAAAAGATAGTAGATTTTATTCTCTACTTGACTCTTTTAATGGATTGCTTGTTCATTGCTTGATTAAACTTGATGTTGTTATATTTTATCGGTTTAACCTTTGTTGAAGGCTAACGATAATTTATTACGCATTATCTTAGTCGTAATATTTCTTCTTTGGGCTAGTTGAGCTCACCCTTTCTTTCCTTTGTTCTCTTGAGGAAATGAGAACATAGCGAGGGACTAGTCGGGGAGCGGGTTGGCGGTCGGAGGATAGCATTAGTAGTCCTCACTATTATGTGAAATAGTGTGTTAATAATTGTAATGAGGACTCCTTTTGAGTTTGTATAATCTCTAGTAGACAATAATTGTATTCAAACTCACAGTTATGTTTTTGTCGTATTGTACCACGACAGTTGTATTAGTAAGTTGTATTTGAATTTTTGTACCATGTATCGGCGACCCAAGATGGGTGATGTATACCTAATTTTGGGGCGTCACGGTTAATATCAAAGCTTAGGGATATGATCACAGCTAAGATGTGAGAATAAGTAGTACTAGGGGGAGAGGCGGGGAATTCCTTCGCTAGTATGACCTACCTAAGTTTATGTGGTATTTAATTGGTGGTCGAGAATTTAGGGATAATATGTTACATGTCAATTAACCTTTGTTTTGTGGCGATGTCTGAAAATGACATCAAGAGAATGTTGAGAATAGCAATGGAGCCGAGGCGTAGTTGATTCCACATATCGATAATCGAGGATAATGTGCATCGGGAAGGCGACAATCCTCATACAAACAACAACCTTGACCAAATGATGAATGATCAAATGTTTAGGGGGCTTTATACAATTTATGCAACTGGCAATGCGAGGCGGCTCTCATGTCAAAATGCGGTGGAAACACTTGGAAACTCTCGGGCGATCCGCTAAAAAGTTCAAGGAAATTTGGGACCACCAGGAGTTTAAGGAGAACCAAAACCACTTATGGCGGAAGCATGGATAAAGCGAGATCACCAAGATATTTGATGTCTTGGGATGCTCAGAGGAGCAAAAGGTTCCCTTACGCCTTTATGTTCTTGAGCGGAGGCGGATTCTTGGTGGGAATCGGTAAAGCGTACTCAACTGCCGTCTTGAAGATGTCTTGGGAGAAGTTCGAAGAGGCATTCAACGACAAATACTTTCCAAAAGTATTACGTCACATGAAGGAGGTGGAGTTTATCAAGTTGGAACAAAACAATATGGCCCGTGTCATGATCTGAGGCTAAATTTGCGGAGTTATCCGGTTTGCGTCCACTTGGTGGATAATGAAGAGAGAATGACACGGATGTTTTAAGAGGTTTGAAAGCGGAGATCGTCGACATCTTATTTCTCATAAAGCGTGTTTATATTGAGATGTTGTAAATAGGGCTCGATTAGTGGAAGCGCGATAACGAGTCAATATGACTAAAAAGAAGCGGTATCGACAAAATGATAATACCGGTGAGAAGCGATCATGAAGCGGTGACAACAAGCGTGGAGGAATCAACAGGCGAAATGGTAACCACGCCGGTGGTAATCGGGGCAAAACAATAGAATGGACATTTCAAGAAGAGGAGATTCAACGATGATGGAAAGGCGTCGGCCTGACTTTTTGTCGTTAAGGAAGGAAGCGACCACCTATCATATGTTTCAAATGCGGAGGGAGGGCACATCGGTCAAAGCTAGCGATCTTAGTCAAAGCGTGTTATAATTGTGGAAGAAGGTCACTTAGCCCGATTTTGTCGTTCATAGAAGACAAATTCAGCTAGGATGGAGAGCATCAAAGTAGTCATCGAGAAAGTCAAAAGCCGGTAGTCTGAGGAGGCGTTTGTTGTGACCTCCGGAAAGCAAGGAACCCGAATGAGGTCATCACGGGTAAGCTTATCATAAACTCTAACGAAATCTATACTTTATTTGATCTGGGTTCTACCCATTCTTTTATTTCTCTACTTGCGCTCATCGATTAAATTTGACTCAGGAGAAATTAGACTTTGACTTATCTGTGGAAACTTCGTTGGGAGAAACCTTCATTACATCCACTTTGTTTATAAGTCTTGTTTGGTTCAAATCGGTACCCTCACATTACTGTAGATCTTATTTCATTGAAAATACTTGCATTTGGCGTGATTACAAGGGATTGATTGGTTAACTACTCATCATGCAAAAATTGATTATTTAAGTAAGGTTGTTAGCTTTCATATTTCTAATCAACCTATTATGCGAATTCAAGCGACCAAACCATTAAAATCAATCACGGTCATCTCAAGCCATAAAGCTATTCGTTTATTGAAAAGCGGATGTCAAGCTTTCTTAGCTCATATCTGATTTAAACAAAAATCGTCGGTTTTGAAGCGATATTTCTATTGTTAATAAATTTTCTGGCGTATTCCCAGAAGAACTTCATGGCCTACCCCTGGCGTGAAATTGAATTTTGTATCGACCTTGAACGGTACAAAACCCATTTCAAAGCCCATATCGAATGGCTCTATTGAACTTCAGGAGTTAAAGACCCAAGCTGAGGAATTGTTAGACATTGGCTTTATTCGTCCTAGTACTTCTCCTTGGGGTGCTCTGTTCTATTCGTGAAGAAGAAAGATGGGAGTATGCGACTTTGTATTGATTATCGGGAGTTGAATCATGTCACCATCAAAAATAGGTATCCATTGCCACGTATTGATGACTGTTTGACCCGGTTGCAAGGAGCCAAATTCTTTTCAAAGATTGATCTTCGTTAGGATATCACCGATTGAAGATTAGAAGCGATGACATTCAAAGGCGGCTTTCGAGAACTCGATGCGGGCATTATGAATTCTAGTCATGTCCTTTGGATTGACTAATGCTCCTCTTTGCCTTCATGGATATGATGAGCAAGTATTCAAGGAATATTTGGATCACTTTGTGGTCGTCTTTATTGATGACATCCTTATTTATTCAAAAAGCCGTGAAGATCATGAAAGCAACACTTGAGGTGACACTCCAAAAGCCGTGAATACAAGCTTTATGCCAAGTTGAAGAAATCTGAATTACGGCTTGAGAAGTAGCATTCCTTGGGCACGTAGTATCAAGTCATGGAATATCATTGACCAACCAAAGATTGAAGCGATTCAAAGTTGGGAGCAACCTAAATCGATAATGAAATCGTAGCTTTCTCGGTTTTATTTGGTTATTATCGGAGATTCGTGGAAGGATTTTCTCGAATTGCTACTCCATTATTTCGGTGACTCGAAAAGATCAAAGTTTGGTTGGGGCGAAGAATGTGAGAAGAGTTTTCAAGAACTCGAGAGGAGACTCATTTACACTGTTACGACAATACCATCGGCTCGGGAGGATTTGTCATCTCTGATGATGCTTGGGCAAAGGGTTGGGATGTGTTCTCATGCAACATGGGAAAGTCATAGCCTATGCCTCAAGACAACTCAAAGAATATGAGAGGAATTATCCTACTCATGATCTAGAGTTAGCGATTTGTTATCTTCGCACTTAAAATTTGGAGGCATTACTTGTATGGGGAGAAGGTGGAGATCTTTATGGATCATAAAAAGCCTCAAATATTTCTTTACTCAAAAGGAACTCAACATGCGACAACGACGTTGGCTTGAAGCTATTGAAAGATTATGATCATACCATCAATACCATCTGGAAAAGCGAGCGTGGTAGGTGGCGCATTGAGTAGAAGATCGTATGCAAATCTGAGTGCGATATTGTCAATATGAGGCCCATTTTGTGTGACTTACAAAGGATGGAGATAGAGTTAAAGACTCGAGGACCCATGTGATGATGGCGAATATCTGAGTAGAACCAACTTTAATCGATAAAGTTAAAGCTCCTCAAATTACGGACCTGGAGGTGTCATGCGTATGAGGAAGAAAGTGCAAGAAGGTGCTATCTAGGAAGCAAGAATCGATGAAGAAGGAATACTTGAGTCAACTCCGGACTTTGTGTTCCTAACGACCACGATTTAAAGTATAAAATCATGATGGGCGCTGCACAACACACCATTTACAATCCATCACAGGAGTACCAAAATGTATCATGATATTAAATCGTCGTACATTTTGGTGGAGCAATATGAAGAGAGAGATAGCGTTGTTTATCTCAAGGTGTCTAACTTGTCAGCGAGTTAAAGCGGAGCATCAAGTACCAAAAGGTCCATTGCAACCACTTGAAATTCCAGAATGGAAGTGGGAGCACATTACCATGGATTTAGATTCTGCAGGTCTTCCTAAGGTTTCTCAAGGCGTAGATGCGATTTGGGTCATTGTTGATAGATTGACCAAGTTTGCTCATTTCTTCTGCAAATCGAAAAACTTATACACTTGAGCGTCTTGCTCGTATGTACATAAGCGAGATTGTAAAGGCGCATGGTATGCGGTATCCATAGTTTACGATCGAGACCCAAGATTCACTTCACGATTTTGGGTTAGTTTGCAAAAAGCTATGAGCGCAGACTTACGATTTAGCTTCGGCATATCATCCTCGAAGCAGACGGACGATCGGAGAGGACTATTCAAACTCTTGAAGATCTATTAAGACTCTGTGTCCTTGATTTCAAAGGAAGTTGGGACAAGTTCTTACCATTGGTGGAGTTTTCTCTACAACAACGAGTTATCAAGCAAGTATTGGCATGGCTCCATTTGAGCGTTGTATGGAAGAAAGTGTCGTTCTCGGTATCTTTGGGATAAGGTGGGTGAAGCAGCGTTGTTGGGCCGGAGTTGAGTGCGTATGACTACGGAAAAGATTCAAGCGATCAAACAACGTATAAAAACCTCACAAGATCGACAAAAGAGTTATGTTGATCTTCATCGAAAGGGCGTGGAATTCGATATAGGAGATCATGTGTGTTGTTGCGTGTTGCTCCATGGAAAGGAGTTATGAGATTTGGAAAGAGAGAAAACTCGATCCTCGATTCATCGGCCCATTTTAATCCTCGATCGAGTAGGAGCTGTGGCTATAGACTCACTTTACTGTGAAGTATGTCTCGTGTTCATAACGTTTTTCACATATCCATATTACGTAAATATGTGAAAGACCGAACCACATTATTGAGTTAGAAGCCGGACGAAATAGCGGAAGATTTGGCGTATGAAGAGGTTCTGTTCAAATTTTGGATAAGAAGGAACATATTCTACGCTCGAGGTTATACCTCAAGTCGAAGTTTTGTGGAGAAACCACGATGTTGAGGAAATGACTTGGGAGTTAGAATCGAAATGAAATCAAGGTATCCTTACCTCTTGACATACCAGTCGTACCCTAATTTTGAGGTGAAATTTCATAAGAAGGGAGGTTGTAAGACCCTGACTTTTATAAATAAAGATGAATTTTCTATAAATATTATTTTTGAATATTATGGAGTAAATTTGATATAATGTTATAGTTGTGGGTAATATTTATAAATTTTGCAAAGTAAGCAAGTTGTTATAAAATATTCGTTTGGTGGGGAATATTCTTTTTTTGTCGGGGAATATTAAATGCGGCGGCACAATCATTAGTGGACCCCTAGCGGAATTATTGTCGGATTGAAAGCGACAAAAATACTTTATGAAAATAACTTGGCGGAGGTGTTACCTGAATTAAAAGCTGTTGAACTACCCGGTAGTAAAAAAATACGATGTCTGGCGTGGTTGCATAGTAGCACACGGTATTGATTATTGATGCTTACGTGAGAAGTCACTCAGCTATACTCAATTATTGCTACAGTAATTGCTGCATCATATCTCTTATATTATTGATTCAATTATTATCACAGTATCATCTGTATAATATGTTATATTATTAAATCAATAATTGAGACGACAAGTTATAAATGATTAATAATTGTTGAAAGATTAAATATGTGTTGATTAAAAATAAAATGATTTGTGGTAATATTTATTCAATCCTTGATGTATATAAAAAAGTCTATTATGAGGCGTTTGTGGTAAGTTTGGTTATTTTATGGGGGGGCCCATATGTCATCATCTAAGAGTCTCTTCGTCGATAGTAATTACCTTCATCGATAGTAATTACCTAAATCGATAGTAATTACCTTAAATCGATAGTAATTACCTTCGTCGATAGTAATTACCTTTACGGACGTCAAACCACTTGCCGTTTCATATTACAGGCGTCGAACCAATTGTCGTTTCACATTACAGGCGTCAAACCACTTGGTGTTTCACATTACAGGCGTCAAACCACTTTTCTTTTCACATCACCAGTCGTCAAGCCACTTGCCTTTTCACATTTCAAGTGCTAAGCTAGAAATCTTCTATAAATAGAGGCCTAGTGCTTCATTATTTTTCACGAATTCATTCAAGCTATATATAGAGAGAAAGTATAGAGAGAATAAAGAGAAAAAGAAGAGTATTTTATTATTCTACTCTCTGCGGTATTCAATCTACTACTAATGTAAAGGGTGTTATTCTTTATTATTCATGAAGAGAAGCATTGTTATTCCATTGCTTATTATTACATTGGAATAACTTTGTATATCTGCAGTTTACCCTATACTTGGTGACATTCTTCTATTATTACATTGGAACATCACATACGTGTGTTTTACACCGGACACAGTTAAAATCTTTATTATTATTACATTGGAACATCACATGCGTGTGTTTTTACACGGACTGGTTAAAATCTTTATTATTATTACTGTTGGAACATCACATGCATGTGTGTTTTACACAGGACTGGTTAAAATCTTTATTATTTACATTGGAACATCATCATGTCGGTGCAAATTTTGCACGACTGGTTCGTTATTATTATTACATTGGAATAAACATACATGGAAATACTGCATGCATGGTGATTTCTTTTGTTATTCCATTCTTTATTATACTCGGTTGGTTAAAGTTTTGACTTCTATACTCCATGAAATTAGTAGAATATCCTTGATATTTGCGCTTTCATCGATATCTTTTCATGGAAATATTCTTACGATCATTCTTGAATTTTTTACTCTACAAAGCGATATCATGTTGACAATTTGGACATTATTAGTTCTGGATAAATTAATTCTTGAACTTGTTTTATTGAATTCTTATATCATTGTCATCATCCTCATGTTTATATTATGTTGAAAGTCAAATGTGGCTGTAGTGCATAGATGGACTTGGTATGATTATGACCGAGGATTATTGATTGTAATCATGGTAGTAATGTTACAAATGATGTGGTAAAAGTTATCATTGGCCCGTAGTGCATTGATGGACGAGTTGTTGGCATGATCATGACCATTAATGAATACACGAATGTCCTTGGTTGTAGTGCATGGATAATTTGTGGTCGTGATACTAAAAAAGAATATCCTTGGTAGTAGTGTAGGGGTGATTCGATGATGTGGATTATTTATAAAAGTGAGTCCAGTGATAAAAGTCATGAAAAACCTTTTAAATCATAAAAGATAGTAGATTTTATTCTCTACTTGACTCTTTTAATGGATTGCTTGTTCATTATGATTAAACTTGATGTTGTTATATTTTATCGGTTTAACTTTGTTGAAGGCTAACGATAATTTATTTTGCATTATCTTAGTCGTAATATTTCTTCTTTGGGCTAGTTGAGCTCACCCTTTCTTTCCTTTATTCTCTTGAGGAAATGAGAACATAGCGAGGGACTAGTCGGGGAGCGGGTGGCGGTCGGAAGGATAGCATTAGTAGTCCTCACTATTACGTGAAATAGTGTGTTAATAATTGTAATGAGGACTCCTTTTGAGTTTGTATAATCTCTAGTAGACAATAATTGTATTCAAACTCATTAGTTATGTTTTTACCATGTATCGGCGACCCAAGATGGGTGATGTATTGTACCATGAGTAAAGACGCCACTTTTCCACTTTTTTTGATTTCTAAAAATACTATTTTTGTATTAGTAAGTTATGATCTATCAACCAGATAAGATCATGGCAAGATTTACAAGTTCTTGACAAAATAATACAAAAGGGTACTTTATTCATTTTGATTTTAGTTTTAGTGGTATACATGTCAATTGTCCAAACCCTTAGGGTTTAGGGTTTAACCCTTAAGGTTTAGGGTTTAACCCTTAGGTTTGCAATTTAATTTCTATGATTTCCAAATTTTGATTTTCAAAATAGAAAATTAATATTTCTAAATTATAATTAGGATTTTTTGATTATATTAAAATTTACTAATCATTATTCAAGCTTGCTAATTAGGATTAACATTTCCTAATTAAAATTGCTAATTTAGCAATTAAGGTTTCCAATTCAAAATTAGGTTTTCTAATTATTAGGGTTTCAAGTAAATCATTAGGGTTTTCCCTAATTAGGTTATAATTAATAACGTTTAAACCTTAAGGGTTTCAACTTAAGGGTTTCAACTTCCAAATTAGGGTTTCGGGTTCCCGGAACTAAAATTAGGGTTTCCAGAATCGGTTTTAGGGTTTCTTATAAATCGTAAGAATTTTCAAACTAAACGTTGACATTCTTAATATAATATTAGGGTTTGCCACTGATATAGATTATCCGTCAACCTTGACCATAACCACATCTTATACATATACAACCATATACACGTAACATATTCACTTATATTCTTAATCTGAATAATTCACCACATAAATTTTTAAATTCACAAAATTCCTTCTCGGAAATCTCAAATCCATTCACTTATTTTCTATATATGTTTATTATTTAACCTTAATTCAATATTTTAAGATTTTATTAATATCTAAATTCTCGGGTTGTCACAATGTCAATGTTGTGTAAGACTAATATTTGTTTATGTTTCCGCATTTGAGAATTAAGGTTAGTATGACCTGGGATTGATGTATTTATTTCAGATGATGTAACTCCTTAAGGAGAGGATTTATTTCTATCTATTTATGTTTTCATTTTTTATGGGTAGATAGACATACGTTGTTTTTATAGTGAACACCAAAACATGTGGGAATTGAAGTACCCGGATTTAGGGGTGTCACAGGTTGGTATCAAAGCTGTAGGTTATGAACCTTAGGTGGGGGAACAACCTTAGGTAGTAGCCTTATAGGAAGAATATAGTGATGGAAAATTCTTATCGAGTTCTAAGAAATGAATTCCTTAATTCATTGAATATAATAAAAGACTTTATTTGCTTATGTGATAAATTATGTGCTCGCTAGTACAACTTAGTAACTAAAACTTAAAATTGTGTTGTCAGGATGTCGGATGTTGGAGGAGCTAGTCGAGCTTGGGAGGAGGAACCCTGAGTACCTACGGAGGAGGATACCCGAGACATTCATGTCGTCGGGGAGAAATTGGTACAGAAAGAGCCATCTCCGTTGATCACTGTTATTGGTCAGGAGCATGTGCCTGAGACTCATTAAGAAGAGGATCAAGAGGAAGAAGATGAGTTCCCACCGAACTCTATCAGTGCTAAGATGTACGATGAGTTGTATGACCATAACGTAGAGTTATGTGACACTGTTCAGGAGCTGAATGAGCGGACGATTATTCGGTAGCTTACCATCGAGCAGAGGGATATGGAAGTTGTGACTCTTCACACACGTCTAGGAAACGTAGAGTGAGATTCTGTCCATGAGAAGGGTCAAACTGAGGAGAAGTCCGAGGAAATAGAGAAGTTGAAGAATGAACTAAAAGAGAACTCAGCAAGGCTGACCATAGCAAAGGAGGCCTGGGTAAGGGAATCAAATCGTGCTGATCTTGCAAAAGAGGATTGTCATGCGAAGAATACTAAGCATGGAGAGACGTATTCTATACTTCATAATGCAATGGATGAGGCCCAAGATCAAGTTATGAGATACCCAATTCAGTTCGAAGGACTACCATCATACATGCTAGATCATAGGACGATGTCCTGCATTATGGAAGAAGAATGTAGCAAGGCTATCCAACGCCTTAGTAGGCAGTGATAGGATTAGTTTAATTATGTGAAAACCTATCTGGTATTTAAAATGTAAATTTCGATGTGTTTATAAACAAAGGAATATTTTAATGTTTTAAATCCTGTAGATTCTTTATCTCGAGATAGTTGATGTAAATAGCAGTGATGCTATCGTAGTTTGTTAAAACTTTTGAATAAATAAATATATCAAGTTGTTTGAGAAAGTATATTAAGTGATTATGTTAAATTCTTTGAGTTAAGCCTTAAATATTTAGACAATTGGATAAAGATCTAATAAACATATATTTTAACAGAAATATGCCACCGAGAAGAAGACCAAACCGTCAACCAGCTCAAGAAGAATCGACGAACAACAACAACAACAACAACGCCAATGCTAACCCCATTCAGCAATTGGTGAACTTATTAGCTAGAGCGATTCATAATCAACCCCAAGCTCCACCGAATACAACGTTCAAGGATTTTAAGGCGGTGGGACTGCCAGAGTTTAAAGGCTCCATGAACCCGATAGAAGCTCAGACTTGGGTTATGGAGATGGAGAAAGTTTTTGATGTCGCCAGAGTTAGAGAAAACCAGAAAACCGCCTACGCGACGTTCATGCTGAAATCAGAGGCCAGTTATTGGTGGCAAGAAAATAAGGTCTATGGAGGAGAAGGTGTGATTACTTGGGAGAGGTTCAAGGAGATGTTTTTCGAGATGTATTTTTCGACCAGCTCACAGAACCAAATGGAGGTTCAGTTTCTGGAGTTGAAACAAGGGAATATATCCGTACCAGACTATGCGGCAAGATTTAATTAGTTGGCTAGGTGCGCCACATATCAAGTGCACACGGATGAGAGAAAAGCAAGAAGGTTTGAACAAGGACTGAAGCCCTAGTTGTATAGTAAAGTGTCGATGATTCAGTTGAAGACGTTCGATGGAGTATTGGAGAAAGCCATACTCGCTGAAGGCAGGAGCGATTCGGTAACCAAGTATAATTAGGATCAGAAGAAGAAGAAGAGTGAAAATGAAGGAATTAATAAGGCTAGTGGAAGTAACACGGGAGGTAGTAATAATCAGAAGAGAAGGTGGTCTGACAACTCGTCAACTGGAAATCAGCAAGGAGGTCAAAAAAAGAGGATTGAAGCGTGCCCGACCTACGGGAAAGCTCATTTGGGAGTGTGTATTAAGGGTAAACGAGTGTGCTACAATTGTGGTCAGGAAGGCCATATAGCACCTAACTGTCCTAACCCAAAGAAGGGCGCCTGTTTCATTTGCGGCTCAAAAGACCATCTGGCAAGAGATTGTCCTAAGAAGGGATCTGGAGAGGCAAGATCCGGAGGAAATTGGGGAAACAGCGGTGGAAGCGCTTTAACTATCACGGGACCAACCGCAACTGTGACGCCCCCAAAACGGGCATACATCACCCATCTTGAGTCGCCAAATACATGGTACAGAAATCAAATACAAACTTCTTTAATACAACTGTCGTGTAAAAATACGACAAAACATAACTAAGAGTTTTAAAATGAATATTTTCTTCTAGACAATATCCACACTCAATGGAGTACTCATTACATTTATTGTCACACTATTTCACAAAATAGTGAGGACTTCTATAGCCATCATCTCGGACAGTCACTCTATTTCCTGACTAGTCCCAGCTATATTCTCATTTCCTGAAGAGAACAGTGAAAGAAAATGGTGAGCTCAACTAGCCCAGTAAGAAATATTATGACTAAGATAATGCAGAATAAATTATCCTTAGCCTTCAACAATATAACAACTGATAGAATACAATAGATGTGACAAACGAGATTTAATAATTTAATTTTAATATTTATTGAATTAAATAAATATTTTTGATGATTTAATTATTAGATTAAATGATTAATTGATGAAGTTGTGGTAGATTAATTTAATTATATGTGTTATATTTATTAAATTAATGTGGAGAATTGTATTATTCAAAGTATGTAATCATGTGAGCTTATTGAATTAAATGAAATATTTAATAAGCATAATGGTATTTTAATAATTAATTAGAGATTTAATAATTTGACATAATTAATAAATGAGAAATTTAATTATGTGACTATGTGAATTAATGAGAAATTATTATATTTTATTTAAAATAAATTAAATAAGATATTTGATTATTGTGTAAATGGGTGTAACACTATTAAACTATAGTATAAAAGATTTATTAAATTAAATGGTTATGATTCTTTTTAAAAGGCTAGCGAAACGGAGCTATAATACTTCGGAAAAATAAAATAAAATATTTGTGTTTGTATTTTAAATATATTGTTTGAATTATTTTTTGGCTTTAAATTGGGTCAAAATAGTCATTTAAATTATGTGGGCTAATAAATATTAATAAGTGATAGATAATATTACGTGGTTAAAATTTGGGACTTAATATTAATTTAACCCAATTAGAAGTTTATTGAGGCAACCTAATTAATAAATAGCTAAACCTAATCATATGTACATTACCGTAGCTGCGAGTTGAAAGAATTGGGTGTGAGGCGGAAGAACAAGAAAAGAGAAAATCAGAAGATTTTAGAGGAAAGAAAAAGGTATTATAACAATATGAATTACTTTATTATTCTTTGTTGGGTGAACATATGAGTGGGGAATTGAATTTTCAGCAATAAAGGAACTGCTATAAGGATTACCGAATTTAGGCGATATAAATCTTATAAAAAAAATATATACACTAGTATGATGGAAGAAAAGGTAGTAGTCTGATTATATTTTTATAATAGGAACTTCACGTGGATACTAAGAGTGCTATGAATTAGTTTGATTTGTAATCATGCCCATCAAGTAAGGAGAATTAGAGACTATTCACATCAATATATATATATATATATATATATATATATATATATATATTATAGTTGCAAGAGGCGTTGGGTCATTTAACTTGAATATGTATATATTTAATATTTTAGTAAGTATTTAGTGAAAATGTCAATTGTATAAATCGAACTAAAAATGTGTAGATTATTTCAAATTAATTAATAGTATTGTATTAATTTGATAATTATATAGATCAGATTGAGGAGATTTGGCGGTGTGATATTTGGGTACGGTGAATTATTTTGGTATTTTAAAATCCATGGAATGTATGAGTCATAATAATAATAATACAAAAAAAAAGAAGTTAGTAATTAGTAATTTAGCTCATAAATTATTAATTTGTTTTAATTTTGTTTAATTAGCTCGGACGGAGAGAATTTAAGGAGTTATGATTTCAAATGTAAATTTTGGGTATGACATTGCTTAATTCAGGTACGAATTTCGTACTCTTTCAGCGATACTCTTGTTAAATTTGATTTGTTCGTTTTGTTGTTAGTTCGAATTTCGTTATTATTTCACATAATTGTTTCTTGTGAAATAAATATATTAGTTTCATTATGGAGTTGATATATATGACTCGTATTTGTACTCTTTGAATTAGGTTATCATGTTTAGTACTATTTATTTTTGATAATTGTAGAGCGGTACATGTTGCTACCTTCTTTTTGAGACCTTGTGACTATAATTTGATTTGGTTCAATATGTACATATAGAACCCTTTTGTTGGTATTATGTCGCATGTGTTATGACATAGTATTTTTGTTAGAATATACCGTAGGGTATACCTGAGCTATAACCACTTGTGGGGGTACCACGGGCATGTCGTCTTGGCACGAGAGGCATGACACTTTTCGTGGCGGTGTGATTAGTCCACGACGTCTCCGTTTTGGGCTCCGGAGGAAGTGGGCCATTTGGTGTTTTGTTGTGGGAGGCGTATGGGTTAACCCTAGTTTTCTGTTTTGCGGAGTGGTGATGTTGTGCGAAACACACTATTCGATTTGCATACATTTGGATTCGCGGTCCAATGTATAATTTGCATGTGTGGCATCATTTGATTTGCCTGTGTGGCATTAGTTTGACTTGCCTGTGTGGAAAGATATATTTTTGAGCTCACTCGGTATGAAATAACCCCAGCCATTTGTTTTAGCCTATTATTTTATTGTATTAGTTTTGTTTGTTTCTGTTCAGTTCAATTCATCGAGTTAGTTACTTCAGTTTGTTATTTCTTTATTCCTCTATTGGTTTAGTCAATTCTGTTAATTCAAATATATTTCATTCAGATCATTGGAGATTATATTTTCATCAGTATTTGCACTTGAGGCTTTGTTCAGTATTTTGTCTCAGTTGTTTTCGTATATCAGTTGTATATCTTTTGTGTATCTATATCTGTACTGGGCAATTGGCTCATGTTGTGTTTTTCTTCCAGCAGGTTTGCAGGGATGATTCAGGGCTAGTGTGATGAGAGTGTTGCCTTTGACCATCTAGGTCAATTCAAAATTTTTTTTTTGGGTGTTGATTATTTTGACTTTAGTTGGAGAATTGTATTTAGTACTTTATTGATGGATATCATTATTTTGACTTTTGGGTGAGATAATTTGTTAAGATTATCATTGTTATACGTTGGAGCAATGATATTAGTTAATAATTGTGATTGAATCATTGAGGCGAATAAATTTATACTTTGTGCAGATAAGAAACGATCTTATATGAGATGCGTTTATGATATGAGTACTTATATCATCGAATATTTTATATTGAAGAATTATTTGTTAGAGTTATGTCAGGTATCAATTATTATGAGATCTAGAATTTAGAATTTGATTTGATTTGGGTTATGCTTTAAATTTTGTTAAGTTTGTGGATAATTTGAGGTATGTGTATCGGTGGGATATTATGATAAAGTGAAAGCTATTAAATACAGAGGATCTCTTGTAATTTTGAGGAGTTGTTGAGGTTCGAGGTAATAAGATTAATCTTTTGGAGTAAATCAACTTTCCGGTTATTCTAGACTTTTCGGTTATTCTAGTAAGATATTAAAATTATTTTATATGAAATTTCTTTGTGATAGTAAGATGAGATTTTGAAATTTTGAAATTTGTTGAGTTAAAGTTTGCACTAAGAGAATGATTGATTTATTGAATGATTAGATATATAATAAGTGATGAATCCAATATATCTTAAGAGATTTTGAAAGCTATAGTTTGCTTATTCAGATAGTATGATATATGATTTGGAGTTTGGTATGGTGATGGAGAGATCTTTGTAGTAGTATATTTTTGGTGTAACAATATTTGAGAACTATTTTGATTTGAGGTTATGATATTTTGAAACTCTTAAGGATTTAGGAGAGTTGGTGATAAAGAGATATTAGTAGTATATTCTTTGGCGCATGTTACGTTCAGTTTAGTTGAAGAAATATTTGAGGGTTTAAGAAATGGGTTTTGTACTGGGGTCAATACAAAATTCGATTTCACGCTCTAGGGGTAGGCTAAGAAGTCTTCAAGAATACGTCAGGAAATTTATTAATAATAGAAATATCATTCAAAACTGTAACTCTCGTCCAAGACTTGGATAACACGTCACATTGATACCTATCAACTTGCCATCGTCATTCACGATGTCGCCTACAGAAAGTATGGCTTCGGTGCATTCCACATAAGAAAGTCAACAATGAAAGGACCGGGGCTCTTTACTTATGGCTTGATATGACAATGATTGACTTTAGTGGTTTGGTTGCTTAAATTCACATAACAGGTTGGCTAAGAATATGAAAGCTAGCAAACTTACGAAAAACATGATGAGTAGTTAACCAATTTATTCCTAAAATCACATCAAAGGCAAGTATTTTCAAAGAGATACGATCGACAGGTAACGTGAAAGTGTTGATTTGAACAAGATTTATAAATAGTGGAGGTAACGAAGGTTTCTCCCAATAGATATATCAAAGTTTAACTTCTCCGGAGTAAACTTCAAACATTGAACACAACTAGGTGAAATAAAAGAGTAAGTAGAACCGGTATTTAACACGGTATAGACTTCGCAAGAGTTTATGACTAACATACCCGTGATAATTTTATTCAGGTTCCTCATCACGAAAAAAAAAACTCTCTCTCTTAAACTACCGGCTTTGGCTTGTTTGGAACATCCTTTGGCATCACTATCTTTGTTGGAATTGACTTCACCATACGACAAAATCGAGCTAGGTGACCTTCTCTTCTGTAATTAAAACACATTTTGGATTCTTTGCGTCTGGTTTGGACGGATGTGTCCCTCCCTCTGTCGCATTTGAAACATCTGACCATTAATTGGTCGTTCTTCTTCCTTTTAAATGGGTCTTTGGTCTTGAAGCGTCTTACGTCATTGTTGAACCTTCTTTTCTTGAAATGTCCATTCTTATTGTTTTAGCCATGATTACCACCGAAGTGGTTACCATTTCTAACATGTTGATTCCCTCCATGCTTATTATCACCGCTTTGATGACTGTTATCACCGGTATTATCATTTTGCAATTTGCTCTCTTTTGGTTTGGTTGACTCATTATCGCGCGCTCCAATAAGCGAGCCCTATTAACAACATCGAATACAAACACAGTTTATGAGAGATAAGATATTGACGTATCTCCGGCTTCAGACCTCTTAAAAACATTCGCGTCATTCTCTCTTCATTATCAACCAAGTGGGACGCAAATAGGGACAACTCGACATACTTGGCTTCGTACTGCGACACGGTCATGTTGTTTTGCTCCAACTTGATAAATTCCACCTCCTTCATGTGACGAATGATTTCGGGAAAGTACTTGTCATTGAACAGCTCTTGGAACTTCTCCCAAGACATCTTGAGTGCATCGAGTGGTAGATGCTTTTCTGATTCCCACCAGTGATCTGCCTCTTCACGCAACATAAAGGTGGCAAAAGGAACCTTTTTCTCCTCGGAGCATCCCAAGACATCAAATATCTTGATGATCTGCTTTAACCACGTCTCCGCCTTAAGTGGTTCTGGCTTTCCCAAAAACTCTGGTGGTCCCAGCTCCTTGAATTGCTTAGCGGTGACCAACCGTGGGTTGCCATTGTTTCCTCCTGCATTATGAACAGGAGCCGTCTTCGCCTGATGTTTCATGAATTCTAAAAAGCTCCTAAACATCTGATGTCGTTAAATCGATTGATCGGTGTTGTTGTTTACAAGAGGATTATCGCCATCTGTTGCACATTGTCACGATTATTGATGCGTGGAGAATCAGCGGTCTCACGTGCTCCATTGCTTATCTCAACATTTTCAGATGCCATTTTCAAATACTGCCACAAAACAAGGGTTAATTAACATATCACATATTATCTCTATACTCTGACCGACCAATTAAATATCAAATAAACTTAGGAAGGTCATACTAGCGAAGGAATTCCTCGTCTCTCCCCTCTTAGTTCTAGTCTCACATCTTTGCCAAGGATCATATCCCTAAGCTTTGATACCAACTGTGACGCCCCCAAAATTAGGTATAAATCACTCATCTTGAGTCGCCAGATACATGGTATAGAACTTAAATACAACTTAATAATACAACTGTCGTGTACAATACGACAAAACATAAACTGTGAGTTTGAATACAATATTGTCTACTAGAGAGTATACAAACTCAAAAGGAGTCCTCATTATAATTATTATCACACTATTTCACAGAAAAGTGATGACTACTAATGCACCATCTAGGACCATCACTCTGTTCCCTCGACTAGTCGACTATATTCTCATTTCACGAAGAGAAACGGTGAAAGAAAAAGGTGAGCTCAACTAGCCAAGAAGAAATATTATGACTAAGATAATGCGAGAATAAATTATCATTAGCCTTAAATGATGTTAAAGCGATACAATATAACAAACATCAAGTTTAAGCTGCGGTGAACAAGCAATCCATTAAAAGAGTTGAGTAGAGAATAAAATCTACTATCTTTTATGATTTAAAAGGTTTTTCATCACTTTTATCATTTGGGACTCGACAATAAATAATCCACATCATCGAATCATCCTCGCTTTTCTGTGCCGAGGATATTCTTTAGTATCACGACCACGAATTATCCATGCACTACGGGCCAAAGATAATCGTGTTTTCATCAACGGTCTGATCATTCCATAAAACAATTCATCTTTACACACTTACGGCGAAAAGAGAATCCATAGCCATAATCATACCAAAAAGCGTCCATCGAATGCACTACGGGCCGATGAGGACTTTTTCCACATCATTTGTAACATTACGGTTATGATTATACCGAATAATCCACTGGACATAATCATACCAAGTTCATCATGCACACTCTGAAGGCCACAAATAACTTTTAAAAAATATAAATATGAGGATGATGACAATGATGTAAGAATTCAATAAAACAAGTTCAAGAATTAATTTGTCCAAAAACTAATAACGTCCAAATTGTCAACATGATACTACTTTGTAGAGTAAAATTCAAGAATGCTCGGAAGAATATTTCCATGAAAAGATCTTTGGATGAAGCACAAATATCAAGGATATTCCACTAATTTCATGGAGTATAGAAGTCAAAACTTTAACCAATTGAGTATAATAAAGAATGGAATAACAAAAGAAATCACCATGCATGCGGTGCCGCGCATAGGCGAGTTATTCAACGAATACTAAATAACGGAACGGTCGGGCGAAAATTTGCAAGCGAGGATGTTCCAACAGAATAATAAAGAATGGAATAACAATGAAATCACCATGCATGCGGTACTTGCATGAGCAGGTTATTCAACGAGAATACTAATAAGGGGCGGAATCGGTCGGCGTAAAAAGCGCCGCAGACAGGATATTCCAGAATAATAATAAAAGCGGAACCGGTCCGGCGTAAAATGCATGTGAATAGGATATTCAGATATTCAGAGAATAATAAAAAATGGCGGAGCGGAGTCCGGCGTAAAAGCATGCATTGTGAGGATATAAAATGAGAATAATAAAGGCGGGAATAATAGAAGAATGTCACCAAGTATAGGGGTATCCAGCGTATCTGAGTTATTCCACAGAATAATAAAGAATGGAATAACATAAGTTCTCTTTATGAATACAAAAGAATAATACCCCTTACGAGTACAACAAATAATATTCCCTACCTAAGAAAAGAAGATCTTTGGATATAGAAGTAGTGAAAGTAAGAACACTTTTTTCTTTCTCTCTATATAGTTTCTCTCTAGAGTTTCGGTGAATTTGTGTGAAATAATGAATGAATGAGCTTCTATTTATAGAAAAATGGATTGCATAGTAACTAACTCATGAAGCGGTCCAGATTGATTTACTTTAATCGACGGTCCATATTTAAAGAAAAATCTTTTAAATAAAATATAATATATTCTATTTATAATCTAATAAAGCGAATAACTTTATAAAAGATTTTACTATGCAAACACTTATCGAGCACATTTATCAAACACTATGCATAATAAAATATAATATATTCTAATTATTGTCTAATAAAATAGATAACTTTATAATAAAAGTATTTTTTTTATATAAAAAGATTTTACTATAAAAAATAATTTATATACTATGAATACACTATTATAATAAATATAATATATTCTATTTATAGAATAACTTTATAAAAATATTACATTATATATAAAAGATTACGTATTATTACATTAATAATAAAACAAAAGCTGAGTGAATTATCACGTAAGCATCAATAATTAATATCTGAGTGTTCTCTACTATGCAACCACAGCGTATTCTTTGTACTTTTACTATAGAGTAGTTCAACAAGTATTAACGGTAAAACTTCCGTAGTTATTTTCATAAAATATTTTTGTCGTTTTTCTCAATCAGACAATAATTCCGTTCTTGGGTCCACTAATGATTGTGCCATTACGCGAATATTCCTGATAAAACAAATATTCCCAGAGCCAATCGAATATAATATGACAACTTGCATACTTTGTAAAATTTATAAATACTACCCACAACTATAACATTATCTCAAATCCACACCATAATATTAAAAAAATATTTTGAGAAAATTAAATCTTTATTCATAAAATCTGGGGTCTCACAATCTCCCCTCCTTATGAAATTTTGCCCTCGAAATTTACGTACGTACCTGGTATGTCGAAGAGGTGAAGATACCTTGACTTCATTTCAAATTCTAATTCTTGAGGTATAACCTTTGAGTGTTGAATACGATCCTTCTTATCTAAGATTTTAACACGTATCTCCTCATATCGTTAAATCTTACGCTATCTCGTTTAGGTTCTAATTTAATAATGTGGTTGGTCGTCCACATATTTACGTAACATCGATATCGTTAAAAAGCGTTATGAACACGCATGACATACTTGGCGGTAAAACCAAGTCTATAAGCCATAGTTCCTACTCGATCGAGACTTTTAAATGGGCCAATTAAATCGAGGGTTGAGATTTCCTCTCTTCGTCGATTCTTGCTTCTAGAATAACGCCCTCTTGAACCTTCTTCTTCACATTTATCAGCTCTGGGTGTGTAGCTTGAGCGGCTTTAACTTTATCGATTAAAGTCGATTCTACTCGTATATTCGTTATCTTCACTTGGGTTCCTAGAGTCTTTAACTCTATCTTCATCATTTGTAAGTCGTACAAAATGGGCCTTTGTGTTAACAACATCGCACTCATAAACGCATACGATCTTCTACTCAACGCGTCAGCTACCACGTTCGCTTTCCCACGATGGTATTGAATGAATACGATCGTAATCTTCAATGACTCGAGCCAACGTCTTTTTGGCGTATATTACGTTTATTTTAGTTGAAGAAATATTTGAGGGTTTAAGAAATGGGTTTTATCTTTGGGGTCGATACAAAATTCGATTTCACGCTCTAGGGGTAGGCTAAGAAGTCTTCAAGAATCGTCGAAATTTATTAACAATAGAAATATCATTCAAAGCTGTGACTCTCATCCAAGACTTGGATAACACGTCACATTGATACCTATCAACTTGCCATCGTAATTCACGGCGTCGCCCTCTGAAAAAGTCGGCGAGCGGTGCATTCCACACAAGAAAGTCGACAACGAAAGGGACGGGGCTCTTTACTTATAAAGCGATATGACAATGATTGACTTTAGTGGTTTGGTTGCTTGAATTAGCATAATGAGGTTGGTTAGAATATGAAAGCTAACAACCTTACTGAAAAGCATGATGAGTAGTTAACCAATCGATTCCTAAAATCACATCAAAGGAAAGTATTTTCAAAGAGAGATACGATCGACGAAGTAGCGTGAAAGTGTTGATTTGAACAAGATTTATAAATAGTGGAGGTAACGAAGTTTTTCTCCAGCGAGTTTAGACGGATATATCAAAGTCTAACTTCTCGGAGTTAAATTCAAACATTGAACACAACTAGGTGAAATAAAAGAGTAAGTAGAGCCGGTATTTAACACGGTATAGACTTTGTGAGAGTTTATGACTAACATACCGTGATAATTTTATTGGGTTCCTCGTCACGAAAAAAAAAATGCTCTCTCTTAAACTCTCGACTTTGGCTTATGCGGGACATCCTTTGGCATCACTATCCCGGTGGAATTGACTTCACCATAAGACAAAAATCGAGCTAGGTGACCTTCTCTCTCCGCAATTAAAACACGTTTTGGATTCTTGCGTCTGGTTTGGACGGATGTGTCCCTCTGTCGCGCATTTGAAACATCTGACCGGTGGTCGTTCTTCTTCCTTTGAAAGCGGGTCTTTGGTCTTGAAGCGTCTTTACGTCATTGTTGAACCTTCTCTTCTTGAAATGTCCATTCTTATTATTTTGGCCATGATTACCACCGAAGTGGTTACCATTTCTGACATGTTGATTCCCTCCATGCTTATTATCACCGCTTTGATGACTGTTATCACCGGTATTATCATTTTGCCGGCTACTCTCTTTTGGTTTGGTTGACTCATTATCGCGCTCCAATAACTGAGCCCTATTAACAACATCTGAATACAAACACAGTTTATGAGAGATAAGATATTGACGTATCTCCGGCTTCAAATCTCTTAAAAACATTCGCGTCATTCTCTCATCATTATCAACCAAGTGGGACGCAAATCGGGACAACTCGGCAAACTTGGCTTCGTACTGCGACACGGTCATATTGTTTTGCTCAACTTGATAAATTCCACCTCCTTCCCGTGTGACGAATGCTTTCGGAAAGTACTTGTCATTGAAGCGACTCTTGGAACTTCTCCCAAGACATCTTGAGTGCGTCGGTTGAGTACGTTTCTGATTCCCACCGGTGATACGCCTCTTCACGCATGACATAAAGGTGGCAAAAGGAACCTTTTGCTCCTCGGAGCATCCCAAGACATCAAATATCTTGGTGATCTGCTTTAACCACGTCTCGCCTTAAGTGGTTACGGCTTTCCCAAAAAACTCGGTGGTCCCGGCTCCTTGAATTGCTTAGCGGTGACCAGCAAGTGGGTTGCCATTGTTTCCTCTGCATTATGAGCAGGAGGCCGTCTTCGCTTTGATGTTGCATGAATTCTAAAAAGCTCCTAAGCATATCATCGTTAAATCGATTGATCGGTGTTGTTGTTTACGGGAGGATTATCGCCATCTGTTGCACATTGTCACGATTATTGATCGTGGAGAATCAGCGGTCTCACATGCTCCATTGCTTATCTCAACATTTTCGGATGCCATTTTCAAATCGCCACAAAACAAGGGTTAATTAACATATCACATATTATCTCTATACTCTAGCCAGACCAATTAAATATCAAATAAACTTAGGAAGGTCATACTAGCGAAGGAATTCTCGTCTCTCCCTCCTAGTTCTAGTCTCACATCTTTGCGGGGATTATATCCTAAGCTTTGATACCAGCTGTGGCCCCCAAAATTAGGTATACATCACCTAATCTTGAGTCATGGATACGGTATGCAGAATTCAAATACAACTTAATAATACAATGTGTGTACAATACGACAAAACATAAAGCTGTGAGTTTGAATACAAATATTGTCTACTAGAGAGTATACAAACTCAAAAGGAGTCCTCATTACAATTATTATCACACTATTTCACGAGAATAGTGAGGACTACTAATACACCATCTAGGACCATCACTCCAGTTTCTGAGCTCGTCCCGGCCTATATTCTCATTTCTGAAGAGAAACGGTGAAAGAAAGGGTGAGCTCAACTAGCCCGATAAGAAATATTATGACTAAGATAATGCGAGAATAAATTATCATTAGCCTTAAATAGTGTTAAGCCGATACAATATAACAAACATCAAGTTTAAGCTGCGGTGGAACAAGTAATCCATTAAAAGAGTCAAGTAGAGAATAAAATCTACTATCTTTTATGATTTAAAAGATTTTTCATCACTTTTATCATTTGGGACTCGACTTAATAAATAATCCACATCATCGAAATCATCCCTGCACTCTGAGCCGAGGATATTCTTTAGTATCACGACCACGAATTATCCATGCACTACGGGCCAAAGATAATCAATCGTGTTTTCATCAACGGTCTGATCATGCCATAAAACAATTCATCATTTTTGCACTACTGACCAAAGAGAATCCATAGCCATAATCATACCAAAAGCGTCCATGATGCACTACGGGCCGATGAGGACTTTTTTCCACATCATTTGTAACATTACGGTTATGATTATCCGAATAATCCACAGTCATAATCATACCAAGTCCATCCCCATGCTTCTGAGGCCACAAATGACTTTCAAAAAAATATATACATGAGGATGATGACAATGATATAAGAATTGATAAAACAAGTTCAAGAATTAATTTATCCAAAACTAATAACGTCCAAATTGTCGACATGATCTTGCTTTGTAGAGTAAAATTCAAGAATGCTCGGAAGAATATTTCCATGAAAAGATCTTTGGATGAAAGCAAATATCGAGGATATTCCACTAATTTCATGGAGTATAGAAGTCAAAACTTTAACCAATTGAGTATAATAAAGAATGGAATAACAAAAAAAATCACCATGCATGCGGTACTTGCATGAGGCGAGTTATTTCAATAGAATAATAAATAACGGAACCGAGGTCGCGCGAAATTCGCTTGCAACGAGGATGTTCAATGAGAATAATAAAGAATGGAATAATAACAGAAATCACCATGCATGCGGTACTTCGCGCATGAGCAGAGTTATTCAACGAGAATACTAATAAGAACGGATGGTCGGTCCGTGTAAAAGCGCATGAAACAGGATATTCCAGAAGAATAATAATAAAAAAGCGGAACCGGTCCCGGCGTAAAAGCGCATGAACGAGGATATTCAACGAGAATAATAAAAGATGGAATCGGTCCCACGTGTAAAGCGCGCACGACATGATATTCAACAAAATAGTAAAGGCGGAATAATAGAAGAATGTCACCAAGTATAGGGTATCCAGCGTATCTGAGGTTATTCAACAGAATAATAAAGAATGGAATAACATAAGTTCTCTTCATGAATAAAAAGAATAACACCCCTTATGAGTACAACAAATAATATTCCCTACCTTAGAAAGAAAATCTTTGGATATAGAAGTAGTGAAGTAGCGAGAATTTTTTCTTCTTTCTCTCTATAGTTTTCTCTCTAGAGTTTCGATTGAATTAAGTAAGAAATAATGAATGAATGAGCTTCTATTTATAGAAAAAAAAATTTGCATAGTAACTAACTCATGAAGCGGTCCATATTGATTTACTTTAATCGACGGTCCATATTTAAAGCAAAATCTTTTAAATAAAATATAATATATTCTATTTATAATCTAATAAAGCGAATAACTTTATAAAAGATTTTACTATGCAAACACTATGCAAAACTATGCATATGCAAACACTATGCATAATAAAATATAATATATTCTAATTATTGCCTAATAAAATAGATAACTTTATAAAAGTATTTTGTTTTATATAAAAAAGATTTTACTTATGCCAAATACTATATCGAGACACTATGCAACACTATGGATAATAGAATATAATATATTCTATTTATAGAATAACTTTATAAAAGTATTACATTTTATATAAAAGATTTTACGTATTATTACATTAATAATACGATAAAACAAAAGCTGAGTGACTTATCACGTAAGCATCAATAATTAATATCGTGTGCTACTATGCAACGACCCATGGCATCGTATTCTTTGTACTTTTACTACCGAGTAGTTCAACGGTATATTATGGTAAAACTTCCGTCGTTATTTTCATAAAATATTTTTGTCGTTTTCTCAACAAGACAATAATTCCATTCTTGAGGTCCACCAATGATTTTGCCATTGCATGAATATTCCTAATAAAACAAATATTCCCGACCAATCGAATATAATATGACAACTTGCATACTTTGCAAAATTTATAAATACTACCCACAACTATAACATTATCTCAAATCCACACCATAATATTAAAAAAAAATATTTGAGAAAATTAAATCTTTATTCATAAAATGCAGGGTCTCACAGAATTGAAGGTAACGCTTATGTCTTTACTTGATTGTTATGGATCAAAAGTGATATATGAAGATTTAATATCCTAGCTAAGTTGTTATTCTTGTAAACCATGTCTAATGTTTGAATAATATATTAATGTTGAATTGTAATATTATTTTGCGAATGTAAACTATTGTAGTATTAAAATGATTCTGAGATATTTAGATGTAAAGATTGAAGGTTTTGGGAACAAGGATAGTTTGTAATAGAAAATTTTAATTATTCCGCATAATTTCAATGGTTGTATTATCGTTTCATGATGTTAAATTAGAGGTTGAATGTATTATTAATGACCGAAGTCGAGAATTAAATTGTATGAATTTTGGGGTCGTTACAGTTGGTATCAAAGCTGATAGGTTAGAAACCTTAGGTAAGAGTACCTTAGGCTATAACCTTAGAGAAGAGAGGTGAAAATAAGGAACGAATAAGCTCAAATAGAGTTTGAACAATAAGGGATTAAAACTTGCGTGAAAGGATTCAAAGAAGAATCTCGCAGAGTTATAAGGAATATGAATGTGGGGTTACCCAACTCTAATAATAAGGATGTAAGGTGATAATAAATAGACAATGTCTATAAAAAGAGAATGATAAAGAAGTTAAGAATAGAAAGTTATATCTAAGTGGTGCAATTGTACTCTTTCGTAATTTATGTATGGTATCTGGGCTAAACGATTCCTTCATAGAGCGGAGGTATATACGAACTAGTAACTCGGAACCTAGTTTGTTGGTTGTTTGTGGGAAACCACTCAGCGTACCATATTGAAACTGGTATAGACTCGATGTGTACCAACTATAGAAAGTGGATACATATGATGAAAGTGTAGAACTTGAATGAAATGTTGAGCAATGTAAATGAAGTTAGAAATTCTTAAAGGAAGAATTGTTATATAAACAAGAAGATTCAAAGAAGAATCTTGAAGAGATATAAAGATAAGAAATGGGAGTTTCCTAACTCCAAAAGCCAAGATAACGAATAATGTCGTAAATGATGAAAATGAGAAAGAAAGAGGATCGTAAAACAAAACGATCACGAATTAAGAAAAAAAATTTAAGGGAGATGATTATAGAATAAGATCACGACGTGGTCTGTTTAAGTTATAAAAGAAAGATGGTCTATAATGTTTGAATAAATATAGCTTAATGCTATGAAGATAGTGTACTATGAAAAAGTACGAGATAACTCATGAGGAGTTATAGATAATGTGATACGAGGAATTTGTATCTAGCAAAGAGCAAGTTAAGAGTAAGATAGAGTTAGGTGGGATTTCAATTGAGGACTCATGTGATGGCTGAGTTGTACAAATCTTTGTATGGGCGAGGGTTTTGTGCTTGCACTCAGTTTATCATATTGATAATCATTGGAATGTTGGTGCCGCGCTATCTATGTATATGTGGCGAATAGGTGATTCTTTTCTCATGTGTATGTTTGATAGTTAGAAACTAGTGTTGTGTTATCTATGTATATGTGGCGAAAAGGTGATTCTTTTCTCATGTGTATGTTTGATAGTTAGAAACTATTAAGATTAGACAGATATTATAAGGTTAAGTGCGAGTTCTTAAAACTCATACTTATGGTAGGTTCGTGACTCATAATTATATGGTATGTTTTTGAACCCCTCAGCGAATGGATGCCTATGGTCTGACTAGGATAAGTTCATAAACTCGTATGATTGTGGCATGTTCCTGAACTCATAACGTGTGGTAAGTTTGACAAACTGGGTATAGATAAGTGTAAATGGAGTATTGAGGATGATAGGAATAGATAGACTTATTAAGCAATGGATCATTATAGAAAGTGAAGTTGATGGTGGAAGCATAGGTATTCTAAATCTACTAGCTATGCTAGACTTTCGAAATTTATTGACTTCGTGCTGATGTTTACACTTCTATTTTCTTGAAAACATTGGATCAAATGATGGAAACAATGAGTTTTAACAACAATATCGTTATTAGGTATGTACATACTAATTGTTTTTTAGACAAAAATAATTTGCAATATATCAAAATGTATTTTATATCATTAATGCATCATGTAACCTGGTGCAAAGATGATAAAAATGATGGAGTCATCAATGTAGTATTACCTAGTGTTGGATGTGATCTAAGGATCGTCAGCCCACTATGGTATGATGTAGTATGATAAAATCACCAAATGACGGAATCCTCAACGGACTGTAAATACAGTGCGGTATCATGACGTCATAAAAAGATTTTTGAGATTTCTTTGAGATATGAGAATACATATGTATGTATGTATATGTATATTTTGGTTGATGTCCGAATTGTTGTAGAGGTCTATGCTATTTAATTCAGCTAGAAAAATATTGAAAGATGTTCATAAAATTCAAGAGTTTCTTGAGAAGTTATTGTTAGGTTTGTAATATTCATGAACGCAATCAAATTGCAAAAATAAGCGGAGACGTGGAAAATCAGAGTTTAAAAAATTTACAAACCATATACCCGGATCACCCTTTATGCACAATTATTAATTAAACGAAAAATTGAAGAACAAGAATCATACCCTTGAAGATCCGAGCTTCCTCAGGTACAAGTTCACCTCCAATTCTTTTCGCGTTCAACTTGAATCCACCGGGTTTGGTTCCTTCATTTGATCAACGTTAGCCACCCAAGTGTTTGGCCTCTAGAGGTGATCCACCAAGGAAGAAGAAGGATTAAAGAAGATGGGTGGTTGGCTAAACCCTAGTTTTTCTATCTCTATAGAAAAGGAGCGTACACTCCAACCATTAGAATTATTACGTAGTCTTAATATCTGATATAAGACTCCTCTTATAAAGATATCAAGCAACCCTATTAAAATAAGGTATTATTTAATTAAACCCTTTTAATTAAAGGGGTTCCCTAATCTTATTAGGGATAATTAATTAAACTCCTTTAACTAATTTTCCTTCCTAATCCAATGAGGAATAAATGAGAGTACTTATATTAAATTAATTCCTAAACTCTTTTAGAAATTAAAATAATAATAATAATTGTAATAATATTAATAAGACTCCTCTTATTAATTTATATTTAATATTTCTAAAATATTAAATAATAAATATTAAGCTATTTAATTTATTCTATCACCATAGATTAAATTAAATATACATAACATATATTATTACGATTATGCCATTAACTTCTTAAATAATTATTTTTCCTTTTATGGTGTGACCCTTTAGGTTCTCCATATTAAACCGGTTGTGAATAAATCAATAAATAAATTAAACAATTAATTTATTTAAATAAATAATATTTATTCTACAATAGGGATAAGCCTCCCCTAGCGATCGGCGACTTTCCGGATAATATAGATTTCAACATTAATCATAAAAGAACCTTTGAGTAAATAGTTATTTGTACAATTCAATCCTTCCACCATACAATGTCCCAATTAAATATAAGACATGGAATTACTTTGTCAAGTCTTATTTTATTTAATTATATGTATTTCAACTCATGCACAACTCAAATAATGCAAATTAGAAACTCCTTTCTAATTTCATTTACTTGCTTGGCCAAGGACTCTTTGGGTTGTCATTTATCGAATCACATAGGACATTTCTCTTCTTTTAATAGAAGTGGTAGATTCTTTATTGATCATACATTATCTCCATGTACAACTTATTATACCCAAGCATACCCTTTGATAAACCCTAAGGGTCTTAAGGAATAAGTCAAAGTATAACTCATCATACACAAGTTATTATGATGATCTCAAGTCCAAGGATCACTTGTACTACTATCACTACAGGAATTCCTATTGACAGGCAAGTAAAACTCCATTAGGTATTCCTTAGCGAGCCACATTCAGTGAACTAATTCTCTAATAAGCACTTACATACTTGCTTTAATGTCTCCACACAAATGATCATGAGATCAATCATCCTCATCCAATGAGCAAGCAACGTATGTACCAATCTATCCGGATTCACTAATCCCCAATTTAGTAATCCAATGATTGGGAACTATTTTAGTTTTAAGCTTTCTAAGAATTTAGATCTCATTAGAATGATCATCATCATTATTCTAAAAGCATTGCTTAAAACTATGGGTTTATCACATATTATAAAACAAAGATCATGTAGATAATTAAAAGCCTTTAATAAATTAATACTTTTTATTAATAAATGAATAAGATTGTTACAAAGTATATGCTTTATCATCAAACATGATTGGCTTGTGTGCATACTACTTTCAATCTCCCACTTGCACTAAAGCCAATCGTCATGGTATCTCATACTCTTCTTTCTAAGTGACGATTATCCCATTTGTTGGATAAGCTTTAGTTAATGGATATGTAATGTTGTTCATGAGAGTCCACTATCTCTATAGTGATTTTCCATCTTTCAATGATTCTAATAATCAAATGAAAGTGCCACAACACATGTTTATATCCAAGATGAGACTTAGGAACTATTCCTAGTTCGTAATGAACTTTTAATCCAAACAATCAACTTGCGACTTCATTTATAGCTATATACTTTGTCTTTATCACTAAACCAAAGAACTCTTTTTTGTTTGGAACCTTTCAATTCACCGCACCACTGCTCAAGATAACGCTTTACCTTAAAGTGGATTTTTTCGTCATCTTGGTGCGTCTCGAAAAACTTGAGTCTGTTAAGCCCTCTAGTTTTAATTTAGATCCACCATGAATATGATCACATCCTTAGTGCCGGTTAAGCACTTTAAGATGTTTTTCACTGACTTATAGTGAACTTCTCCATAATGTGACTGATCAACATCAGGTCTCGTACATTTCATTGCATACATGATTGTCACTCATGCGACCTCTCTTTTCAGGAGTCTGTAGGGACTATTAGGAGAGATACACTCCATAGCTCATCGACATGAGACATCTCTTAGAGTTTGCCATGCTAAACGACTTTAGCATCAAATGAATATACGTTTCTTGGGTCAAGTTGAGCATCCTTTTAAATCTATCTATATAGATTTGCATCCCCAATAATGATACTATTCCCAAATCATTCATGGAGGATTGTTTAGACAACTTTATCTTTACTGATTGTAGCATTGGTATGTAATTTCTCATCCGTAGTATATCAACATATAATACTAGAAATTTCACGACGCTCCCACTGACCCTTTTGTACACACTAGAACTCTTACCTCATCGTACGTAACTCTGGATCATCATCTTCTATGATGCGTATCTCATCATCATCATCCATGATGAATCCATACCTCCTAGGTATCTTCGGTACTATTCCAGATTTATGATTCGGTTGTGGTACAATAGGTCTATCTATAGGTTCCTCTTATTTGACTTATAGTGTTTCGTGGATCATGAACTCTTCAAGATCTATAATCCTCCCACTAGCCCTTCAATGATAAACACCTTTATCTTAGAAGGCAGCGTCTTTCGTAACAAACACCTTTTGCTAAGTAGAATTATAGAACATATACCCTAAACTTACTTTAGGATGTCCCACAAATCTGTACATGTCAAATCTTGTCCCAAGCTTATCCTTGAAACCTTTTCACATAAGTTGGACAACCCCTTATCTTAACATACTTAAGATTAGAATCCTCCCCCATCCATAACTTTTATGGAGTCTTGAAATTTGGATTTTGAGGTTACCTTTTCGTAGATATGCAGCCATTTCTAGGACATGATCCTAGAAGGATACTGGAATGTCGGTAAAATAATTATGGACCGTACCATGTCCAACAAGGTACGATTTTTCCTTTCAGATACATCAATCAATTATTACGTATCAGGAGGCGTCCATTATGAGAAAACCATTTGAGATGATCTAGAAACTTATTGCTCAAATATTTATTCCTTGATCTAATCAAAGAATCTTAATACTTTGTCAATTTGTTTCACTTATGAATTCTTTGAACTTTTTAAATAATTCACACTTGTATTTCATCAAATACATAGATTCAAATCTTTGAATGATTATCTCCTTTTGATATACTAGTTTGTTCAATTTGCAAAATTATTTTCACGTAAATCAAGTATACAAAATCCTATTAAGTAATATTTCAGTTCTTTACAAAACATTATTATTATAAATAGAACAACAATTGTTCTTAATTATAATATCAAATTTCATTGTCCAACAACAAAATGAAAATAATGTTTCCAACGAGAACTGGAATACAATAACAACTTATTGACTTAATAGATTTGCTCAGTGAAAGCAATGCTAAACTATAAGTTTCTATGGCTAATGCAAAGAACCTTTGCTTCATTTCCCACATAGGATTACTTATATTTGTTTAGCTTTTTACTGGGCTTGGTCCCTTCATAAATCTATATTTATGATAACCAAAGTCGGTATCCAATACCCAAGTAGAACCTTGACTTAAAGAAAATTTATTTCAATCATGAACAAAAGCGTATTATGAATCAAATTTCACTAAGCTTCTTTGGTTAGCCTCTGCAAAATACTTCTCGCAGTTTCTTTCCAGTGTCCAGGCTTATTGCAGTGGAAGCAAACTCCTTTGCTATCCGTATTAGTTTTGTTCTTATTATCCCTTGTTTACGCCTTTCTGTTTACCTTCTTTGAATCGTTCTTCTTTTCGTAAGATCCTTTGGCCCCTACCAAGAAGACATGGTCTTTCTTGGTTGGAAAGTGACTCTCAATATTTTTCAACATGTTAAGCAAATCAAAGCAAAGTCGATATCTAGCTTGTTTATAAGAAAAATTCACAACAATTGTGAAAGGAGTCCGGGAGTGAGTGCAAGATCAAATCTTGGCTCAACTCTCCATCCATGACAAAACCAGTTGTCCTAATTGATCAATCAAATTGATTATGTTAAGAACTTTTTTATGCATTTATAGTGCCATTGGCCATTCTAGATCGGAAGAGCTCCTTAGATATCGATATCTATCGGCCCTACTTTCCTCACCATCAACTACTTGATGTTTGGGAATATAGTAGGAGCATCCATAGTTTTCATGCCGTATTTGAAGCTCGTTACTCATCACGGATGTGAGCATGATGCATTGAGCCAACTATGCATCATCTTGCCACTTTCTAAAAGTAGCAATTTCTTCCTCAGAGGCATTATGCGCAACCATTGCGAGGATAGGCGATTAAGGACATAAGATAGCTTTTCACCATGAGAGCTATTCTCAAATTCCTTAACCAATCCGTTTAATTGATTGCCGTTAATTTAGCATCTAATATGCTTCAGCGCAGTTGATAGTAATTTTAGACATTGTAAAATTTCGTAAATGAATTTGTAATTAAAAACATTTTAACATACATTCTTTTTATTAATTACCAAAATAAATTAGGTCTTGTTTTAAATTGGTATCTCCCACTATTTTCTTCAAACTATATTACCCTCACTTATATAGTTAAAGCAAAATCTAATTAGAGATTTGCTAGTGAGAATAAGGATCCCATTTCAAATGTATATAGCCTTGTGGTGACACAACAAACTATATATAAATAAATAGGTAGACAACTTTGTCAATTACATCAACTATGCAACTCCTTTTCTTTTTGCCTCTTAGATTATTTTGATCAAGTGGTGTCACATCAGAATCAAAATTATCCAAGTTAAGTCCGACCTAGCACTCCATATATTCAAAAAGAAAATATCATCCTTGTGGTGACACAACAAAATAATATTGTTCAATTTTCTTTATAAGCATCAAATGTGATAAATTAACATCTTAAATACTTAATACTTGCCTTGTGGTGACACAACAAACTCATATTAAATTTTTAATACTCTATTAATTTTATCATGCTAGAGAAGGCTTAACGTTCGATATTCCAAATATCTTTGAACGCTTAGGACTTAATATAAAAATTTGAGGGGTTTGTTATTAAAATGTCTCATCTTGTTTTAAGCATGCATTTGCATATATATATATAAAATACGCGTCATATTAATTAACATGCGAAGTATGTTTGCATAATATAATATATATATATATAGTATAAGCATGCACATATAGAATACTATATTCTACCCGGATTGATTATGGACTTTTATTCTAGTTTTGTTCACTAGAGCCACCAAGTGAACCAAAAGGTCAAATCCTAGGGGTGCAAGAATTAATATTTAAATATAACTATTACATTTAAACTCGGGCTCCATTACAAACGGATCTTCATGCGCTCCTTGATCTTTGATCTCTAATTCTTCAAAATTTATTCTTACTATTCCTATTACAAAACTATTTAAAATAAATAGAAACCTTGATGATCAGTGATCGAGGGAAGTACATAGGAGGATATAGAATTTACATTCGTAAAAATTAGAGAAGGCGAGGTCACGCAGACCCCATTTAATAAAACTCATACATTCATGCATCCAACTAAAATAAAATCCAATCACATTGGTCAATTGTCCATAATCAATCTCATTTATTATCATACATATCACCATATGCATCAATACATAACATTCATCTGATGAATACTAAACATTCAATATATATATTGATATCATTTAATGGGCAAATTTAGTTAGTATAAAATCTATTTTGAATCAAAATAAACTCCTTTATTTTAATCCAAATAAAAGTTTGGCTCTGATACCACTGTTAGGTTTGTAATATTCATGAACGCAATCAAATTTCAAAAATAAGCGGAAACGTGGAAAATCAGAGTTTAAAAAATTTACAAACAATATACCCGGATCACCCTTTATGCACAATTATTAATTAAACAAAAAATTGAAGAACAAGAATCATACCCTTGAAGATCCGAGCTTCCTCATGTACAAGTTCACCTCCAATTCTTTTCGCGATCAACTTGAATCCACCGGGTTTGGTTCCTTCCTTTGATCAACGTTAGCCACCCAAGTGTTTGGCCTCTAGAGATGATCCACCAAGGAAGAAGAAGGATTCAAGAAGATGGGTGGTTGGCTAAACCCTAGTTTTTCTATCTCTATAGAAAAGGAGCGTACACTCCAACCATTGGAATTATTACGTAGTCTTAATATCTGATATAAGACTCCTCTTATAAAGATATCAAGTAACCCTATTAAAATAAGGTATTATTTAATTAAACCCTTTTAATTAAAGGGGCTCCCTAATCTTATTAGGGATAATTAATTAAACTCCTTTAACTAATTTTCCTTCCTAATCCAATGAGGAATAAATGAGGGTACTTATATTAAATTAATTCTTAAACTCTTTTAGAAATTAAAATAATAATAATAATTGTAATAATATTAATAAGACTCTCTTATTAATTTATATTTAATATTTCTAAAATATTAAATAATAAATATTAAGCTATTTAATTTATTCTATCACCATAGATTAAATTAAATATACATAACATATTATTACGATTATGCCATTAACTTCTTAAATAATTATTTTTCCTTTTATGGGTGTGACCCTTTAGGTTCTCCATATTAAACCGGTTGTGAATAAATCAATTAGAACAATTCTAATCTTATTTAAATAAATAAATTAAACAATTAATTTATTTAAATAAATAATATTTATTCTACAATAGGATAAGCCTCTCCCTAGCGATCAACGACTTTCTAGATAATATAGATTTCAACATTAATCATAAAAGAACCTTTGAGTAAATAGTTACTGCATACAATTCAATCCTTCCACCATACAATGTCCCAATTAAATATAAGGCATGGAATTCTTTCACAAGTCTTATTTTATTTAATTATATGTATTTCGACTCTTAAATGCACAACTCCAAATAATGCAAATTAGAAACTCCTTTCTAATTTCATTACGCTTAACTAAGGACTCTTTGGGTTGTCATTTATCGAATCACATAGGACATTTCTCTTCTTTTAATAAGTGGTAGATTCTTTATTGATCATACATTATCTCCATGTACAACTTATTATACCCAAGCATACCCTTTGATATACCCTAAGGGTCTTAAGGAATAAGTCAAAGTATAACTCATCATACACAAGATACTATGATGATCTCAAGTCCAAGGATCACTTGTACTACTATCACTACAGGAATTCCTATTGACAGGCAAGTAAAACTCCATTAGGTATTCCTTAGCGAGCCACGTTCAGTGAACTTATTCTCTAATAAGCACTTATATACTTGCTTTAGTGTCTCCACACAAATGATCATGAGATCAATCATCCTCATCCAATAAGCAAACAACGTATGTACCAATCTATCCGGATTCACTAATACCCAATTTAGTAATCCAATGATTGGGAACTATTTTAGTTTTAAGCTTTCTAAGAATTTAGATCTCATTAGAATGATCATCATCATTATTCTAAAAGTATTGCTTAAAACTATGGGTTTATCACATATTATAAAACAGCATCATGTAGATAATTAAAAGCCTTTAATAAATTAATACTTTTTATTAATAAATGAATAAGATTATTACAAAGTATATGCTTTATCATCAAACATGATTGGCTTGTGTGCATACTACTTTCAGTTATGCCAAACCAAATTGTTTTGGTGCGGATTCGAATGTTGAAAAGCTGAGATGAACACCCTATTATTAGGGGTTGCGGTTAGTTTTATACTTTGCGCTGAAATATTTGTATACAATACATGTACAATAGGTTGATCACCTAGAGTACTTGCGGAGGGTGTTTTCAGTCTTTGTGATTGATCTGCCAAAGAGGGTTTAAAGTGTGAAGAACCGGGGGTGAAGCACTATTTAACCTAGATAATAGAGTTCATGGTCTTGTGACCCTCATTATGATTTGGAATCTTTTAAATTCCTGAGTTATTCATACTACTTCCCAATTATTGAACAATTGTGGAGGATTCTTGTTATTCTGCAAGATGGAAGTGAAAAAGGAAAGTATTCCTTAGAAAGAAGTAAGTCGTAAAATGCGACACTAAATGATGGATATGTTGAATAAGTGAGAAAAGAAATTTTGAAGTGAGAAGGATGTGAGTTATCAAAGAATAATGTGATTCTTTTAATAGAAAAGTTTAATAATTGTAGAATGATGTTTGTGGAAAGAAAGTGGTTATAGAAACCAATGAATGAATGAAGTAGTGACGTAAAAATCTACTTTGATAGATTGAATGAATAAAGATTAATAAATAAATAAATAAAAATTTCGAGGACGAATTATTCTTAGAAGAAGGGGTGAATGTAATGTCCCGAGAGTTTGATCATATAATATATGATAATGATCCTTAGAGAAAGATAATGAACGGGTCAAAGAATATGTAATATTCAAATATAATTGAGTCTAAGTAAATGTTATGAAATAAAACTTATAAGAATTTATGATCAAGAATGGTAAGAGTAGAAAATATAAAATCTATATTGAGATAATGTGTTGAAGTTATTCAATGAATAGATTTGAGGAAAACCTGAGTAAGGTAGGGTTTCGATGATTTCGAGGACGGAATCCTTATGAGGAGGGAAGGATGTGACATCCCAAATTTTTAGAAATTATAAATGAGAATGTTATAAATAAAAGTATTATTTATGAGATATGTTGGGTATGAGTATGTGTATGTCATATATTGTAGAATATGTGAATTGATGTGAAGAGGATGTTATATATTAATTTTAATATATATAAATATTTAATTGAATTATTTATAGAGTTAAATAAATAAATTTTGTTTTGATTATAGAGTAATGTAATTAAGTGTAGCAAATTAATTAAATGAATATTTAGTATTTAATTTAATTAATATAATAATTTTATGTTATAGTTCTAATTTAATTGAAATAATTAAATTAGATGAGTTATGTGATGATTGTTACACAAAATGACAATTTGATGAGATTGATTGATGTTAAGCAATTGATTACTTAAAATAATGAGTATTTGCCAAACATGGTTTTAGGCTTTTCAAGTTCAAATTGGTATAACCTATGTATTAACTAGTAATTAGTATATCTAATAATTACTAGTTGTTACATATATTATATATTACTAGTATTATATATTATATGTATATACTACAAGTTAGTATGTTAGTTTTAGAAAACAAACCAAAGAAAGAAGAAGAGAGTTAGAGAGAGTTGTAGGAGAAGAAGAAGAGGAAGAAAAAGAAGAAGAAGGGAAAGCTTTGAGAAGACAAAACAAGCCCCATCATCATCATCTCCATCTCTCTCTTAAATTCATACTAATAAAGTTATAATCTAAATTCCTTGTTTTAATTATATTTTTATGTTCTTCATAATGTAGATAATTGTTATGTAGAAGTTGTATTGAGAAATTGAGAGAGATGGAGAGAAATAGAGGAATTGAGATGAGCTAGAAGAAGAAGAAGAAGAAAAAAAAAAGCTAGAAGAAGGTAACTTCTAAACTCTTATTTAATCCTTAATTTTTTTTTTGGTAGATTTATGTTCTAGGGTAATAGATCATGCTTAATCTGTTTGTATTGGTTTAATCTTGGATTATCAAAAATCAAACAAGAGGAATCAAGAAAGAAAATGAAATGGAAAGAAAATTTGAAGAACAAAATTCGTAGATTTTTAGTAATTGTGGACATATCTTGTGAAATTCATACCTCTTTGGGTATAATGAGTTAGAAAGTGAGCCTTATATCAAATCAAAGATATGGAAGTAAGCTATATTCTGAAAGTGGAATCACATAAAAACTCTTTGTAGATTTCTTGCAATGTACATTTTAGTAAGGCTGGTCCAAAGGAAAATAATATGTCCGAAATTCAAAATCTATTACGGTTTCGACTTTGAAAAATTCATATAAATTCGTGTGTTTTAAATCTGAAGAAACTTAAAACTGCAAAGTTGTAGATATGGACGTTTACTAGCCAGACTCACAAGATTGAGCCATTTTATGGACCGGATCATGTCCAAAATAAATTATTTAGTAAGGGTGTCCAGAAAATGAAATTTTCTTGACTAGTTGATGAATTATAGAATCTGGTTTAGATGGATAAGGGTCTGACTTTAAGGCCTAGATGAGGTTGTAGTACACCGAGTAAGGGTTAATTCTATATAAGAAGGAACAAAAACGGACATGTAACGAACGAGTTACGTTAAAAACAAAAACAACGTTTTGTTAAAGAAATTGTGAAGATGAGTTTTATAGTTCTGTTTGAATTAAGATTTTGGGTGATGATATATTTTGATGAATAAAAATATGTTTTTACATATGTAATGAGTATAGATACGTGTTATCATATTCTATGCATAATTAACCATTTAAGATCAAGAGTTGAGATAAGTTAATGTGTGCACATAACGTGCTCGATAAAATGCCAAAAAGTAATAGTATTTCTAAACTTTGGTATACAAAGTGTCTAACTAATGGCTAATATTGGATATCTAAGTATGAAAAGATGATAATACAAGAATAATAATGGAAAGAAATTGAAAAGGGTAATTTTTGATTTATGAAGGAAAATTAAACATGTAAACAATGTGTTGAATATGCACTTTTGAAACCAATGTGGTATAATAAAATGATGTGATATACGCACATTAAACTACAAGTGTGATAGTCTAGCATGTGTGGTGATGAAAATGAAAAATAAAACCGAGTTGCATATAAAATAGTTAGATGTTTATAAAGACATTATAAAGGATAATAAGATAAAGTAAGGTCTTAGAATAAATTTGACCATGAGATTGAGTATTGATTTTATTTATTATCAATCTCACATACAGTGTAGATTGTGCAAGGACGCGAAGTATTAGCGTGTTGGTAAAACGCCGGTAAAGGCAAGTCTTTCAGTTCATTTTTACTATGTGAACTTGATGATGAACTGCTTTAAATTTTTAGTGTATGATGTATTGTATATATCAAAAGTATGAAATGTGAAAGTCAATCTATGACTATGATGATTGAACTATGAATGTTGATTGAGTAAGGAACTCAATCTTTATAGTTGTTATGTGAACTACAACATGTATGCTATGTTTGTTTATGATTATTCTTGTATGTTGAGCATGTTATTATGTGCTACGTGATGCATGAAAACTGTTAGATTTTGCTGAGCTGTCGAGCTCATTCTTGCAAATAACCATTTTTGCAGATTCAAGAATTGAAGGTAACGCTATGTGCTACTTGATTGTTATGGATCAAAAGTGATATATGAAGATTTAATATCCTAGCTAAGTTGTTATTCTTGTAAACCATGTCTAATGTTTCATTATATGTTGAATTGTAATATTATTTTGCGAATGTAAACTATTGTAGTATTAAAATGATTCTGAGATATTTAGATGTAAAGGTTGAAGGTTTTGGGAACGAGGATAGTTTGTAATAGAAAATTTTAATTATTCCGCAAAATTTCAATGGTTGTATTATCGTTTCATGATGTAAAATTAGAGGTTGAATGTATTATTAATAACCGAAGTCGAGAATTAAATTGTATGAATTTTGGGGTCGTTACACATTATCACATAATCCTATTCGTCTATAACACACATAAGACTTAACCTCAAGTCAAACTTTTTACAGTCTGAGTCGAGTTCAGCACAATTCTGACATCCTGACGGCTTAGTCGAACAAATATCAAGTTTAAGTTCAATTTAACTATGCCTAAACACTTAACAATTATATTAGATAATTATATTATTAATCAAAATATTTTTCATAAGCTCGTAATAATTTTCAGATAATTATTTTCATTTATCATGATTTTCAATCATTAAAATCGTATTTATATAATATAAATACCACCTTATTCTCTTATCATTAATATTTATTTAACATTAAATACTAATGAAAATCATAACATAATATTATAATATATTTTAATATATCAAAGTATTTTAATACCTTCAAATCATATTTATGTGTTTTTTAAACAATTAAATCCATTATCCGATAATTGCTTTTAATATTAAAATATTAATATTTTCATCACAAAATATCAAAAGTTATATTTTATAACTTAAAATATTTTTATAACACTTAAATCATTTTTATATTATTTTTATATCATTAATTCTATTTTTCCATAATTTATTTAATACATTTATTAAATAAACTAATTATCATTAATATTGATTAATTAATGAAATTCCTCACAAAATAGTAAAAGTCACTAAAAATAACTTAAAATATTTTCAGTATACCATAATATAATTTTTTAATGATTTTTCATGTATTAAAATCATTTTAAATAATTTATGTAATATCATAATTAAATATATTAATTACCATTATTATTCCCAAAATATTAAATATTTATGAAATATATTAGAATAATTAAAAATTAATTTTCGTGCTTTAAAATATTTTTTAGGAATTTATTTTATATTTTTAATAATTAAAACTATTTATTTCAATTTATTTATTACAATAATTAATTTTCTAATTTATCTGTCAAGCTAAAGGGCCCTATAGCGTATTTAAACTGCTATAGGTGTTCTTGAAGTGCATTCTTGGCAAACCTAGAAACTCATAGACAATTACAAGGGTGTAGGTTTGACCGATGCTAGATCCGTGATCCTTAGTATTTCTGGGCTACTAAAGTGTTATGCTTGTAGTATTAATGTAGTACTATAATTGTAAACAAGTTCCATGTTCATTCTATATCATATCAGAGAGATCTTGGCCCTCAAAAATCTTGTCAGGCCTGTTCTTCATTTTCTAGGTTACCCAGAAATGAAGAACAGCCAAGGTACCTACTTTGCAGCTTTAAATCATAGCTTTATGGACTCGGTTTGTGTGATCTAGTGGTTCAATATTGTAGAACACATGTCAGCATACAACGACATAACATCATATCATTACAACAACATCACATATTGTAAGATCCCCAACTTTTATGAATAAAGATTAATTATTCTCGAAATATATTTTTGAATATTATAGTATGGATTTGATATAATGTTATAGTTGTGGGTATTATTTACAAATTTTGCAAAGTAAGCAAGTGGTTATATAATATTCGATTGGTCGGGGAATATTCATTTTAACAGGGAATATTCGTACGACGGCACAATCATTGGTGGACCCCACAACGAAAGTATTGTCATAGTTAGAAAACGACACACTACAAGAAAAAGGGTTATCTCCGACGGAATTAATTGTGACCGAATACATTTCGTCGAGGTTAATATAATGTCGACGGAATATTACGTCGAATTTAATTTCTTCGAGGTTAGACTAAAGTCGATGGACATCCATCGAAATTAAGCCCCTTTACTTGGCACATAGATTTCTCGCCAGCGCGAGTTTAAGGTCGACAAAATATTTGTAAATTCGACTGACTGAACTGTCGAGAATAGTTAAAGGGCGACGGAACTAAAATAGATCGAAGTCCGTCGAGCTTATTCTTGTTTTAAACATCGAAGACGTCCGCCCTCAAAATGATTTCTAACTGCTTACCATCTTTCTTTCCTTTTCTTCTTAATTAGCAGCAGCGGCTCCTTCGTATTTCTTCTCCTCCTAATCTTGTTAGGTTTGTAATATTCATGAACGCAATCAAATTGCAAAAATAAGCGGAAACGTGTAAAAATCAGAGTTTAAAAATTTTACAAACCATATACCCGGATCACCCTTTATGCACAATTATTAATTAAACGAAAAAAATAACGAATAAGAATCATACCCTTGAAGATCGAGCTTCCTCAGGTACAAGTTCACCTCCAATCCTTTTCGCGCTCAACTTGAATCCACCGGGTTTGGTTCCTTCCTTTGATCAACGTTAGCCACCCAAGTGTTTGGCCTCTAGAGGTGATCCACCAAGGAAAAAGAAGGATTCAAGAAGATGGGTGGTTGGCTAAACCCTAGTTTTTCTATCTCTATAGAAAAAGAGCATACTCTCCAAAAATTGGAATAACAACGTAGTCTTAATATCTGATATAAGACTCCTCTTATAAAGATATCAAGTAACCCTATTAAAATAAGGTACTATTTAATTAAACTCTTTTAATTAAATGGGCTCCCTAATCTTATTAGGGATAATTAATTAAACTCCTTTAATTAATTTTCCCTTCTAATCCTATTAGGAATAAATGAGAGTACTTATATTAAATTAATTCCTAAACTCTTTTAGAAATTAAAATAATAATAATTGTAATAATATTAATAAGACTCCTCTTATTAATTTATATTTAATATTTCTAAAATATTAAATAATAAATATTAAGCTATTTAATTTATTCTATCACCATAGATTAAATTAAATATACTTAACATATTATTATGATTATGCCATTAACTTCTTAAATAATTATTCTTCCTTTTATGGTGTGACCCTTTATGTTCTCCATATTAAACCGGTTGTGAATAAATCAATTAGAACAATTCTAATCTTATTTAAATAAATAAATTAAACAATTAATTTATTTAAATAAATAATATTTATTCTACAATAGGGATAAGCCTCCCTAGCGATCAACGACTTTCCAGATAATATAGATTTCAATATTAATCATAAAAGAACCTTTGAGTAAATAGTTACCGTACAATTCAATCCTTCCACCATACAATGTCCCAATTAAATATAAGACATGGAATTATCACAAGTCTTATTTTATTTAATTATATATATTTCGATCCTTAAATGCACAACTCCAAATAATGCAAATTAGAAACTCCTTTCTAATTTTATTCTGCCTTGGCCAAGGACTACTGGGTTGTCATTTATCGAATCACATAGGACATTTCTCTTCTTTTATTAGAAGTGGTAGATTCTTTATTGATCATATATTATCTCCATGTACAACTTGTTATACCCAAGCATACCCTTTGATATACCCTAAGGGTCTTAAGGAATAAGTCAAAGTATAACTCATCATACACAAGATACTATGATGATCTCAAGTCCAAGGATCACTTGTACTACTATCACTACAGGAATTCCTATTGACAGGCAAGTAAAACTCCATTAGGTATTCCTTAGCGAGTCACGTTCAGTGAACTTATTCTCTAATAAGCACCTACATACTTGCTTTAGTGTCTCCACACAAATGATCATGAGATCAATCATCCTCATCCAATGAGCAAGTAACATATGTACCAATCTATCCGGATTTACTAATCCCCAATTTAGTAATCCAACGATTGGGAACTATTTTAGTTTTAAGCTTTCTAAGAATTTAGATCTCATTAGAATGATCATCATCATTATTCTAAATGCATTGCTTAAAACTATGGGTTTATCACATATTATAAAAACAAAGATCATGTAGATAATTAAAAGCCTTTAATAAAATTAATACTTTTTATTAATAAATGAATAAGATTGTTACAAAGTATATGCTTTATCATCAAACATGATTGGCTTTGTGCATATTACTTTCAATCTCCCACTTGAACTAAAAAAGATCGCCATTGTATCTTATACTCTTCTTCTCTAAGTGACGATTATCCCGCTTTTGGATAAGCTTTAGTTAATGGATATGTAATGTTGTTCATGAGAGTCCACTATCTCTATAGTGATTTCCCATCTTTCAATGATTCTAATAATCAAATGAAAGTGCCACAACACATGTTTAGATCCAAGATGAGACTTAGGAACTATTCCTAGTTCAGTAATGAACTTTTAATCCAAACAATCAACTTGCAGACTTCATTTATAGCTATATACTTTGTCTTTATCACTAAACCAAAGAACTCTTTCATTGTTTGGAACCTTTCCAATTCATCGCACTCTTTGCTCAAGATAACGCTTTACCTTTAAGTGGATTTTTTCGTCATCTTGGTGCGTCTTCGAAAAACTTGAGTCTGTTAAGCCTCTAGTTTTAATTTAGATCCACCATGAATATGATCACATCCTTAGTGCTGGGTTAAGCACTTTAAGATGTTTTTCACCGACTTATAGTGAACTTCTCCATAATGTGAGTGATCAACATCAGGTCTCGTACATTTCATTGCATACATGATTGTCACTCATGCGACCTCTCTTTTCAGGAGTCTGTGGGGACTATTAGGAGAGATACACTCCATAGCTCATCGACATGAGACATCTCTTGGAGTTTGCCACGCTAAACGACTTTAGCATCAAATGAATATACGTTCCTTGGGTTAAGTCGAGCATCCTCTTAAATCTATCTATATAGGTTTATATCCCCAATTAAGATACTCTTCCAAATCAGTCATGGAGGAATGTTTAGACAACTTTATCTTTTCTCGATCAGCATTGGTATGTCATTCCTTATCCGTAGTATATCAACATATAGTACTAGAAATGTCACGATGCTCCCAATCGACCCTTTGTACACACTAGGTTCATTCTTATTTTGATAAAATCAAACTCTTTTGATTGCCTCATCAAAATGAATGTTCCATATTTGAGAAACTTGCTTCAATCCATTTCTCCGAGTGTCTACAACACTTACCTCATCGTATTTAACTGGATCATCATCTTCTATGATGTGTACCTCATCATCATCATCTATGATGAATCCATACCTCCTAGGTATCTTCAGTACTATTCCAGAATTACGATTTTGTTGTGGTATAATAGGTCTATCTACAGGTTCCTCTTATTTGACTTATAGTATTTTGTGGTTCTTGAACTCTTCAAGATCTATTATCCTTCCACTAGCCCCTTCAATGATAAACACCTTTATCTTAGAAGAAGCGTGTTTCATTTAATAAACACCTTTTGCTAAGTAGGATTATAGAACATTTACCCTAAACTTACTTTAGGATGTCCCACAAATCAGATTTTGTCAAATTTTGTCCCAAGCTTATCCTTTGAAACCTTTTCACATAAGTTGGACAACCCTTATCTTAACATACTTAAGATTAGAATCCTCCCCGCCCATAACTTTTATGGAGTCTTCAATGGATTTTGAGGTTACCTTTTTCGTAGATATGCGTACCATTTCTAGGACATGATCCTGAAGGATACCGGAATGTCAGTAAAACTATTTTGGACCGTACCATGTTCAACAAGGTATGATTTTTCCTTTCAGATACATCAATCAATTATTATGTATCGAGAGGCGTCCATTATGAGAAAACCATTTGAGATGATCTAGAAACTTATTGCACAAGTGTTCCTTCCTTGATCCGATCAAAGAATCCTAATACTTTGCCAATTTGTTTCACTTTTGAATTCTTTGAACCTTTCAAATAACTCACACTTGTATTTCAGTAAATACACACATTCAACTCTTTGAATGATCATCTCCTTTTCTTATACTAGTTTGTTCAATTTGCAAAATATATTTTTCATGTAAGTCAAGTACACAAAATCCATTAAGTAATGTTCCAGTTCTATACAAAACATTATTATTATAAATAGAACAACAATTGTTCTTAATTATAATACCAAAAATCTTATTGTCCAACAATAAAATGGAAATAATGTTTCAAACAAGTATTGGAATACAATAATAACTTATTGACTTAATAGATTTGCCAGTAGGCATTGCTAAACTATAAGTTTCTATGGCTAATATGGCAACCTTTGCTACATTTCCCACACATAGGATTACTTATATTTGTTTAGCTTTCTACTTCTGCTTGGTCCCTTCATAAATCTATATTTATGATAACCAAAGTCGGTATCCAATACCAAAGTAGAACCTTGACTTAAAAAAAAAAAAAAATTATTTTAAATCATGAACAAATTTGTATTTGTAACCAAAACTTCACTAAGCTTCTTTGGTTAGCCTCTGCAAGATGCTTCTCGCAGTTTCTTTCCAGTGTCCAGGCTTATAGCAGTGGAAGCAAACTCCTTTGCTATCCGTATCAGTTTTGTTCTTATTATCCTTTATTTTTGCCTTTCTATTTACCTTCTTTGAATCGTTCTTCTTTTCAGAAGATCCTTTAGCCCCTACCAGTAAGACTTGATCTTTCTTGGTTGGAAAGTGACTCTCAACATTTTTCAATATGTTAAGCAAATCAAATGAGAGGCCGATATCTAGCTTGTTCATATGAAAAATTCACAACAATTGTGAAAGGAGTCCGGGAGTGAGTGCAAGATCAAATCTTGGCTCAACTCTCCATCCATGACAAAACTCGTTGTCCTAATTGATCAATCAAATTGATAATGTTAAGGACTTTTATCTGTACTATAGTGTCATCGGTCATTCTAGATCGGAAGAGCTCCTTAGATATCTGATATCAATCAGTCCTACTTTCCTCACCATCAACTACTTGATGTGTAGGAATATAGTAGGAGCATCTATAGTTTCATGCTGACGCTGAAGCTCGTTACTCATAGATGCGAGCATGATGCATTGAGCCAACTGTGCATCATCTTGCCACTTTCTAAAAGTAGCAATGTCTTCCTCGAGGCATTATCTCGCAACCATTGCAAGGATAGGCGATTAAGGACATAAGATAGCTTTTCAAATTATGAGAACTATTCTCAAATTCCTTAACAAACCGTTTAATTGGCCCCGTTAATTTAGCATCTAATATGCTCAGATGATAGTAATTTAGACATTGTAAAATTATGTAAATGAATTTGTGATTAACAACATTTTAGCATACATTCTTTTATTAATTACCAAAATAATTTAGGTCTTGTTTTAAATTGGTATCTCCCCCTCACTTATATAGTTCGGCAAAATCTAATTAAAGATTTGCTAGTGAGAATAAGGATCCCATTTCAAATGTATATAGCCTTGTGGTGACACAACAAACTATATATAAATAAATAGGTAGACAACTTTTGTCAATTACATCAACTATGCAACTCCTTTTCTTTTGCCTCTTAGATTATTTTGATCAAGTGGTGGCACATCCGAATCAAAATTATCCAAGTTAAGTCCCACCTAGCACTCCATATATATTCAAAAAGAAAAATATCATCCTTGTGGTGACACAACAAAACAATATTGTTCAATTTTCTTTATAAGCATCAAATGTGATAAATTAACATCTTAAATATTTAATACTTGCCTTGTGGTGACACAACAAACTCATATTAAATATTTAATACTCTATTAATTTTATCATGCTGTAAGGCTTGACGTTCGATATTCCAAATATCTTTGAACGCTTAGGACTTAATATAAAAAATTGAGGGGTTTGTTATTAATTTGTCTCATCTTGTTTAGTGCGCATGCACATATATATATAAAATAAGCGTCATATTAATGAACATGCGAAGCATGTTTGCATAATATAATATATATATATATATATATATAGTATAGCATGCACATAGAGAATACTATATTCTACCCGGATTGATTATGGACTTTTATTCTAGTTTGGTTCACTAGAGCCACCAAGTGAACCAAAAGGTCAAACCCTAGGGGTGTAAGAAATAATATTTAAATATAACTATTACATTTAAACCCGGGCTCCATTACAAACGGGTCTTCAAGCGCCCCTTGCTCCTTGATCTCCAATTCTTCAAAATTAATTCTAACTATTCCTATTACAAAACTATTTAAAATAAATAGAAACCTTGATCAGCAGTCAAGGGGAAGTACATTAGAGGGAGTTAGAATTTATATTAAGAAAAAAATTAGAGAAGACAAGGTACGCAGACCCCATTTAATAAAACCCATACATTCATGCATCCAACTAAAATAAAATCCAATCACATTGGTCAATTGTCCATAATCAATCTCATTTATTATCATATATATCACCATATGCATCAATACATAACATTCATCTGATGAATAATAAACATTCAATATATATATTGATATCATTTAATGGGCAAATTTAGTTAGTATAAAATCTATTTTTTTTAATCAAAATAAACTCCTTTATTTTAATCCAAATTTAAATCAAAATAAAACTATTTTATTTTAATTTATCCAATTTTGAATAAAATAAACTATTTTATTTTAAACAAAATCTTTAATCAAAATAAACTCCTTTATTTTAATTAATTATGGAATTCAATTCCATGTAAAAAAAAAACTTTATTAAAGGAAACACGGATTATCTTTCCTATTCACAAATAAACTCCTTTAGTTTGAATAATATGAAATCTTATTTCATATCTAAATAAACTCCTTTATTTAAGGAAATTAGGATTCTCTTTCCTATTCACAAATAAACTCTTTTATTTTGAATAATATGAAATCTTATTTCATATCTAAATAAACTCTTTTATTTAAGGAAAGATGGATTCACTTTCCTATTCATAAATAAACTCCTTTATTTTAGAAAACATAGAATCCAATTTCAACTCCAATTAGTTATAATGGAATCCAATTCCACCTCTAATTAGTTAGCATGAAATTCTAATTTTAAAATTAAAATAAATAATATATTTTAATTATAAAATAATTAATAATATTATATATATATATATCCGAACGTAATATATATAATATATAAATATTATCGGTTATTTATATATACTATATATATATATTATACCAATCTTGTTACCATTATACCAATCCATTTCGGTTTATTATATATATATATATATATATATATATATATCACACTTGCATCCCATTTGGCTAAAAGAGACATGCCGTGAAGCCTCCATGAAGTATATCACACTTCACACTGATCCGTGAAGTACATACCGAACTAGTCCTTTTTTTTTTTTTTTAAATTTTATACAACAAAATTATGCCCAATTAAATTGTTCTAAACACATATCAATATAAAAATTAAATATGAACAATTAATAATTTGCATAAAGGTTTGGCTCTGATGCCACTGTTAGGTTTGTAATATTCATGAACGCAATCAAATTGCAAAAATAAGCGGAAACGTGTAAAAATCAGAGTTTAAAAATTTTACAAACCATATACCCAGATCACCCTTTATGCACAATTATTATTTAAACGAAAAAGATAACGAATAAGAATCATACCCTTGAAGATCGAGCTTCCTCAAGTACAAGTTCACCTCGATCTTTTTTAATTCAACTTGAATCCAAAGGTTTGGTTCCTTCCTTTGATTAACGTTAGCCACCCAAGTGTTTGGCCTCTAGAGGTGATCCACCAAGGAAAAAGAAGGATTCAAGAAGATGGATGGTTGGCTAAACCCTAGTTTTTCTATCTCTATAGAAAAAGAGCGTACTCTCCAACAATTGGAATAACAACGTAGTCTTAATATCTGATATAAGACTCCTCTTATAAAGATATCAAGTAACCCTATTAAAATAAGGTATTATTTAATTAAACTCTTTTAATTAAATGGGCTCCCTAATCTTATTAGGGATAATTAATTAAACTCCTTTAATTAATTTTCCTTCTAATCCTATTAGGAATAAATGAGAGTACTTATATTAAATTAATTCTTAAACTCTTTTAGAAATTAAAATAATAATAATTGTAATAATATTAATAAGACTCCTCTTATTAATTTATATTTAATATTTCTAAAATATTAAATAATAAATATTAAGCTATTTAATTTATTCTATCACCATAGATTAAATTAAATATACTTAACATATTATTACGATTATGCCATTAACTTCTTAAATAATTATTCTTCCTTTTATGGTGTGACCCTTTAGGTTCTCCATATTAAACCGGTTGTGAATAAATCAATTAGAACAATTCTAATCTTATTTAAATAAATAAATTAAACAATTAATTTATTTAAATAAATAATATTTATTCTACAATAGGGATAAGCCTCCCCTAGCGATCAACGACTTTCCAGATAATATAGATTTCAACATTAATCATAAAAGAACCTTTGAGTAAATAGTTACTGCAAGTACAATTCAATCCTTCCACCATACAATGTCCCAATTAAATATAAGACATGGAATTCTTTGTCAAGTCTTATTTTATTTAATTATATGTATTTCGATCCTTAAATGCACAACTCAAATAATGCAAATTAGAAACTCCTTTCTAATTTCATTACGCCGCCGCCAAGGACTCTTGAGTTGTTATTTATCGAATCACATAGGACATTTCTCTTCTTTTATTAGAAGTGGTAGATTCTTTATTGATCATATATTATCTCCATGTACAACTTGTTATACCCAAGCATACCATTTGATATACCCTATGGGTCTTAAGGAATAAGTCAAAGTATAACTCATCATACACAAGATACTATGATGATCTCAAGTCCAAGGATCACTTGTACTACTATCACTACGACAGAATTCCTATTGACAGCAAGTAAAACTCCATTAGGTATTCCTTAGCGAGCCACGTTCAGTGAACTAATTCTCTAATAAGCACTTACATACTTGATTTAGTGTCTCCACATAAATGATCATGAGATCAATCATCCTCATCCAATGAGCAAGCAACGTATGTACCAATCTATCCGGATTCACTAATCCCTAATTTAGTAATCCAACGATTGGGAACTATTTTAGTTTTAAGCTTTCTAAGAATTTAGATCTCATTAGAATGATCATCATCATTATTCTAAAAGCATTGCTTAAAACTATGGGTTTATCACATATTATAAAACAGCATCATGTAGATAATTAAAAGCCTTTAATAAAATTAATACTTTTTATTAATAAATGAATAAGATTGTTACAAAGTATATGCTTTATCATCAAACATGATTGGCTTGTGTGCATATTACTTTCAAATCTCTCCTCTCCCTTAATTCTCCTTCTCATCTCCTCCATATTTCTTCCTTGTGTAAGCTCCCGTATTTGGTCCAAACCCCATTTGAGGAGGTGAAGTCAAGTGTGGTCAGGTGTGGTTGTTAAGTGGCGGTGGCCATGGTCAGTGTGGTGGTTCGTGGTGGCATGCGATTCCGTGTGTGGTGGTCTTGGCTCGAATTAATGGGGTCTTCTTCTTCTTCCACAATTTGGTACTTTTTCAATTTACAGGTTATGGCTTAAGTTTTTTGTAATCAGTTTTAAGAATTCCTAAATTGATTTTAGCCCTAAATATCAGAAATTAAACCGTTGAATGATATGTTCTCTAAAATTTTCTATAATGGTTCATCATATCCATTTTGGTTTGAATTAAGAAATTAAATTATTGATTGTTATGTTCCTAAATTGGTTTGAATATTCAGTGAAATGCATTTGATTTTCCTTATATTCGATGAAATGAATTATCTATATTGGTTCAGCATATCCATATTGGTTTGAATTAAGGATTCATGTTAGTTTGAATAATTTGATTTGTCTTGGTTCAACATATCCATTTTCTGCATTTTTTCTGTTATATGGATTTGGTTCAATTTGGTTCATATAAAATGGTTAAGCATATCCATTTTCTGCCTTATGGATTCTATATAGCATTGTGAATTGCATTATGTGAATCAATTGAAGATTTGTCTTATTTGGATGTTAAATTATTTCCGACGGAATTTTCGACGGAATTTCCATGGAAGTTATAGAAAGTATTAAATAAATCAATACTTAACTATAAAAGACAATTAGGACTTAGTTTGACACTAAAATAAAATTAAAAAAACACAATAAAGTTATACAAAATAAATAATATAATACAAAATAAATTAATTAACTAAAATAAATTAATTAATTAAGGTAAATTAAATTAATAATATAATACAAAATAAATAAATAAATAAAATAAAGTAAAATAAAATAATTAATTAATGTAAATTAAATAAAATAATATTATTCAAAATAAATAAAATTAAATAAATTAAATAATATAAAATAATTTAAATTTATTAATTTAATTTAAATTAAATAATATAATACAAAATAAATGAATAATAAAATAAAATATAATAAATTAATTAATTAAGGTATATTAAATTAAAATAAAATAAAATAAAATAAATAATTTTATTTAAAATAAAATAAAATAAAATGATGATTTAATTTAAGATAATAAAATTAAATTAAATTCAATAAATAATTGACTTAATTTAATTTAAAATAATATAATACAAAATAAATACAATTAAATTGAGTAGCACTTATTTAGTTAAATAAAATCAAAATTAAATAAAATTCAATTAAATAAAATTAAATACAATTAATAACTAAGTAACATTTGTTTAGTTGGGATGCAATACAATAAAATAAAATGAAATGGAGGTGTCAACTTAGAAACCCGTTCGACATATATGCTTTGGAGGTGTCAACTTAAAAACCCGTTCGACATTCACTCATTAGGAGTGAATGTCGAATAGTCCCCAGTTTGGGACTGTTACTCGATGTTATGTCTCTCACTTAGGTCGATGCCAATGCACAGGGTGCGTTTTTATAAATTTTGAGGAACTTTCAGCTGGTGTCTCTACATGTTCTCCGAGTGCATACTTAGACTAAGTTTTCTTGGTCTATTTCGGTACTGGAGACCATGGGAGGTCTTCTTTGAAATTTTTGAAAATAGTAGGAACGTGCTTAAGATTGGCACTAGTGAGGAGACGCATCCAGGAACGGGATAGATGCCTAACCCCTGTGGAGTGGAGATATAAACAAGGTAAACTAAATTCATGCTTGGACCACATTCATGATTATTCTTGATCTAATTGGGTATTTTCTTTAATTAAAGATGGATGCCGAATAGGAGTTGGATGTCTTAGTAGGATAAAGATTGATGGGAGGGATTAGTTGATGCGTCTTAGTGACGGGTGTCTAATTTTATGAACAAAGCAATAGAACATGTTGATGATCCGAGCGGAAGATGAGATGCCCATGTCTCAAGTGTAAGAACATGATATGGAAGACTGCCGATGAAGTGAAATTTAACTTATATTCACGTGGGTTTGTGGATGGGTATTCGGTATGGAATCATCACGGGGAATCAGTTGAGTTTAGAGATCTATCAGACAGTACTGTAGACCAGTCAGATAACTATGATGTTATAGAGATGTTGGTAGTAGATCGTATGGCCCTCTGAATGAATATTCGTAGGTTTGAAAATGAGCTGCGTCAGCAAAGTCTTGATCAACAAAAGCCAAATGATTCAGCAGCTGCCTTCTACAAGATGGTATCTGAATCAAGGACCCCATTGTATCCTGAACATGACAAGCACACCAGGCTTTCTGCAGTGACGAAGCTTTTACACTACAAGAATGAGCATGAATGCAGTGAGAGAGGATTCAATGATTTGCTTGCTATTTTCAGGGAGTTCTTACCTAAGGATAATACCTTGCCCGCGAGTTACTATGAAGTTAAGAAGATGATTAAGGGGTTGAATCTTGGGTATGAGAAGATCGATGCTTGTGAGCAGGACTGTATGTTATACTATGGGGAGGAAAAAGATAAGGTGCAGTGTGATATATGCAATTTGCCTTGGTACAAAATCACAAAACGTGGGAGGAAGGAGAAACATGTTCCGAAGAAGATATTACCGTACTTTCCTCTTGCACCAAGGTTGCAGCGTCTATTCATGTCTTCAGATATCGCACCCGATGTCGTTGGCATAGGACAAAGGGCGTCGCCCCCTGGTCAAACTTTACTCACCCAATGAGATGGAGATGAGTGGAAGAATTTTGATGCTAATTTTCCACAGTTTGCCGACGATATTAGGAATGTCAGGCTTGGCATGGTTACAGATGGATTTTGTCCGTTTAATAATTTTAGTTAGCCATACTCTGTTTGGCCAGTGATTATTGTAACGACCCCAAAATTCATACAATAATATTCTTCTTCTCGATCGTTAACAATACAACTTTAATCTATCTTTACATCATTATTCGATATTAAAATCACTAAAAATGCGAAATATTTAAAACTTTTATACATTTTCTTTTTTATTACCCTAAATCGCAACCTTTACATAACATCTCTTCGATTCAAATTTATATCATGAATCGTTACAACAAAATGACTATACAAAGTCTTACATCATAAATAGATATCCATATACACCGGATAGCTCAACTTACAATTCAACAACATGTTACATTCAAAATATTAAATACATTTCCCATAAAACATAAGTAATCTTCATGAATATGGATCTCTATAATTCAAGTAGCACATATCCTTACCTTAAATCTTTAACCTGCAAAAATGGTTATTTGCAAGGTTGAGCTCGACAGCACAGCAAAATCTAACAGTTTTCATGTATCACATAGCACATAATAACATACTCAACATATATCTCATAAACATTGGACTAATCACAACATACATGTTGCATTTCATAAAACAAGTATAAAGATTGAGTTCCTTACTCAATCAACATTCATTATTGAATCAATGTAGTCATAAATTGACTTTACCGTTTCATACTTTCAATATATATAGAACACATCATGCTCTTTGCAACAAATATTTAAAACAGTTCATCATCAAGTTCACATAACAAATAGGACCTGAAAGACTTGCCTTGATTGTTGTTTACCAATAATAGTTTAACAGCTTACAGTTATCTACACTTCACGTGCCCTACACAATTATATAATCATACACATCAACTATTAGTCACATAACAACACATAGTAATTGTAATGTAAACTCAACTCCACATCTCATAATCTTTCCTATTAATTAGCACACAATGTTCTATTAAATTGTGTTAACTTTTTTACTTATGTAATATTCGAAATTCATTCAAGTGTTTAAATCTTGCTAGGAATCATTATTTGTTTTATATTAAACCCATTTTATATTTTATAATATCCATTTCATGTAACTTAAAACACTTTTTACGTTCATTAACACTTATCACGGCGTTTCGACGTTTATTCGTCACACGCCCAATTTGCATCTTTTGTGTATGCTTACTATGCTTCTATAACTTATCTAATACATCATTATATTAATGTTAAGCATCATTATATTTACTAACATTCACATTTTATATCTTAGAACAACATCTTTTATCGTCAAGAGCACTACACTAGCATACGTGCATGTCTGACGCCCTCCGATTGCCTCCGAAAACACAATAGTCCTAAAGATGACAATTTTGACCCTTCACACCGATTTCAAATTGAAAACCTTAAAGACTAAAAGTTGTAGGTCTACTCGTCCTCGTTCCGGATCATCTTAAATCACCTCAATCAGAGTTCTTATGAAAACCTTATGCTCATTTTAGTAAAACATGTCCGATCAGTTTTTTTTCCAAAATTCGGCTAGGCAGCCTACCCCCCCCGCCGAGGCGGGGTTTTTTTTACTAGGGGGCCCACCGGGGCTGGGGTCCCTTCTGCTAATTCGCGATTTTTCATCCCAAACACTACAGAAAGCCAAATTAGGCCTACAAACTCCTTTCTAACAACCATACCAACCTACCCAAGGTGTAATATGTTTACAGAAATATAAACTAATGTTTCTAACACGTTTCTAACCACATAAACAACATAAACATCAAAGATTACAACCTTTAATTTCACTATTTCTCTTCTTTCTTCTTCTTTCGACATTCATAGCGAAATTCTTCGCTGTGAATTCATTTTTAAACCAATTCAAGTAATTCCAATTGTGATAACTCATATTCTTAATCATAGTAACATAATACATGATCAATTTCAACAATAAATCATAACCAAACATCAATTTAATAGTTTAAAAAGCCATTTTTTAGAAATTATTACACATAAAATCATTATGAACCCAATTCCTCTTTTTTATCAAAATTACATGGATTGAATTGCTAGAACAACCATATAACTCATAATCAAACACTATGAACATGATTTCATCATGTTCATAATATCTTTGTGAATTGAAACCTTTGAACAAATATAAAAATCTCATGTAAGCGTATACATGAAAACATATAAACACCATATATCCATATAAATTCACAATTATGAAAACCTAATTTTACAAAGACTAAAGACAAAACATCCTAATTTAGTATAAGGGTTAGTTTGATACCTTTCTATGTTGAATTAGGAGAAAAGATGGAGATGATGAAAGCTTTTCTTTTGTTTTCTCAAGGTTTCCCTTCTTCTTCTTCTTCTTCCCTTTATTCTTATCTTCTTCCCTTTGTTCTTAGTTTAGACTTAGGTTTAGAAAAACTAACGTAACTTAGTGTATATACAATATACATATAACACATATAATGATAGAATATGTAACTCCCAATATAATTACATATACTAATTATAAATTTAATATATAAGTTATAAAAATTAGAATTTTAAAGCCTAAGGCTTGTTTGGCAAAGCCATATTAAAATAATGACTTAATCATTCCTTAAGCCTTGTTTGGAAAAATAGGATTAAAATAAGAATTTCAAAAGCTCTAAGGTTTTGTTTGATAAAACCAAATTAAAACTCTTCTAATTTATTTTCATAAGTTATTTATAATATAGTTTAAAAAATAATTTTTTAGAAATTATTTCACATAAAATCATTATGAACCCAATTCCTCTTGTTTATCAAAATTACATGGATTGAATTTCTAGAACAACCATATAACTCATAATCAAACACTATGAACATGATTTCATCATGTTCATAATATCTTTGTGAATTGAAACCTTTGAACAACTATAAAAATCTCATGTAAGCGTATACATGAAAACATATAAACACCATATATGCATATAAATCCACAATCATGAAAACCTAATTTTACAAAGACTAAAGACAAAACATCCTAATTTAGTATAAGGGTTAGTTTGATACCTTTCTAGGTTGAATTAGGAGAAAAAATGGAGATGATAAAAGATTTTCTTTTGTTTTCTCAATGTTTCCCTTCTTGTTCTTCTTGTTCTTCTTCTTCTTCTTCCCTTTGTTCTTATCTTCTTCCCTTTGTTCCTAGTTTAGACTTAGGTTTAGAAAAACTAACGTACCTTAGTGTATATACAATATACATATAACACATATAATTATAGAATATGTAACTCCCAATATAATTACATATACTAATTATAAATTTAATATATAAGTTATAAAAATTAGAATTTTAAAGCCTAAGGCTTGTTTGGCAAAGCCATATTAAAATAATGACTTAATCATTCCTTAAGCCTTGTTTGGCAAAATAGGATTAAAATAAGAATTTCAAAAGCTCTAAGGTTTTGTTTGATAAAACCAAATTAAAACTCTTCTAATTTATTTTCATAAGTTATTTATAATATAGTTTATTGTCCCACATTGTTTACTTGGATTTCCATATCCAATCTTAATTAAATAAACTAAAACCACATACTAAATAAATTTCCCACTTAACCAAATATCACAAAATTATAATCTCATTATAATTTTATTTAATAATTAATATATCACATTAATTATTAAATTACGACATCAATATAGAAACTCATGTAATCTTTAACAACTCTCTAACTGTTAAATTAAATTAGAGTATTATCTAATAAATTTAATTCACAAATATAGACTAACAACAATCACATAAATAAAATATTTATTTAATTTAATAAATATTTTAAATTATAAATAAAATTTTGGATTATTACATCATTCCCTCCTTACAAGGATTCTGTCCCTAGAATCACAACTCAAATAATGCATTCGTCACATTCTTCCCTCCTTATAAGGATTCCGTCCTCAGAATCACTGAAACCCTATCTTACTCAGGTTTTTGTCAAATCACTTCGTTGAATAACTTCAACACATGACCTTAATATAGGTTTTATATTTACTACTACAATCATTTCTTAACAAATTATAGGTTTCATTTCATAACTTTCACTTGAACTCAATTATATTCTGACTATTATATTCTTAACCCATTCATTTCCTTTTCTAAGGATCGCTATCACAAACACTCGGGATATTACATTCACCCTTTCTTCTAAGAATTTCGTCCTCGAAATTTCATTTATTAATCTTCAATCTAACAAAAATAGATTTTATGTTAATACCTTATTCATTCATTGGATTCTATAACCACTTCCTTTCCACAAAGATCTTTCTACAATTATTAACTTTTCAATTAAAAGTTTTACATTATTCTTTTATAACTCATCTCCTTCTCATATCAACACTTCTTTTTACACTTATTCAATATATTCATCATTCAGTGTCGCATTCTACGACTTACTTCTTTCTAAGGAATATCATCCTTACCACATTCGCCTTTTAGAATAACAAGAATCTTCCATAATTGCTCAATAATTAGGAAGTAATATGAATAACTCAGGAATTTAAAAGATTCTAAATCATGCTGAGCGGTCACAAGACCGTGAACTCTATTCTCAGTTTACGAGTGCTTCAACTCAATCATTCACACTGCAAACCAGAGTGTTTATCAATCACAAAGACTGAAAACACCCTCCTTTGTATACACTAGGTGGCACTTTATTGTACCACTACGTCAGCGCAACGTAGTGCTGTAATGACTATATGCGTTACGCTCGGAACCATTGTCCCCGAAAACATGTCCCCTTATAGGGTTGTTCACCTCAGCTTTTCAACATCTGAATCCGCACCAAAACAATTTGGTTCGGCATAACTTTTCAATAAACACTTGAATTTCATGAACATCTTTCAATATTCGTCTAGCTGAATCAAATAGCATAGACCTCTACAACAATTCAGACATCAACCGAAATATACATATACATACATACATATGAATTCTCATATCTTAAAGAAATCTCAAAAATATTTTTATGACGTCATGATACCGCACTGCATTTATAGTCCATTGAGGATTCCGTCATTTGGTGATTTTATCACACTACATCATACCATAGTGGGTTGACGATCCTTAAATCACATCCAACACTAAGTAATACTGCATTGATTACTCCATCATTTTTACCATCTCTGCACCAGGTTCCATGATACATTGATGATATATAAAATAAATTTTGATATATACCAAATTATTTTTGTCTAGCTGAAACAATTAGCATAGACATACGAATAACAGTATTGTTGTTAAAACTCATTGGTTCCATCAGTTGATCCAATGTTTTTCAAGAAAATAGAAGTGTAAACATCAGCACGAAGTCAATAAATTTTGAAAGTCTAGCATAACTAGTAGATTTAGAATACCTATGTTTCCACCATCAACTCCACTTTCTATAATGATCCATTGCTTAATAGGTCTATCTATTCCAATCATCCTCAATACTCCATTCACACTTATCTATACCCAGTTCATCAAACTTACCACACGTTATGAGTTCAGGAACTTGCCACAATCATATGAGTTTAAGAACTTATCCTAGTCGGACCATAAAGGCGTCCATTATTTGAGGGGTTCAAAAACATACCATATAATTATGAGTCACGAACCTACCATAAGTATGAATTTTAAGAACTCTGACTTAACCTTATAATATTCTCTAACTATACTCTACCTATCTCGTTATAAACATGAGAAAAGAATCACCTTCTCAACAGTATATAGCAAATAAGCGACACAAATATTCCAATGATTATCAATGTGATAAACGAGTGAAAAGCACAAAACCCACGCCCATACAAAGATTTGTACAACTCGGCCATCACAGGAGTCCTCAATTGAAACCCCACCTAACTCTATCTTGCTCTTAACTTGCTCTTTGCTCGATACGAATTCCTCATATCACATCATCTATAACTCCTCGTGAGTTATCTCGTACTATTTCATAGTACTCCATCTTCATAGCATTAAGCTATAATTATTCAAACATTACAGACCATCTTTCTTTTGTAACTTAAATAGATCACGTCATGATCTTATTTTGATAATCATCTCCCTTAAAATTGTTTTCTTAACTCGTGATCGTTTTGTTTTACGATCCTCTTTCTTTCTTTTTTTCATCATTTATGACATTATTCGTTATCTTGGCTATTGGAGTTAGGTAACTCCCATTTCTTATCTACATATCTCTTCAAGATTCTTCTTTGAATCTTCTTGTTTATATAACAATTTCGCCTTACTTAATTTCCAACTTCATTTATATCGTTCAATATTTCATTCAAGTTCTACATTTTCATCATACGTATCCACTTTCTAGACTTGGTACACATCGAGTCTCTAATAGTTTCAATATGGTATGCTGAGTGGTTTCCCACAAACAACCAACAAATTATGTTCCGAGTTGCTAGTTCGTATATACCTCCGCTCTATGAAGGAATCGTTTAGCCTAGATACCATACATCAACTCCTAAAGAGTACAACTGTACCATACCTAACTATAACTTCTATTCTTAACTTCTTTACCAATCTCTTCTTATAGACATTGTCTATTTATTATCACCTTACATTCTTATTATTGGAGTTGGGTAACTCCATAATTGTGCGAGATTCTTCTTTGAATCCTTTCACGCATGTTGTGACGCCCCCAAAATTAGGTATACATCACCCATCTTTGGTCGTCAGATACCTGGTACAAAATTCAAATACAACTAACTAATACAACTGTCGTGTACAATACGACAAAACATAACTGTGAGTTTGAATACAATTATTGTCTACTAGAGATTATACAAACTCAAAAAGAGTCCTCATTACAATTATTAACACACTATTTCACAGAATAGTGAGGACTACTAATGCTATCCTCTGGACCGTCACTCCGTTCCCCAACTAGTCCCTGCTATGTTCTCATTTCCTGAAGAGAACAGTGAAAGAAAGGGTCAGCTCAACTATCCCAATAAGAAATATTATGACTAAGATAATGCAGAATAAATTATCGTTAGCCTTCAATAGTGTTAAACTGATAAAATATAACAACATCAAGTTTAACTGCAGCAGAACAAGAAATCCATTAAAAGAGTTAAGTAGAGAATAAAATCTACTATCTTTTATGATTTAAAAGGTTTTTCATGACTTTTATCGTTGGGACTCAACTTAATAAATAATCCACATCATCGAATCACCCCTGCACTACGGCCAAGGATATTCTTTAGTATCACGACCACAAATTATCCATGCACTACAGCCAAGGACATTCGTGTATTCATTAATGGTCATGATCATGCCAACAACTGTCCATCAATGCACTACGGGCCAATGATAACTTTTACCACATCATTTGTACATTAACGGCATGATTACACCGAATAATCCCTAGTCATAATCATACCAAGTCCATCTATACTACTCTGAAGCAGATGACTTTCAACATAATATAAACATGAGGATGATGACAATGATATAAGAATTCAATAAAACAAGTTCACGAATTAGTTTATCCAGGAACTAATAATGTCCAAATTGTCAACATGATACTGCTTTGTAGAGTAAAATTCAAGAATGATCAGAAGAATATTTCCATGAAAAGATACTGGATGAAGCGCAAATATCAATGATATTCTACTAATTTCATGGAGTATAGAAGTCAAAACTTTAACCAACTGAGTTTAATAAAGAATGGAATAACAAAAGAAATCACCATGCATGCGCATATCAGCATGATTAAAAGTTATTCCAATGTAATAATAATAATGGAACTAGGTAAGGCAAAATTTTGCAAGCGAGGATATTCCAATAGAATAATAAAGATTTTAACCAGTCCTGTAAAAAAAACACATGCATGGATGTTCCAACAGAATAATAATAAAGAGCGGAACCAGTCCAAGGTGTAAAACACATGCATGGATGTTCCAATGTAATAATAATAAAGAGGCGGAACCGTAAGGTGTAAAACACACGCATGGATGTTCCAATGTAATAATAGAAGAATGTCACCAAGTATAGGGTAAATGGCGTATACAAAAGTTATTCCAATGTAATAATAAGCATTGGAATAACAATAGTTCTCTTCATGAATAAGAAAGAATAACACCCTTACATTAGTAGATTGAATACTGCGCAGAGTGTAGTAAATGAATACTCTCTTCTTCTTTCTCTTATTCTCTATACTTTTCTCTCTATAGCTTGAATGAATTAAGTGAAAAATAATGAAGCACTAGGCCTCTATTTATAGAAGATTTCTAGTTTAGCACTTGAAATGTGAAAAGGCAAGTGGCTTGACGACTGGTGATGTGAAAAGAAAAGTGGTTTGACGCCTGTAATGTGAAACGACAATTGGTTCGATGCCTGTAATATGAAACGGCAAGTGGTTTGATGTCTGGTAAAGGTAGTTACTATTAACGAAGGTAATTACTATTGACGAAGGTAATTACTATTGACGAAGGTAATTACTATTGACGAAAGTAATTACTATTGACGAAGAGACTCTTAGATGATGACATATGGGCCCCCCCATTAAATAACCAAACTTACCAAAAACGTCTCATAATAGACTCTTTATATACATTAAGGATTGAATAAATATTACCACAAATCATTTTATTTTTAATCAACACATATTTAATCTTTCAATAATTATTAATCATTTATAACTTGTCGCCTCAATTATTGATTTAATAATATAACATATTATCTGAGATGATAATGTGACAATAATTGAATCAATAATATAAGAGATATGATGCAGAATTATCGTTGCAATAATTGAGCATAGCCGTGAGTGACTTCTCACGTAAGCATCAATCATCAATACCGTAAGTGCTACTATGCAACCAAGCGTGACATCGTATTTACTTTTACTAATGGGTAGTTCAACGGTTTGAGCAGTAACACCTCCGCGTACGTTATATTTCATAAAGTATTTTTGTCATTTTCTCAATCCGACAATAATTTCGTTGTGGGGTCCACTAATGATTAAACTGCCTTACTTAATATTCCCACAAAAAGAATATTCCCCACCAAACGAATATTTTATAACAACTTGCTTACTTTGCAAAATTTATAAATATTACCCACAACTATAACATTATATCAAATTTACTCCATAATATTCAAATATAATATTTATAGAAAATTCATCTTTATTTATAAAAGTTAGGGTCTTACACATGTTTTCATCCCTTCTTTATAAATTTCTTAAATTACTTCTTATTGTTCAAACTCTATTTGAGTTTATTCTTTCATTATCTTCACCTCTTTTCTCTAAGGTTATAGCCTACGGTACTCCTACCTAAGGTTTATAACCTACAGCTTTGATACCAACTGTAACGACCCCAAAATTCATACAATAATATTTTTCTTCTCGATCATTAACAATACAACTTTAATCTATCTTTACATCATTATTCGATATTAAAATCACTAAAAATGCGGAATATTTAAAACTTTTATACATTTCCTTCTTTATTGCCCTAAATCGTAACATTTACATTACATCTCTTCGATTCAAATTTATATCATGAATCGTTACAACAAAATGACTATACAAAGTCTTACATCATAAATAGATATCCATATACACCGGATAGCTCAACTTACAATTCAACAACATGTTACATTCAAAATATTAAATACATTTCCCATAAAACATAAGTAATCTTCGTGAATATGGATCTCTATAATTCACGTAGCACATATCCTTACCTTAAATCTTTAACTTGCAAAAATGGTTATTTGCAAGGTTGAGCTCGACAGCCCAGCAAAATCAAATAGTTTTCATGCATCACATAGCACATAATAACATACTCAACATATATCTCATAAACATTGGACTAATCACAACATACATGTTGCATTTCATAAAACAAGTATAAAGATTGAGTTCCTTACTCAATCAACACTCATTATTCAATCAACGTAGTCATAAATTGACTTTACCATTTCATACTTTCAATATATATAGAACACATCATGCTCTTTTCAACAAATATTTAAAACAGTTCATCATCAAGTTCACATAACAAATAGGAACTGAAAGACTTGCCTTGATCGTTGTTTACCAATAACAGTTTAAGAGCTTACAATTATTTGTACTTCACGTGCCCTACACAATAATATAATCATACACATCAACTATTAGTCACATAAAAACACATAGTAATTGTAATTTAAACTCTACTCCACATCTCATAATCTTTCCTATTAATTAGCACACAATGTTCAATTAGATTGTCTTAACTTTTTGACTTATGTAATATTCGAAATTCATTCAAGTGTTTAAATCTTGCTAGGAATCATTATTGGTTTTATATTAAACCCATTTCATTTTTTATAATATCCATTTCATTTGACTTAAAAGACTTTTTACGTTCATTAACACTTATCACGGCGTTTCGACGTTTATTCGTCACACGCCCGATTTGCATCTTTTGTGTATGCTTACTATGCTTCTATAACTTATCTAATACATCATTATATTAATGTTAAGCATCATTATATTTACTAATATTCATTTATTATAACTTAGAATAACATATTTTATCGTCAAGAGCACTACACTAGCATACGTACATGTCCGACGCCCTCCGATTGCCTCTGAAAACACAACAGTCCTAAAGATGACCCTTTTGACCCTTCATACCGATTTCAAATTGAAACCCTTAAAGAATATAAGTTGTAGGTCTACTCGTCCTCGTTTCGGATCATCTTGAATCACCTCAATCGGAGTTCTTATGAAAACGTTATGCTCATTTTAGTAAAATATGTCTGATCAATTTTTTTTCCAAAATTCGCTAGCAGCCTACCTTCACGCCTCGGGGGGCATTTTTACTAGGGGCCTCTTTGGTATGGGGTCCCTTCTGCTAATTCGCAATTTTTCATCCCAAACACTACAGAATGCCAAATTAGGCCTACAAACTCCTTTCTAACAACCATACCAACCTACCCAAGGTGTAATATGTTTACAGAAATATAAACTAATGTTTCTAATACGTTTCTAACCACATAAACAACATAAACATCAAAGATTACAACTTTTAATTTCACTATTTCTCTTCTTTCTTCTTCTTTTGACATTCATAGCGAAATTCTTCGCTGTGAATTCATTTTTAAACCAATTTAAGTAATTCCAATTGTGATAACTCATATTCTTAATCATAGTAACATATTACATGATCAATTTCAACAATAAATCATAACCAAACATCAATTTAATAGTTTAAAAAGCCATTTTTCAGAAATTATTACACATAAAATCATTATGAACCCAATTCCTCTTTTTTATCAAAATTACATGGATTGAATTGCTAGAACAACCATATTACTCATAATCAAACACTATGAACATGATTTCATCATGCTCATAATATCTTTGTGAATTGAAACCTTTGAACAAATATAAAAATCTTATGTAAGCGTATACATGAAAACATATAAACACCATATATCCATATAAATTCACAATTATGAAAACCTAATTTTACAAAGACTAAAGACAAAACATCCTAATTTAGTATAAGGGTTAGTTTGATACCTTTCTAGATTGAATTAGGAGAAAAGATGGAGATGATGAAAGCTTTTCTTTTGTTATCTCAAGGTTTCCCTTCTTTTTCTTCTTCTTCTTCTTCCCTTTGTTCTTAGTTTAGACTTAGGTTTAGAAAAACTAACGTAACTTAGTGTATATACAATATACATATAACACATATAATTATAGAATATGTAACTCCCAATATAATTACATATACTAATTATAAATTGAATATATAAGTTACAAAAATTAGAATTTTAAAAGCCCTAAGGCTTGTTTGGCAAAGCCATATTAAAATAATGACTTAATCATTCCTTAAGCCTTGTTTGGCAAAACAGGATTAAAATAAGAATTTCAAAAGATCTAAGGTTTTGTTTGGTAAAACCAAATTAAAACTCTTCTAATTTATTTTTATAAGTCATTTATAATATAGTTTATTGTCCCACATTGTTTACTTGGATTTCCATATCCAATCTTAATTAAATAAACTAATTACAACATACTAAATAAATTTTCCACTTAACCAAATATCACAAAATTATAATCTCATTATAATTTTATTTAATAATTAATATATCACTTTAATTATTAAATTACGACATCAATATAGCAACTCATGTAATCTTTAACAACTCTCTAACTATTAAATTAAATTAGAGTATTATCTAATAAATTTAATTCACAAATATATACTAACAACAATCACATAAATAAAATATTAATTTAATTTAATAAATATTTTAAATTATAAATAAAATTCTGGATTATTACATCATTCCCTCCTTACAAGGATTCTGTCCCCAGAGTCACAACTCAAGTAATTCATTCGTCACATTCTTCCCTCCTTATAAGGATTCCGTCCTCGGAATCACCGAAACCCTACCTTACTCAGGATTTCGTCAAATCTCTTCGCTGAATAACTTCAACACATGACCTTAATATAGGTTTTATATTTCCTACTACATTTATTTCTTAACAAATTCTTGGTTTCATTTCATAACTTTCACTTGAACTCAATTATATTCTGACTATTATATTCTTAACCCATTCATTTCCTTTTCTAAGGATCGCTATCACAAACACTCGGGATATTACATTCACCCTTTCTTCTAAGAATTTCGTCCTCGAAAATTTTATTTATTAATCTTCAATCTAACAAAATAGATTTTACGTTAATACCTTATTCATTCATTGGATTCTATAACCACTTCCTTTCCACAAAGATCTTTCTACAATTATTAACTTTTCAATTAAAAGTTTACATTATTCTTTTATAACTCATCTCCTTCTCAAATCAACACTTCTTTTCTCACTTATTCAATATATTCATCATTCAGTGTCACATTCTACGGCTTACTTCTTTCTAAGGAATATCATCCTTACCACATTCGCCTTTTAGAATAACAAGAATCTTCCATAATTGCTCAATAATTAGGAAGTAATATGAATAACTCAAGAATTTAAACGATTCCAAATCATGCTGAGGGGTCACAAGACCGTGAACTCTATTCTCGGTTTACTAGTTCTTCAACTCAATCATTCACATTGCAAACCAGAGTGTTTATCAATCACAAAGAATGAAAACACCCTCCTTACGTACACTAGGTGGCTAGCCTATTGTACCACTACGTTGGGCCGCAACGTAGTGTTTTGTAACGACTATATGCGTTATGCTCGGAACCATTGTCCCCGAAAACATGTCCCCTTATAGGGTTGTTCACCTAAACTTTTAAACATCTGAATCCGCACCAAAACAATTTGGTTTGGCATAACTTTTTAATAAACACTTGAATTTCATGAACATCTTTCAATATTCGTCTAGCTGAATCAAATAGCATAGACCTCTACAACAATTCAGACATCAACAGAAATATACATATACATACATACATATGAATTCTCATATCTTAAAGAAATCTCAAAAATCTTCTTATGACGTCATGATCATGCATGTATTTACAAAATCATTGAGGATTCCGTCATTTGGTGATTTTATAATACTACATCATACCATAGTGGGCTGACGATCCTTAGATCACATCCAACACTAAGTAATAATGCATTGATGACTCCATCATTTTTATCATCTCTGCATCTGGTTCCATGATACATTGATGATATATAAAATACATTTTGATATAATCCAAATCATTTTTGTCTAGCTTAAGAAAGTAGCATAGACATACGAATAACAGTATTGTTGTTAAAACTCATTGGTTCCATTATTTGATCCAATGTTTTTTAAGAAAATAGAAGTGTAAACATCAGCACGAAGTCAATAAATTTTGAAAGTCTAGCATAACTAGTAGATTTAGAATAGCTATGCTTCCACCATCAACTCCACTTTCTATAATGATCCATTGCTTAATAGGTCTATCTATTCCTATCATCCTCAATACTCCATTCACACTTATCTATACCCAGTTCATCAAACTTACCACACGTTATGAGTTCAGGAACTTGCCACAATCATATGAATTTAAGAGCTTATCCTAGTCAGACCATAAGCGTCCATTCGTTGAGGGGTTCAAAAACGTACCATATAATTATGAGTCACGAACCTACCATAAGTATAAGTTTTAAGAACTCGCACTTAACCTTATAATATTCTCTAACTATACTCTACCTATCTGTTATAAACATGAGAAAAGAATCACCTTCTCAATAGGCATATAGCAAATAGCGCGACACAAATATTCCAATGATTATCAATGTGATAAACTGAGTGCAAGCACAAAACCCTCGCCCATACAATGATTTGTACAACTCGGCCATCACAGGAGTCCTCAATTGAAACCCCACCTAACTCTATCTTGCTCTTAACTTGCTCTTTGCTCGATACGAATTCCTCATATCACATCATCTATAACTCCTCGTGAGTTATCTCGTACTATTTCATAGTACTCCATCTTCATAGCATTAAGCTATAATTATTCAAACATTACAGACCATCTTTCTTTTGTAACTTAAACAGATCACGTCGTGATCTTATTTTATAATCATCTTCCTTAAAATTCTTTTCTTAACTCGTGATCATTTTGTTTTACGATCCTCTTTCTTTCTTTTTTTCATCATTTATAACATTATTCGTTATCTTGGCTATTGGAGTTAGGTAACTCCCATTTCTTATCTACATATCTCTTCAAGATTCTTCTTTGAATCTTCTTGTTTATATAACAATTCCTGCTTTACGAATTTCCAACTTCATTTATATCGTTCAATATTTCATTCAAGTTCTACATTTTCATCATACGTATCCACTTTCTAGACTTGGTACACATCGAGTCTCTAATAGTTTCAATATGGTATGCTGAGTGGTTTCCCACAAACAACCAACAAACTAGGTTCCGAGTTGCTAGTTCGTATATACCTCCGCTCTATGAAGGAATCGTTTAGCCTAGATACCATACATCAACTCCTAAAGAGTACAACTGTACCATACCTAACTATAACTTTTATTCTTAACTTCTTTACCAATCTATTCTTATAGACATTGTCTATTTATTATCACCTTACATTCTTATTATTGGAGTTGGGTAACTCCATAACTGTGCGAGATTCTTCTTTGAATCCTCTCACACATGTTTTCATCCCTTCTTTATAAATTTCTTAAATTACTTCTTATTGTTCAAACTCTATTTGAGTTTATTCTTTCATTATCTTCACCTCTTTTCTCTAAGGTTATAGCCTACGGTACTCCTACCTAAGGTTTATAACCTACAACTTTGATACCAACTGTAACGATCCCAAAATTCATACAATAATATTCTTCTTCTCGATCATTAACAATACAACTTTAATCTATCTTTACATTATTATTCGATATTAAAATCACTAAAAATGCGGAATATTTAAAACTTTTATACATTTCCTTCTTTATTGCCCTAAATCGTAACCTTTATACTACATCTCTTCGATTCAAATTTATATCATGAATCGTTACAACAAAATGACTATACAAAGTCTTACATCATAAATAGATATCCATATACACTGGATAGCTCAACTTACAATTCAACAACATGTTACATTCAAAATATTAAATACATTTCCCTTAAAACATAAGTAATCTTCTTGAATATGGATCTCTATAATTCACGTAGCACATATCCTTACCTTAAATCTTTAACCTGTAAAAATGGTTATTTGCAAGGTTGAGCTCGACAGCCCAGCAAAATCAAATAGTTTTCATGCATCACATAGTACATAATAACATACTCAACATATATCTCATAAACATTGGACTAATCACAACATAAATGTTGCATTTCATAAAACAAGTATAAAGATTGAGTTCCTTACTCAATCAACACTCATTATTCAATCAACGTAGTCATAAATTGACTTTACCGTTTCATACTTTTAATATATATAGAACACATCATGCTCTTTGCAATAAATATTTAAAATAATTCATCATCAAGTTCACATAACAAATAGGAACTGAAAGACTTGCCTTGATCGTTGTTTACCAATAACAGTTTAACAACTTACAGTTATCTGCACTACAGGTGCCCTACACAATTATATAATCATACACATCAACTATTAGTCACATAACAACACATAGTAATTGTAATGTAAACTCTACTCCACATCTCATAATCTTTCCTATTAATTAGCACACAATATTCAATTAGATTGTAATAACTTTTTGACTTATGTAATATTCGAAATTCATTCAAGTGTTTAAACCTTGCTAGGAATTATTATTGGTTTTATATTAAACCCATTTCATATTTTATAATATCCATTTCATTTGACTTAAAACACTTTTTACGTTCATTAACACTTATCACGGTGTTTCGACGTTTATTCGTCACACGCCCGATTTGCATCTTTTGGGTATGCTTACTATGCTTCTATAACTTATCTAATATATCATTATATTAATGTTAAGCGTCATTATATTTACTAACATTCATGTTTTATAACTTAGAAAAACATCTTTTATCGTCAAGAGCACTACACTAGCATACGTGCATGTCCGACGCCCTCCGATTGCCTCTGAAAACACAACATTCCTAAAGATGACCCTTTTGACCCTTCATACAAATTTCAAATTGAAACCCCTAAAGAATAAAAGTTGGCGGTCTACTCGTCCTCGTTCCGGATCATCTTGAATCATCTCAATCGGAGTTCTTATGAAAACGTTATGCTCATTTTAGTAAAATATGTCCGATTAGTTTTTTTTTTCCAAAATTCGGTTAAATACCTACGCCCCACCGTAGGAGCAGGTGTTTTTTTTACTATGGGGCCCGCCGAGACGGGGGTTCCTTTTGCTAATTCGCGATTTTTCATCCCAAACACTACAGAAAGCCAAATTAGGCCTACAAACTCCTTTCTAACAACCATACCAACCTACCCGAGGTGTAATATGTTTACAGAAACATAAACTAATGTTTCTAACACGTTTCTAACCACATAAACAACATAAATATCAAAGATTACAACCTTTAATTTCACTATTTCTCTTCTTCTTCTTTTGACATTCAAAGCGAAATTCTTCGCTGTGAATTCATTTTTAAACCAATTCAAGTAATTCTAATTGTGATAACTCATATTCTTAATCATACTAAAATACATGATCTATTTCAACAATAAATCATAACCAAACATCAATTTAATAGTTTAAAAAGCCATTTTTCAGAAATTATTACACATAAAATCATTATGAACCCAATTCCTCTTGTTTATCAAAATTATATGGATTGAATTGCTAGAACAACCATATAACTCATAATCAAACACTATGAACATGATTTTATCATGTTCATAATATCTTTGTGAATTGAAACCTTTGAACAACTATAAAAATCTCATGTAAGCGTATACATGAAAACATATAAACACCATATATGCATATAAATTCACAATCATGAAAACCTAATTTTACAAAGACTAAAGACAAAACATCCTAATTTAGTATAAGGGTTAGTTTGATACCTTTCTAGGTTGAATTAGGAGAAAAGATGGAGATGATGAAAGCTTTTCTTTTATTTTCTCAAGGTTTCCCTTCTTCTTCTTCTTCTTCTTCTTCTTCTTCTTCTTCTTCTTCTTCTTCCCTTTGTTCTTAGTTTAGACTTAGGTTTAGAAAAACTAACGTAACTTAGTGTATATACAATATACATATAACACATATAATGATAGAATATGTAACTCTCAATATAATTACATATACTAATTATAAATTGAATATATAAGTTACAAAAATTAGAATTTTAAAAGCCCTAAGGCTTGTTTGGCAAAACCATATTAAAATAATGACTTAATCATTCCTTAAGCCTTGTTTGGCAAAACATGATTAAAATAAGAATTTCAAAAGCTCTAAGGTTTTGTTTGGTAAAACAAAATTAAAACTCTTCTAATTTATTTTCATAAGTCATTTATAATATAGTTTATTGTCCCACATTGTTTACTTGGATTTCCATATCCAATCTTAATTAAATAAACTAATTACCACATACTAAATAAATTTCCCACTTAACCAAATATCACAAAATTATAATCTCATTATAATTTTATTTAATAATTAATATATCACTTTAATTATTAAATTACTTACATCAATATAGCAATTCATGTAATCTTTAACAACTCTCTAGCTGTTAAATTAAATTAGAGTATTATCTAATAAATTTAATTCACAAATATATACTATCAACAATCACATAAATAAAATATTTATTTAATTTAATAAATATTTTAAATTACAAATAAAATTCTGGATTATTACAATTATGGTAGCTTACAATCTTCCACCGTCAATGTGCATAAGGGATCCTTATCTTTTCTTGACTTTACTAATACCGGGGGATAAGAGTCCTACAAAAGACATCAACGTGTACCTTAGACCGTTAGTCGATGAACTTAAGATGTTGTGGGAAACATGTTGTGGACTATCACTGACTTTCCGGCACTTAGGATGGTCAGTGGTTGGTCAACCCATGGTAAATTGTCATGTCCAGTCTGTATAGGGGATGTGCAGGGCACACAACTACGTCATGGGCGAAAAACTTGTTTCTTTGGAACTACTCGAAGATTCTTGCCTGTTGAGCACAGTTATAGAAAGATGTCTACACAGTTCAATAGAAAAACAGAAAAGAAGGGGGTTGTTGGTCGCTTTGTCGGGCAACGATGTATTGGGATGGCTAAATAATTTGACATTTCCACCGCTTGGGAAGGAGCATGGTAAGTTGAAAGCAATAGGGTACGGTAAATCTCATAATTGGACACACTCGCCCATTTGGTTTGAGTTGCCATACTGGGGCACACTAGCACTTCGTCATTGCATAGATGTCATGCATACGGAGAAGAATGTGTTCGGGAAGTTGTTTTACACTGTGCTAGATACGATTGGTAAAACAAAAGACAATGATAAATCACGTAAAGACTTGGAGGAAATGAACATCAGGCGGGAATTGTGGCTCCATCCTAACAACTCAAAACCAAAAGCTCCATTTTGTCTTACCAAGAACAGGTTGAAAACATTTGCAAGTGGCTTAGTGCATTGAAGCTACCAGATGGTTATGCTTCTAACATCTCTCGATGTACTAAGGTTGAGCAGTTGAATATTACCGGATTCAAGAGTCATGAATGTCATGTATTCATGCAGAAGTTGATTCCAATTGCCTTTCGTGAAGTATTACCAAGGAATATTAATGATGCATTTACCGCACTTTCAAAATTTTTTCGGGATATTTGCTCTACTGTTATAAGGTACAATGATGTGGATCAAATGGAGAAAAATATAGTGTTGACAATGTGTAAGTTCAAAATGATCTTACCTCCAGGGTTCTTTGACTCGATGGGGCATTTGCCTATTCATTTGCCATATGAACTTAAGCTTGGAGGACCTAGAGTGCAATTACTATGGAAGATTAAAGGAAGTGGTTGTGCTCAATTATCCGGTGCTAAAAAGGTCGTTACATTTAAGTGTCATTTGGTTTGATACTACAAAGGGTGTTAAAGTTGATCGTAATAGAATCGTCACAGTAGATATAAAATCGAATTTACAGTCTGATGACGTATTTGTGTTAGCTAGCCAAGCAACTCAAGTGTACTACGCCCCTAATGTCGTAAATTATAGAACCCCACGGTATCAATTGTCCTGATGAAGACTCGGTCATTTGATGGTACAGATGACCCATTGCAAGAACAAGTTAGCAATCCCAACCACGTTCGCTATATGATGACGATGTGTTGGTTGATGATGTCGTTGGACGTACTCGACGTTGACGAGGTGGAGGAAGATGTGGTTGTTAGTCCGTATGTGGTGGTAGAAGATGATACTGAGGAAGAAATTGATACAAAAGAGGAAAAGATGAATCGTAAGATGGAAATGAAAATGATTTTGATTCGACGGGTTTGATTTACGCACTACTACACTAATTGGTGTTTTGTAAATATTATACAATGAACTTAGATATAATAATTGCAATGAAATTTAATTAATGTCATCGTATCTATGTTCATTATTTGAGAGTACGATATGCCTCGACATAGCGGTGGAGGTGGTGCAGGTGGTAGTGGGCCGGATCGGGCGACGGCTCCCAGGCGGGTCGTCTGCAGATGCTAGTGAGTTGATTTCTTATTTTGGCTCAGTAACGTGTTTTTTATAACTATATTATACATTCATTGACAATGTCATAACTATATTAAACATACAGATGCTAGACGTCAACGTCAGCGAGGGCCTAACCTCGGTCGATTAGGCCATTCGCCGACAGTGCCTGACGTCGTTCCAGTTGATGTCGGCTCGTCTGTGTAGGTTTCAACTATCACTTATATATGTTCAATCACGATGATATCAATTAAAATGTTCTTAATAAATTTGGTATTCTAGTATTATGGATCCTGTCGGTAAGGTAACCAGTACGCCATCCATCATGTTCAAGCGATCTCCCTCATCGGATGCATGCGATTTAGCCAGTACTCGCGCTACGATGCCGGCTTCATGGTGACAGTGTTGCGGGAGTTTCACGTAAAGTTAATTACATATATTAAATCAAGGTTCATGTTATTTTACATATTGTTCAAATAATTAATTATATGTATGTTATGTGTCGTTTGATAGAGATCTTTATAGATACTGAGACCGACATCACCGAGGCGGCGGATGGTGACGCCGTTATCATTGCCCACATCTCGAAGAATTATGTCGGCTGGCTGTACGAGATGCGACAGAGGGCAGTCCGGGCGATAGAAGAATCGCCCGAGACTACTTTGCGAGATCATCAGCCGCCGGCAGTATCAGATCCAGCATGGGCTGCGATGTGTGCGTACTGGGATGATGCTATGTTTAAGACCAAGTCAGAGTAGATGAAGAAGAATCGAGGCAAGCTGCGAGTTGTACATATTTTTGGCTCACAGTCATTTCAGGAGGTTAAAGCGGTATGTATTTATCTTTAGTTTAGTTTAATATTAAACTGCAACTATAGTAATTTAAGTTGATATTATTTAATGTATATGATTTAGGCCATGCGAGTAGCTTTCAATGACCTCCTACTATGATGGAGTTCGGGATAGAGTTCATGTCAAGGGCTCTACTTGAGTGGTCGACGATGTCTCCGGTGACCGCTATCTGGGTAATACATTTACTATAATAAATATTATTTAGGATAATATTACGTAATTTATATGATGATACCAAGATAACTCACATGTACATATATCAAATTATAGGAGCGATTTTAGAAGATCCGCAGCCAGCGTATAGCGTAGTTGCAGGCTGCTAGGGGCGATGCTGAGATGTTAGATTCCACCGTCCCTCCGCCCGAGATTAGTTTATCTCAGGACGAGGAAACGGCTCTTTGGGACGTGTCTCAGGATACTCCTACTAGTACTAGCGGCCGGTATCGAGTGCTGGGGTTACCGAGGATACCAAATTTATACACCGCCGGGAGGTATAATATTTTAGTTTATTTCTTGTTTATGAATATAGAAAATTCGCCATATTATTCATGTTATATTTATTTTTTTAGGTTTCTAGCCAACAGATGTCGTCAAGAGAGTTTCGTGGGACCGTCACATCTGGTATTTGGCAAACGATGCTTTGTTCCAGTGATGTTATGGTCATGTGTAAGAGAGGTTTGAGATCGATCTCATTGTTCCATCGTTAGGACACGCCACCTTCGCCTCTATCACCTTGCGTGGGACATTACAATTTGGTGCCACCGCCGAGAAATACGGGTATCCCCTCGAGAGGTGCAATGCAATACGCGACAAGATTGTTCGGATGGTGGTTACCTTAGTCGAGGACGCGTTTGGGCCGATGTTGAGTCGACCCTCATTGCTTTCAAGTATACTATTCGCTTTAAATTCAAATATATATTCGGATGTAATTTAATTTTCATTTAGTTATCTTTAAATCGAATCATATATATGGACTAATGAGTTACATTATATTTTATCAACAGTATGCGATTTGTTTTGACGGACGAGCGGGATGACGATGGTGGCGATTTTCATACTCGGGCGTCGATGCTCCGAATGATGATCCTCCTCATACCGGGGGCTCTACTAGTTTTACTTAGTTTACATTCGTTTGTAGTTTACATTATTTTTGATGTATTGTAGTTTAAACCTTGGCATTTAGTTTAATTTAGCTTAATGAGATATTTGATATACATTAGTTTAGATTAATGGGATGTTTTTGACCTTTTTACTTATCATTTAGTTGGTTTTTGACATATTTTCGGCCTTGGTAATTGTAATTCGTGTTATTGGTTATATTGTTAGCTTGTGTATGTGCATGTGCTATTGGAATACAAGTACAGGTATAAGATGTGGGTTAAATCCCTAGATATTGCAAAAATAAATAAAATATTAAAAAAAATTACTATTCTTGACGGAATAGTACTATTATCGACGGAATTCCATCAAAAATACGCATTTCCCTATTTTTGTAATGCTCCCACGTGTCATGCTTATCACCGACCGAATACTCTCGACCGAAGCTTTTCAGTCGGACATATAGTACCCTCGACCGAATATTCAGTCGATGATAAGTCCGTCGAGGTTAAGTATCCCCGACCGAAAGATCGACGGACTTAATTTTGACCTGCTTATATACGACCGAATTTCTGACCAAACATTCCATCGAAAATAAGGTTAACCTCGACGGAATATGCTTATTACCGACGGAAGATTCCGTCGGAAATAACCCTTTTTGTTGTAGTGGACAGAATTATCTTTTTATAAAATAACGGCGAAAGTTTTATCGTTAAACTGTTGAACTACCTGGTGGTAAAAGTCTGAATATGTCTGGGTCGCATGCGTAGTAGTAATACGGTATTAATTGTTGATGCTTACATGAGAAGCCACTCAATTATACTCAATTATTACCACAGTAGTTGTTGCATAATATCTCTCATATTATTGATTCAATTTTTTTCACATTATCATCTGCATAATATCTTATATTATAATTGAGACGACAAAGTTATTAATATTTTTATTTACAATATTGACAATGTCTAGAAAGTTCTGTGAAGGAGAGGTTTGGTTACCTAATTGCGTGCCAATAGGGAGAAATCCTTATCGGAAAGCCCCCTCTTTCTTGGGAATGATCTGGTTGTTAAATATTGTGAGTTATAATATTAATGATGATTAAGTTCGTGTTGAATAAAGATGAAATTGATATTTCCGTAATGTTGGGATTATTAGTGTTAGTGGAAATTAACATCTATTTCGATAATAATGGATGTCTAGAGGTTATATTGACTAATCGGGTAATTAATCGGATAAATGAGCAATTAATTGCTATTAATTCACATGCTTATAAATATTTGTTCACATGTGTGTACTATTGATTCACATGCATGTACTATTAGGAGAGGTGGTGCAAGATTGATAATACTTGCATTACTAAACTAAAAATGGAGGTATAGATGAAGGTACTATACTGTAATTATTTTTTTCTAATGATTGTACTATTGAGTCACATTATTGTACTATTGATTCACATGATATACTATTAGGGGAGGTGGTGCAAGTTTGATAATACTTGCAGGACTAAATTAAAAATGAAGGAAAAGATGAAGGTATTATACTGTAATATTTCGAGCCCCAAAACGTGCAATTATCGAAACTATGTTTTTCTATAAATAGAAGCTCATTCTTCTTTAATTCTCACCAATTCCCTAAGACTTACAAGAGCAATTATAGAAAGAGAAGCTTTAGAGAGAAAGTAGAAGAGAAGTCTGCTACCTCACTATTCCAGTATCAAGTCTTCTTCTGAGGTAAGGGATATTATTTTTTTCAGTATTCATAGGAATAATATTATCTTCCATACTCTGTAGTATGTGAGTAATATTATTTCATCTCGTATTCCTCATTGTACCCTCATTTTGTTAAAATATTGCTTCTATACTCCGTGAAATTAGTAGAATATCCTTGAAATTTGTGCTTCATCTAGTATCGTTTCACAAGGATATTTTCTGCACATTCTTGTTAAATTTTAAGCTTTTCATGCCGGAGTACTGTCCATGAGTAGTATTCATTTTTATGGTACTATTCATAAAGTACTATTCACGGGGTACTATTCACAAAGTACTTTTCACGGGTACTACTCATAAAGTACTATTCACGAGTACTATTCACAAAGTACTATTCACTGGGTACTATTCCCAAAGTACTATTCACGGGGTACTATTCATAAAGTACTATTCACAAAGTACTATTCACTTGGGTACTATTCACCCAGGGAATTATTCATGACAAAAATTGATTTCTTTGTTGTCCAAATCATTTTTGATACAATATTATTCTTGAATTTTACTCCACAAAGCAGTATCATGTTGAAAATTTGGATATTATTGAATTCTGGATAAATTAAGTTATAATCTTTAAAAATTTATCATTTGCTTTCTTTTAATTGAATTCTTATATCATTGTCATCATCCTCATGCTTATATTGTTATAAAAGTCATATGTGGCTTACGTGCATAGATGTACTATTGATTGGTATGATTATGACCAGGGATTATTCGGTATACTCATGACCATAATGTTACAAATGATGTGGTAAAAATCCTCATTGGCCTGTAGTGCATTGATGGACAGTTGTTGGTATGATTATGACCAGGGATTATTTGGTATAATCATGACCATTGATGATTACATGAATATCCTTGGCCCATAGTGCAGGGATGATTCGATGATGTGGTTTATTTATTAAGCCGAGTCTCAACGATAAAATTGATGATAAACTTTTTAAATCATAGAAGATAGTAGATATCATGCTCTACTTGACTCTTCTAATGGATTGCTTGTTCTATTGCAGTTAAACTTGATGTTTATTATATTTTATCAGTTTAACACTGTTGAAGGCTAATGATAATTTATTCTGCATTATCTTAGTCATAATATTTCTTACTGGGCTAGTTGAGCTCACCCTTTTGCTTTCATTGTTCTCTTTAGGAAATGAGAACGTAGTTGGGACTAGTCGGGGAACGGAGTGATGGTCCAGATGTTTGCATTAGTAGTCCTCACTATTCAGTAAAATAGTGTGATAATAATTGTAATGAGGACTTTATTTGAGTTTGGATACTCTCTACGAGACATTATCCGTTTTGAAACTCTCAGCTACGTTTTGTCGTACTGTATAAAAGAAGTTTGTATTTAAATTTTGTACCGTGTATTTGGCGACTCAAGATGGGTGATGTATACCTATTTTGGGGGCGTCACAGTTGGTATCAAAGCTTAGGGATATGATCCCTGGCTGAGATGTGATACTAGAAATAGGAGGGGAGAGATGGAAAATTCCTTCGCTAGTATGACCTACCTAAGTTTATTTAGTATTTATTTGGTCGATCAGAGTATAGGGATAATATGTGACATGTCAATTAACCCTTGTTTTGTGGCAGTATTTAAAAATGGCATCCGAAAATGTTGAGATAAGCAATGAAGCACATGAGACCGTTGAGTCACCAATGATCAATACTCAGGATAATGTGCATCAGGATGGCAATAATCCTAAAGAAAACAACAACGCTGACCAAATGATGAACGATGGGATGTTCAGAGGCTTTATGCAATTCATGCAACATCAGGCGAGAGCGGCTCCTGTTCAAAATACAGGTGGAAACACTGGCAACTCTCAGATGGTCACCGCTAAATAGTTCAAGGAGCTGGGACCACCGGAGTTTATTGGAGAGCCAAAACCACTTAATGCGGAGACGTGGATAAAGCAGATCACCAAGATATTTGATGTCTTGGGATGCTCCGAGGAGCAAAAGGTTCCCTTTGCCACCTTTATATTGCGAGGAAAGGCAGATTACTAGTGGGAATTCCAGAAAGCGTACTCAACTCCGCCGACTGCTTTGAAGATGTCTTGGGAGAAATTCCAAGAAGCATTCAACGACAAGTACTTTCCCAAAAGTGTTCGTCATATGAAGGAGGTAGAGTTCATCAAGCTGGAGCGAAACAATATGACCATGTCACAAGATCTGAAGCTAAGTTTTTCGAGTTGTCCGGTTTGCGTCCCACTTGGTTGATAATGAGGAGAGAATGACGGATGTTTCTAAGAGGTTTGAATCGAGATACCGCAATACTTAAATTCTCACAAACTGTGTTTGTATTCGGATGTTGTAAATAGGGCTCGATTATTGGAGTGCGATAATGAGTCAACCCAACCAAGAGAGAGCAATGACAAAATAATAATAACTAAAGTGGTAGCGATCATTGAAGCGGTGACAACAAACGTGGTGGAAATCAACATGCCGAAATGGTAACCACTTCAAATGGTAATCATGGACAAGACAATAAAAGTGGAAATTTCAAGAAGAGGAGATTCAATAATGATGGAACGTCGCCAAGACCTTTTGTTGTTTAGGATGGGAGCGACCATCGATCGTATGTTATAAATGCAGAGGGAGGGACACATCATCCAAATCTGCACGCAGCAATTCAAAGCATGTTACAATTATGGAAGAGAAGGTCACCACTGGCCGATTTTGTCATTCATCAAGTCAATTTCACCGGGATGGAGGCATCAAAGGTCGTCCCAGACAAGACAAAACCGGTAGTTCAACGGAGAGCATTTGTCGTAACTTCCCAAAAAGTGAGGAATCCAAACAAGGTGATCACAGGTAAGCTATTCATAAACTCTAGCAAAGTCTATACCTTATTTGATCTGGGTTCTACCCATTCTTTTATTTCTCTACTTGCGCTCAACGTTTAAATTTGACTCGGAGAAATTAGACTTTGACTTATCTGTTGAAACTCCGTTAGGAGGAACCTTCATTACATCAACTGTGTATAAGTCTTGTTTGATTCAAATCCAGAACCATATCGTTACCTATCAATCTTATTTCCTTAAAATACTTGCATTTGACGTGATTACAGGATTGATTGGTTAACTACGATCATGCTAAAATTGATTGTTTTCGTAAGGTTGTTAGCTTTCATATTCCTAATAAACCTATTATGCGAATTCAAGCGACCAAACTATTAAAATCAATCACGGTCATCTCAAGCCATAAAGCTATTCGTTTATTGAAAAAGCGGATGTCAAGCTTTCTTAGCTCATGCCACATATTTAAACAAAATACGTAAGATTTGAATGATATTTCTATTATTAATAAATTTCTCGACGATTATTCCCGAAGAACTTCCCGGCCTACCCTCGGAGCACGAAATCGAGTTTGGTATCGACCTTGAACCGTGACAAAACCCATTTCCAAAGACCCATATCTAATGGCACCTATTGAACTTCGTGGAGTTAAAAACCCAATGCGCAGGAATTGTTAGACATCGGTTTCATTCGACCTAGTACGTCTCCTTGGGGTACTTACATTCTATTCGTGAAAAGAAATATGGAAGTATGCGACTTTGTATTGATTATCGACAGTTGAATCATGTCACCATCAAAAATAGGTACCCGTTGCCTCGCATTGAAGACCTGTTTGACCAGTTACAAGGCACCAAGTTCTTTTCAAAGATCGATCTTCATTCTAGATATCATCAGTTGAAGATTAAAACTGATGACATTCCAAAGACTGCTTTCAGAACTCGGTACGAGCATTACGAATTCCTAGTCATGTCTTTTGGATTGACTAATGCTCCTTCTGCCTTCATGGATATGATGAACCGAGTATTCAAGGAATATTTGGATCACTTTGTGGTTGTCTTTATTGATGACATCCTCATTTACTCCAAAAGTCGTGAAGATCATGAGCAACACCTGAGGCTAATACTCCAAAATCTTTATGAAAACAAGTTATATGCCAAGTTAAAGAAATTCGAGTTCTAGCTTGAGGAAGTAACATTCCTTGGGCACGTGATATCAAATCATGGAATATCTGTTGACCCGGCAAAGATTGAAGCAATTCAAAGCTGGGAGCAACCTAAGTCAGTGACCGAAGTACGTAGCTTTCTCGGCTTAGCTGGTTATTATCGGAGATTCGTAGAAGGGTTTTCTTGAATCACTACTCCATTAACTCAGTTGACTCGGAAAGATATAAAATTCGGTTGGAGCGAGGAATGTGAGAAGAGTTTTCAAGAACTCAAGAGGAGACTTATTTCAGCACTTGTTCTATGACGGCCCCGAATCCGAGGTCCCGAATCACCGCGGATCCGGTTCGATCATTTTATACAACTATTACTATTTGCAGAAGATATAAACATAAATTGTATATACAATAACTTTACACACTATTCCCCAAGGTCGAGTAACCTTAACTTAATACACAATTCATAAATTTTCTAACAAATAACATTATTATTATACAATTCAATTACAAATCTACTACTACACATATACTAAAAGTGGAACCATCTTGAACCTTTCCTTGTATCCGACGTATTCGCCTTAATCTGCAATGTTTTATCATAATATAGCAAGGGTGAGCATAAAAATTGCCCGGCAAGTTTAAGTTCAATAATATAACGATATATCATGATTGAAAGAGTCTGAATAATAAGTGGCTATAATTCAACAATATAATCGCGTGAACTAAGAGAACAAATTTATGATTCGAAAAAGTATTATACATGAATAAATATATCTAAAGCAACCGGTAATGAAGGTGATCACCTTTCATATACGACTTATATATCTAATATGTATGAGTACAATTCATGGCAACCAAAGAATGATTAACCATAAGCATATCCAAATGAAACAACTCTTAGTAGAGTTAAGTAAAAATAAACTTGCACTGAGCTGATTGATTACCGCTACACGCAATTTATATCGCCTTATCCAAGACCTAATATTAATAATATAGATCTCAATATTAGAATAATATCATCACAATATAGTATTATTATATATATACATACCTACACGTAATAACCTAAACACATAACACATAATACATAACCCTATCACTATTACATACATAATACACTGTGATCAAGTCAAACTATATCATCTTTACTTGAATCAGGATAAAATTCTAACGTCGCGGCGGCCTAATGGACTTTTATCGAGTCTAAGTTCAATTAAACTCGACTAATACTTAACAATTAACTCGGATAATTTTAATAATACCAAAATATTTTCATAAGTTCCTAATAATTTTCAAATAATTATTATCATTTATCTTGATTTTTCAATCATTAAAAACGTATTTAAATGAATTAAATACCACATAATTCTTTTATCATTAATATTTATTTATTATCAAATATTAATGAAATATATGTCATAATATTATAATATATTTATAATATCACAAAGTATTTTTAATACTTTAAAATCATATTTATATGATTTTTAAACCTTTAAATTCATTATCCGATAATTGCTTTTAATATTAAAATATTAATATTTTCATGACAAAATATCAAAAGTTATAGTTTATAACTTAAAATATTTTTATAACACTTAAATCATTTTTATATGATTTATAAATCATTTATTCTATTTTTCCATAATTTATTTAATATATTTATTAAATAAACTAATTATCATTAATATTGATTAATTAATGAAATTCATCCTAAAATATTAAAAGTCACTGAAAATATCTTTAAATATTTTCTTATACCATAATATTATTTTTCATGATTTTTCATGTATTTAAATTATTTATTTAATATTATAATTAAATAAATTAAATACCATTTATATTCAAAAATATTAAATATTTATGAAATATACTCTACATAATTAAAAACTATTTTTCAATATTTAAAATAATTTTTCAGAATTTATTACGTATTTTTAATCATTAAAAACCATTTTTATCTATTTTTAAATAATTTTTAGAAATTCAGTAATTAAAATAAATAGAAACCGTCGCTAAAGGACCCTATAGCGACAGACCCGTCGCTATAGGTGTTCTTGGCCTGTTCTTGAGTGTTCTTGAGCTTCATAGTCAGACAACAAGGTGGGTTGTTTGACCGGTTCTAATCCTATGTTCTAGTTAAATTCTGTACTGGTAATGGTGTTATAGTTATAGTATAAGTGTTATACTACAACTATCAATTGAGTTCATGGCCGAAACGTTACTTAATCGAGAGATCTACGTTAGAAGGCATGTTCGAAGCTTTTCTTCATTTCTGGGTTTTCCAGAAATGAAGAACAGTTGTTAGGTCTTACTTTGAGCCTCCGAATCTAGACCTTCCAGGTATTATTAATGTAATATTAAGGTTCCATTGTGTAGTACTCATGTCCCTGAACAACTACATAACCTCAGATCATCTTAACAACAACAGATCTAAGCTATCAAGGCCGGTCAAACTAGTGGTCAGTAAACGGGTCTTGAAGATTCTGGGTTACCCAGAATCTCCTTCCGGCATGTAGGTCAACAGTTGTTTGACCATGTATACATTTGATTCTGACTATGATCTAAGTGATCTAGTGGTTTGAGAATGTAGATAACATGTCAGAATACAATACCAAAACAACAACATGGCCAAAAAAATAAAACGACTGCAAGATCAGAGGCTTGCAAAATCTTGTCAGGGGTTACTGAGATTTCTGGGCTGCCTAGAAATCAGTTTTTGTGAACGATCAACGAGGTTTGACCGCTCGTATCTCTCAATATATTAATGATCTGGTCTTGTTTCTAGTTTCAGATCACAGACAACATGTCATAGAACATATGTAAAACATAAAACCACAAAAATCAAAAATAGAGAAGGATTTACAGGCCCTGACATTAGCTTGTCAGGCCATCATTTTCCAGTTTTTTCCAGATTTCTATAATCATCAAATCTGAGCATCAAAATGATATGGATCTAGGTTTTGACCACCCAAATCATCAAGTGACACCCTCTAGCACATATCTAAACAACAAACAACAACATTAACTTAAGATCACAAATTTCAAAATTTTAGGGTTCTTATACCTTTCAAGCTTGATATTTGATTTCTGACTTTGTGATCTAATCTTGGTAAGTTATAAACTGATCATGGCTTAGCTCTTCACTCCCTCTCACACTAGATTTCGAAAAGTTAGAGAGAGAAGGGACTTGGAGAAAATGAAATTGAAAGTATGCATTTTCTCTCTTAATCTAATATACATGGCATGATTCAATGTATCTAGTTGCTAGGTGTCCCCAAATCGATCTTGGATGATTTAATGCACATGGGATAAACATTAGAGTAATGAGTCGCCAAGATTGCCATATCTTTTGCTTAGGTTTTAAGAAAAGGGTATTTTAGTCATTTTGCATAACATTTTAATGGCATTCTAGTAAATGGGCAAACCCTTAGGGTTTAGGGTTTGGTTTAGGGTTTAGGGTTTGAACCATTTTAGGGTTTGAGGTTTAACCCTTAACTTTGAAATTTAATTTCTAACATTTCCAAATTTTCGGTTTAAAATAGAAAATTAATATTTCTAAATTATAATTAGGATTGTCAAATTATATTAAAATTTCTTAATCATAATTTTAATCTTGCTAATTAGGATAACATTTCCTAATTAAAATGATAATTTAGCAATTCGGATCAAAATTGCTCATTAGGGTTTACAAACCAAAAATTAGGGTTTCTAATAGAAAAATAATTTCCTAATTTAGAAATTAGATTTCGTAATTAGATTAGGATTTGCTAATTAATTAAGCTTTACCCTAACTAATCTTATAATTATTTACACTTACGCCATTAAGTTCTCACTTTAGGATTTTCCCGGAACTGAATTTAGGGTTTCCAGAACCGGTTTCTAGGATTTCTTATTAATCACTAGGGTTATCTAACCGAACGTTGATGTTCTTAATATATAATTAGGGTTTGTTATGGATATCGTTTATCTAGTTAACCCTTGACCCTACACCACATCATGCACACATATACACGTAACATAAACACTTATTCCTAATCTCGAATAATTCACTTAAATTCTTCATGTAATTTTGAAATCCTCAAAATGCATTCTAAAAATATCAAACGATACACTTATTTTTTCTCGCATCTAGGTTCTAATTTTGTACCTTAAATCAATAAATAAATTTTTAAAAATATTCTAAATTTCTCGGGTTGTCACATGTTCGACAATACCATCCGCTCGAGAGGATTTGTCATCTACTGATGATGCTTGTGCAAAGGGCTAGGATGTGTTCTTATGCAACATGAGAAATTCATAACTTATGCCTCACGACAACTAAAAGAATATGAGAGGAATTATCCTACTCATCATCTAGAGTTGGCAGCTGTCGTTTTTGCTTTTAAGATTTGGAGGCATTACCTATATGGAGAGAAGGTGGAGATCTATATGGATCATAAAAGCCTCAAATATTTGTTCACTCAAAAGGAACTTAACATGCAGCAACGACGATGGCTTGAGCTATTGAAAGATTACGATCATACCATTCAATACCATCATGGAAAAGCGAACGTAGTAGCTAACGCATTGAGTAGAAGATCATATGCGGATACAAGTGCGATATTGTCAACGCAAAGGCCCATTTTGTATGACTTACAAAGGATGGAGATAGAGTTAAAGACTCCATGGACCCATGTGATGATGGCGAATATACGAGTAGAACCAACTTTAATCGATAAAGTTAAAAGTCGCTCAAGCTACAGGAATTCGGAGCCGATGCGTTTAAGGAAGAAAGTGCAAGAAGTGTGCTATAGGAAGCAAGAATTGATGAAGAAGGAATATTTGAGTCAACTCCGGACTTTGTGTTCTAACGATTACGACTTGAAGTATAAAATACTGCTGGAGGTGCACAACACACTGTTTGCAATCCATCCTGGGAGTACCAAAGTGTATCATGATCTTCGACATACATTTTGGTGTAGCAATATGAAGAGAGAGATGGTGGGGTTTATCTCAAGGTGTCTAACTTGTCAACAAGTCAAGAAGGAGCATCAAGTGCCAAAAGGTCCATTGTAACCACATGAAATTCCAGAATGGAAGTGGGAGCACATTACCATTGATTTTGTTACTGGTCTTCCCAAGGTTTCTTAAGGCATAGATGCGATTTGGGTCATTGTTGATAGATTGACCAAGTCTACTCATTTCTTACCGATGCGAGAAACTTATACACTTGAACGTCTTGCTCGTATGTACATAAACGAGATTGTAAGATTGTATGGTATGCCAGTATCCATAGTTTCTGATCGAGACCCAAGATTCACTTCACAATTTTGGGTTAGTTTGCAAAAAGCTATGGGCATGGATTTATGATTTAGTTCGGCATATCATCCTCAAACGAACGGGCAGTCATAGAGGACTATTCAAACTTTTGAAGATTTATTAAGACTTTGTGTCCTTGACTTCAAAGGAAGTTGGGACAAGTTCTTACCATTGGTGGAGTTTTCCTACAACAACAGTTATCAAGCAAGTATTAGCATGGCTCCATTTGAGGCGTTATATGGAAGAAAGTGTCGTTCTCCAGTATGTTGGGATGAGGTGGGTGAAGCAACGTTGTTGGGACCGGAGTTGGTACGTATGACTACGAAAAAGATTCAAACGATCCGACAACGTATAAACTCTTGAACCACATTATTGAATTAGAACCGGATGAGATAGCGGAAGACTTAACGTATGAAGAGGTACCTGTTAAAATTTTTGATAAGAAGGATCATATTCTACACTCCATGGTTATACCTCAAGTCAAAGTTTTGTGAAGAAACCATGATGTTGAGGAAATGACCTGGGAGTTAGAATCTGAAATGAAGTCAAGGTATCCTCACCTCTTCGACATACCAGGTACGCACCCTAATTTCGAGGACAAAATTTCATAAAAATGGGAGGTTGTAAGATCCCCAACTTTTATGAATAAAGATTAATTCTTCTCGAAATATACTTTTGAATATTATAGTATGGATTTGATATAATGTTATAGTTGTTGGTATTATTTACAAATTTTGCAAAGTAAGCAAGTGGTTATATAATATTCATTTGGTCGGGGAATATTCGTTTTAACAGGGAATATTCTTACGAAGGCACAATCATTGGTGGACCCCACAACGGAAGTATTGTCGTAGTTAGAAAACGACATAATTATCTTTTTATAAAAATAACGGTAAAAGTTTTAACGTTAAACCGTTGAACTACCCTAATTGGTAAAAGTATAGTAATACGCGTGGTTGCATAGTAGCACACAAGATTGATTGTTGATGCTTACGTGAGAAGTCACTCGCTTATACTCAATTATTGCTCTGATGAGTTACTGCATAATATCTCTCATATTATTGATTCAACTATTGTCACAATATCATCTGCATAATATCTTATATTATTAAATCAATAATTGAGACGAGAAAGTTATGCATATTATAATTTACAGTATTGACAATGTCTAGAAAGTTATGTCAAGGAGTGGTTTGGTCACCTAATTGCGCGCCAATAGAAAGAAATCCTTATCAAAAAGCCCCCTCTTTTCTAGGAATGATCTGGTTGTTAAATATTGTGAGTTATAATATTAATGATGAATAAGTTCGTGTTGATTAAAGATGAAATTTATATTTCCATTAATCCTAAAGAAAACAACAACGCTGACCAAATGATGAACGATGGGATGTTCAGAGGCTTTATGCAATTCATGCAACATCAGGCGAGAGCGGCTCCTGTTCAAAATGCAGGTGGAAACACTGGCAACTCTCAGATGGTCACCGCTAAATAGTTCAAGGAGCTGGGACCACCGGAGTTTATTGGAGAGCCAAAACCACTTAATGCGGAGACGTGGATAAAGCAGATCACCAAGATATTTGATGTCTTGGGATGCTCCGAGGAGCAAAAGGTTCCCTTTGCCACCTTTATATTGCGAGGAAAGGCAGATTACTAGTGGGAATCGGTAAAGCGTACTCAACCTGCCGCACTGAAGATGTCTTGGGAGAAATTCCAAGAACTGTTCAACGACAAGTACTTTCCCAAAAGTGTTCGTCATATGAAGGAGGTAGAGTTCATCAAGCTGGAGCGAAACAATATGACCATGTCACAGTACGAAGCTAAGTTTTTCGAGTTGTCCCGGTTTGCGTCCCACTTGGTTGATAATGAGGAGAGAATGACGCGGATGTTTCTAAGAGGTTTGAATCCCGAGATACCGCAATACTTAAATTCTCACAAACTGTGTTTGTATTCAGATGTTGTAAATAGGGCTCAGTTATTGGAGTGCGATAATGAGTCAACCCAACCAAGAGAGAGCAGCCGACAAAATAATAATACCAGTGGTAGCAGTCATCGAAGCGGTGACAACAAACGTGGTGGAAATCAACATGCCAGAAATGGTAACCACTTCAGTGGTAATCATGGACAAGACAATAAAAGTGGAAATTTCAAGAAGAGGAGATTCAATAATGATGGAACGACGTCAGCACCCGCACCTGTTGTTAAGGATGGGGAACGACCATCGGTCGTATGTTACAAATGCAGAGGGGAGGGACACATCAGTCCAAACTGTACGCAGCAGTCCAAAGCATGTTACAATTATGGAAGAGAAGGTCACCTAGCCCGATTTTGTCATTCACTGAAGTCAATTTCAGCTGGGATGGAGGCATCAAAGGTCGTCCCAGACAAGACAAAACCGGTAGTTCAACGGAGAGCATTTGTCGTAACTTCCCAAAAAGTGAGGAATCCAAACAAGGTGATCACAGGTAAGCTATTCATAAACTCTAGCAAAGTCTATACCTTATTTGATACCGGTTCTACCCATTCTTTTATTTCTCCTACTTGCGTTCAACGTTTAAATTTGACTCCGGAGAAATTAGACTTTGACTTATCTGTTGAAACTCCGTTAGGAGGAACCTTCATTACATCAACTGTGTATAAGTCTTGTTTGATTCAAATCGGTAACCGCACGTTACCTATCAATCTTATTTCCTTAAAAATACTTGCATTTGACGTGATTCTAGGGATTGATTGGTTAACTACGCATCATGCTAAAATTGATTGTTTTCGTAAGGTTGTTAGCTTTCATATTCCTAATAAACCTATTATGCGAATTCAAGCGACCAAACTATTAAAATCAATCACGGTCATCTCAAGCCATAAAGCTATTCGTTTATTGAAAAACAGATGTCAAGCTTTCTTAGCTCATGCCACATATTTAAACAAAAATACGTAAGATTTGAATGATATTTCTATTATTAATAAATTTCCTGACGTATTCCCCGAAGAACTTCCTGGCCTACCCCTGGAGCCTGAAATCGAGTTTGGTATCGACCTTGAACCCGGTACAAAACCCATTTCCAAAGACCCATATCTAATGGCACCTATTGAACTTCAGGAGTTAAAAACCCAACTGCAGGAATTGTTAGACATCGGTTTCATTCGACCTAGTACGTCTCCTTGGGGTACTTCTGTTCTATTCGTGAAAAAGAAATATGGAAGTATGCGACTTTGTATTGATTATCGACAGTTGAATCATGTCACCATCAAAAATAGGTACCCGTTGCCTCGCATTGAAGACCTGTTTGACCAGTTACAAGGCACCAAGTTCTTTTCAAAGATCGATCTTCATTCTAGATATCATCAGTTGAAGATTAAAACTGATGACATTCCAAAGATCGCTTCAGAACTCCTCATTTGCGAGCATTACGAATTCTAGTCATGTCTTTTGGATTGACTAATGCCCTTACGCCTTCATGGATATGATGAACCGAGTATTCAAGGAATATTTGGATCACTTTGTGGTTGTCTTTATTGATGACATCCTCATTTACTCCAAAAGTCGTGAAGATCATGAAAGCAACACCGAGGCTAATACTCCAAAATCTTTATGAAAACAAGTTATATGCCGAGTTAAAGAAATTGAGTTCTAGCTTGAGGAAGTAACATTCCTTGGGCACGTGATATCAAATCATGGAATATCTGTTGACCTAAGAAAGATTGAAGTAATTCAAAGTAGGGAGCAACCTAAGTCGTCAATGAAAAGCACGTAGCTTTCTCGGCTTAGCTGGTTATTATCGGAGATTCGTAGAAGGGTTTTCTTGAATCACTACTCCATTAACTCAGTTGACTCGGAAAGATATAAAATTCGGTTGGAGCGAGGAATGTGAGAAGAGTTTTCAAGAACTCAAGAGGAGACTTATTTCAGCACTTGTTCTATGACGGCCCCGAATCCGAGGTCCCGAATCACCGCGGATCCGGTTCGATCATTTTATACAACTATTACTATTTGCAGAAGATATAAACATAAATTGTATATACAATAACTTTACACACTATTCCCCAAGGTCGAGTAACCTTAACTTAATACACAATTCATAAATTTTCTAACAAATAACATTATTATTATACAATTCAATTACAAATCTACTACACACATATACTAAAGCTGGAACTGTCTTGAACCTTTCCTTGTATCCGACGTATTCGCCTTAATCTGCAATGTTTTATCATAATATAGCAAGGGTGAGCATAAAAATTGCCCGGCAAGTTTAAGTTCAATAATATAACGATATATCATGATTGAAAGAGTCTGAATAATAAGCTGGCTATAATTCAACAATATAACTGTGAACTAGCAGGAACAAATTTATGACTGAAAAAGTATTATACATGAACAAATATATCTAAACCAACTGGTAATGAAGGTGATCAGCCTTTCATACCTGACTTATACATGCAATATGTACAGAGTACAATTCATGGCAACCAGCAATGATTAACCATAAGCATATCCAAATGAAACAACTCTTAGTAGAGTTAAGTAAAAATAAACTTGCCTGAACCGTTGATTACCGCTACGCAATTTATATCGCCTTATCCGAAGACCTAATATTAATAATATAGATCTCCAATATTAGAATAATATCATCACAATATAGTATTATTATATATATACATACCTACACAGAATAACCTAAACACATAACACATAATACATAACCCTATCAGTCTATTACATACATAATACACGGTATCAAGTCAAACTATATCAGTCTTACTTGAATCCGACAAAATTCTAACGTCACGACGGTCTAGTCGGACTTTTATCGAGTCTAAGTTCAATTAAACTCTGACTAATACTTAACAATTAACTCAGATAATTTTAATAACAGTCAAAATATTTTTCATAAGTTCCTAATAATTTTCAAATAATTATTATCATTTATCTTGATTTTTCAATCATTAAAAACGTATTTAAATGAATTAAATACCACATAATTCTTTTATCATTAATATTTATTTATTATCAAATATTAATGAAATACATGTCATAATATTATAATATATTTATAATATCACAAAGTATTTTTAATACTTTAAAATCATATTTATATGATTTTTAAACCTTTAAATTCATTATCCGATAATTGCTTTTAATATTAAAATATTAATATTTTCATGACAAAATATCAAAAGTTATAGTTTATAACTTAAAATATTTTTATAACACTTAAATCATTTTTATATGATTTATAAATCATTTATTCTATTTTTCCATAATTTATTTAATATATTTATTAAATAAACTAATTATCATTAATATTGATTAATTAATGAAATTCATCCTAAAATATTAAAAGTCAATTGAAAATATCTTTAAATATTTTCTTATACCATAATATTATTTTTCATGATTTTTCATGTATTTAAATCATTTATTTAATATTATAATTAAATAAATTAAATACCATTTATATTCCAAAAATATTAAATATTTATGAAATATACTCTACATAATTAAAACTATTTTTCAATATTTAAAATAATTTTTCGTAATTTATTACGTATTTTTAATCATTAAAAACCATTTTTATCTATTTTTAAATAATTTTTAGAAATTGTAATTAAAATAAATAGAAACTGTCGCTTAAAGGATCCTATAGCTGACAGCATCTGGCCATTATAGGTGTTCTTGGCCCGTTCTTGAGTGTTCTTGAGCTTCATAATGAACAACAAGGTGGGTTGTTTGTGGGTTCTAATCCTATGTTCTAGTTAAATTCTGTACTGGTAATGGTGTTATAGTTATAGTATAAGTGTTATACTACAACTATCAATTGAGTTCATGGCCGAAACGTTACTTAATCGAGAGATCTACGCTGCAGAAAGGCATGTCTGAGCTTTTCTTCATTTCTGGGTTTTCCAGAAATGAAGAACAGTTGTTAGGTCTTACTTTGAGCCTCCGAATCTAGACCTTCCAGGTATTATTAATGTAATATTAAGGTTCCATTTGTAGTACTCATGTCCTCGAACAACTACATAACCTCGGATCATCTTAACAACAACAGATCTAAGCTATCAAGGCCGGTCAAACTAGTGGTCAGTAAACGGGTCTTGAAGATTCTGGGTTACCCAGAATCTCCTTCCGGCATGTAGGTCAACAGTTGTTTGACCATGTATACATTTGATTCTGACTATGATCTAAGTGATCTAGTGGTTTGAGAATGTAGATAACATGTCAGAATACAATACCAAAACAACAACATGGCCAAAAAAATAAAAAGCATTGCAAGATCGAGGCTTGCAAAAATCTTGTCGGGGTTCTTTGAGATTTCGAAATTTGCTAGAAATCGATTTTTGTGAAACGATCAACGAGGTTTGACCGCTTTCGTATCTCTCAATATATTAATGATCTGGTCTTGTTTCTAGTTTCAGATCACAGACAACATGTCATAGAACATATGTAAAACATAAAACCACAAAAATCAAAAATAGAGAAGGATTTACAGGCCCTGACATTAGCTTGTCAGGCCATCATTTTCCAGTTTTTTCCAGATTTCTATAATCATCAAATCTGAGCATCAAAATGATATGGATCTAGGTTTTGACCACCCAAATCATCAAGTGACACCCTCTAGCACATATCTAAACAACAAACAACAACATTAACTTAAGATCACAAATTTCAAAATTTTAGGGTTCTTATACCTTTCAAGCTTGATATTTGATTTCTGACTTTGTGATCTAATCTTGGTAAGTTATAAACTGATCATGGCTTAGCTCTTCACTCCCTCTCACACTAGATTTCGAAAAGTTAGAGAGAGAAGGGACTTGGAGAAAATGAAATTGAAAGTATGCATTTTCTCTCTCTTAATCTAATATACATGGCATGATTCAATGTATCTAGTTGCTAGGTGTCCCCAAATCTGATCTTGGATGATTTAATGCACATGGGATAAACATTAGAGTAATGAGTCGCCAAGATTGCCATATCTTTTGCTTAGGTTTTAAGAAAAGGGTATTTTAGTCATTTTGCATAACATTTTAATGGCATTCTAGTAAATGGGCAAACCCTTAGGGTTTAGGGTTTGGTTTAGGGTTTAGGGTTTGAACCATTTTAGGGTTTAGGGTTTAACCCTTAACTTTGAAATTTAATTTCTAACATTTCCAAATTTTCGGTTTTAAAAATAGAAAATTAATATTTCTAAATTATAATTAGGATTGTCAAATTATATTAAAATTTCTTAATCATAATTTTAATCTTGCTAATTAGGATAACATTTCCTAATTAAAATGATAATTTAGCAATTCGGATCAAAATTGCTCATTAGGGTTTACAAACCAAAAATTAGGGTTTCTAATAGAAAAATAATTTCCTAATTTAGAAATTAGATTTCGTAATTAGATTAGGATTTGCTAATTAATTAAGCTTTACCCTAACTAATCTTATAATTATTTACACTTACGCCATTAAGTTCTCACTTTAGGATTTTCCCGGAACTGAATTTAGGGTTTCCAGAACCGGTTTCTAGGATTTCTTATTAATCACTAGGGTTATCTAACCGAACGTTGATGTTCTTAATATATAATTAGGGTTTGTTATGGATATCGTTTATCTAGTTAACCCTTGACCCTACACCACATCATGCACACATATACACAGAACATAAACACTTATTCCCTAATCCTGAATAATTCACTTAAATTCTTCACAGAATTTTGAAATCCTCAAAATGCATTCTTAAAAATATCAAACGCATACACTTATTTTCTGTCTAGGTTCTAATTTTGTACCTTAAATCAATAAATAAATTTTTTAAAAATATTCTAAATTCTCGGGTTGTCACATGTTCTGACAATACCATCTGGCTCAGAGGGATTTGTCATCTACAGTGATGCTTCAGGCAAAGGGCTAGGATGTGTTCTTATGCAACATGAGAAATTCATAACTTATGCCTCACGACAACTAAAAGAATATGAGAGGAATTATCCTACTCATCATCTAGAGTTGGCAGCTGTCGTTTTTGCTTTTAAGATTTGGAGGCATTACCTATATGGAGAGAAGGTGGAGATCTATATGGATCATAAAAGCCTCAAATATTTGTTCACTCAAAAGGAACTTAACATGCAGCAACGACGATGGCTTGAGCTATTGAAAGATTACGATCATACCATTCAATACCATCATGGAAAAGCGAACGTAGTAGCTAACGCATTGAGTAGAAGATCATATGCGGGTACAAGTGCGATATTGTCAACGCGAAGGCCCATTTTGTATGACTTACAAAGGATGGAGATAGAGTTAAAGACTCCATGGACCCATGTGATGATGGCGAATATACGAGTAGAACCAACTTTAATCGATAAAGTTAAAGCTGCTCAAGCTACAGACCTGGAGCTGATGCGTTTAAGGAAGAAAGTGCAAGAAGGTGCTATTCCGGAAGCAAGAATTGATGAAGAAGGAATATTTCGAGTCAACTCCAGACTTTGTGTTCCTAACGATTCTGACTTGAAGTATAAAATACTGCTGGAGGTGCACAACACACTGTTTGCAATCCATCCTGGGAGTACCAAAGTGTATCATGATCTTCGACATACATTTTGGTGTAGCAATATGAAGAGAGAGATGGTGGGGTTTATCTCAAGGTGTCTAACTTGTCAACAAGTCAAGAAGGAGCATCAAGTGCCAAAAGGTCCATCAGAACCACATGAAATTCCGAATGGAAGTGGGAGCACATTACCATTGATTTTATTCTTGGTCTTCCCAAGGTTTCTTAAGGCATAGATGCGATTTGGGTCATTGTTGATAGATTGACCAAGTCTACTCATTTCTTACCGGCGCGAGAAACTTATACACTTGAACGTCTTGCTCGTATGTGCACATAAACGAGATTGTAAGATTGTATGGTATGCCGGTATCCATAGTTTACGATCGAGACCCAAGATTCACTTCACAATTTTGGGTTAGTTTGCAAAAAGCTATGGGCATGGATTTATGATTTAGTTCGCATATCATCCTCAAACGAAGCAGGGCAAAATATAGAGGACTATTCAAACTTTTGAAGATTTATTAAGACTTTGTGTCCTTGACTTCAAAGGAAGTTGGGACAAGTTCTTACCATTGGTGGAGTTTTCCTACAACAACATGGTTATCAAGCAAAGCATTAGCATGGCTCCATTTGAGGCGTTATATGGAAGAAAGTGTCGTTCTCCAAAGATGTTGGGATGAGGTGGGTGAAGCAACGTTGTTGGGGATAGGAGTTAATACGTATGACTACGTAAAAAGATTCAAACGATCCGACAACGTATAAACTCTTGAACCACATTATTGAATTAGAACCCGGATGAGATAGCGGAAGACTTAACGTATGAAGAGGTACCTGTTAAAATTTTTGATAAGAAGGATCATATTCTACACTCCATGGTTATACCTCAAGTCAAAGTTTTGTGAAGAAACCATGATGTTGAGGAAATGACCTGGGAGTTAGAATCTGAAATGAAGTCAAGGTATCCTCACCTCTTCGACATACCAGGTACGCACCCTAATTTCGAGGACAAAATTTCATAAAAATGGGAGGTTGTAAGATCCCCAACTTTTATGAATAAAGATTAATTCTTCTCGAAATATACTTTTGAATATTATAGTATGGATTTGATATAATGTTATAGTTGTTGGTATTATTTACAAATTTTGCAAAGTAAGCAAGTGGTTATATAATATTCATTTGGTCGGGGAATATTCGTTTTAACAGGGAATATTCTTACGAAGGCACAATCATTGGTGGACCCCACAACGGAAGTATTGTCGTAGTTAGAAAACGACATAATTATCTTTTTATAAAAATAACGGTAAAAGTTTTAACGTTAAACTGTTGAACTACCCGGTGGTAAAAGTATAGTAATACGCGTGGTTGCATAGTAGCACACAGTATTGATTGTTGATGCTTACGTGAGAAGTCACTCAGTTATACTCAATTATTGCTACAGTAGTTACTGCATAATATCTCTCATATTATTGATTCAACTATTGTCACAATATCATCTGCATAATATCTTATATTATTAAATCAATAATTGAGACGAGAAAGTTATGCATATTATAATTTACAGTATTGACAATGTCTAGAAAGTTATGTCAAGGAGTGGTTTGGTCACCTAATTGCGCGCCAATAGAAAGAAATCCTTATCAAAAAGCCCCCTCTTTTCTAGGAATGATCTGGTTGTTAAATATTGTGAGTTATAATATTAATGATGAATAAGTTCGTGTTGATTAAAGATGAAATTTATATTTCCATTATGCTGGGATTATTAGTGTTAGTGGAAATCGACATCTATTTCGATAATAATGGATGTCTAGAGGTTATATTGACCAATCGGATAATTAATCGGATAAATGAGCAATTAATTGCTATTATTTCATATTTTTATAACTATTTGTTCACATTTGTGTACTATTGATTCACATGCATGTACTATTAGGGGAGGTGGTGCAAGATTGATAATACTTGCATGACTAAATTAAAAATGAAGGTATAGATGAAGGTACTATACTGTAATTATTTTTTTTCACATGATTGTACTATCGAGTCACATGATTGTACTATTGATTTACATTATATACTATTAGGGCAGGTGGTGCAAGTTTGATAATACTTGAAGGACTAAATTAAAAATCAAGGAAAAGATGAAGGTATGATACTGTAATATTTCGAGCTCCAAAACATGCAATTATCGATACTATGTTTTCCTATGAATAGAAGCTCATTTTTTTTCATTCTCACCAATTCACTAAGACTCACAAGAGCAATTATAGAAAGAGAAGTTATAGAGAGAGAAGCTTTAGAGAGAAAGTAGAAGAGAAGTCTGTTACCTCACTATTCCAGTATCCAGTCTTCTTCTGAGGTAAGGGATATTATTTTTTTCAGTATTCATAGGAATAATATTGTCTTCCATACTCTTTAGTATGTGAGTAATATTATTTTGTCTCGTATTCCTGATTATACCCTCATTTTGTTAAAGTATTGCTTCTATACTCCGTGAAATTAGTAGAATATCCTTGAAATTTGCGCTTCATCTAGTATCGTTTCACAAGGATTTTTTCTGCACATTCTTGTTAAATTGTAAGCTTTTCATGTCGGAGTACTGTCCATGAGTAGTATTCATTTTTATGGTACTATTTACAAAGTACTATTCACGGGGTACTATTCATAAAGTACTATTCACGGGTACTATTCATAAAGTACTATTAATGAGTACTATTCACTGGGTACTATTCCCGAAGTACTATTCACGATGTACTATTCACTCAGGTACTATTCACCCAGGGAATTATTCATGACAAAAATTAATTTCTTTGCTGTCCAAATCATTTTTGATACAATATTATTCTTGAATTTTACTCCACAAAGCAGTATCATGTTGACAATTTGGACATTATTAAATTCTAGATAAATTAAGTTATAATCTTTAAAAATTTATCATTTGCTTTCTGTTAATTGAATTCTTATATCATTGTCATCATCATCATGCTTATATTGTGATATGTGGCTTACGTGCATAGATGTACTATTGATTGGTATGATCATGACTAGGGATTATTCGGTATAATCATGACCGTAATGTTACAAATGATGTGGTAAAAATCCTCATTGGCCAGTAGTGCATTGATGGACAGTTGTTGGTATGATTATGACCAGGGATTATTCGGTATAATCATGACCATTGATGATTACATGAATATGTTTTGCCCGTAGTGCAGGGATGATTCGATGATGTGGTTTATTTATTAATTCGAGTCTCGTGATAAAATTGATGATAAACTTTTTAAATCATAGAAGATAGTAGATATCATGCTCTACTTGGCTCTTCTAATGGATTGTTTGTTCCGCTGCAGTTAAACTTGATGTTTATTATATTTTATCTGTTTAACACTGTTGAAGGCTAACGATAATTTATTTTACATTATCTTAGTCATAATATTTCTTACTGGGCTACTTGAGCTCACCCTTTTGCTTTCATTGTTCTTTTCAGGAAATGAGAACGTAGCTGGGACTAGTCGGGGAACGAAGTGACGATCCAGATGTTTGCATTAGTAGTCCTCACTATTCAGTAAAATAGTGTGATAATAATTGTAATGAGGACTTTATTTGAGTTTGGATACTCTCTACGAGACATTATCCGTTTTGAAACTCTCAGCTACGTTTTGTCGTACTGTATAAAAGAAGTTTGTATTTAAATTATGTACCATGTATTTGGCGACTTAAGATGGGTGATGTATACACCTATTTTGGGGGCGTCACACATGACAGAACAAGGACAGTCAAACCATGTCAGAAAAAATCGCACATGAAGATCTGGGTTTCCCAGAAAACCTTCAAGAGACAGTTTGGTCAACCTATTTTGACCATGAGTATCTATGATTCTATTACGGATCTAGGTGATCTAAAAGCTTGAAAGTGTAGTCCTCATGTCATACTACAAAGATCAAACACTAACATGGTCATTAACCTTGATGTCAAAGATCAAGAGGGGCTCGCAAAAAACGCCGTCGTAATTTTTCAGCAAAGCGGGTCGCGCGTAAACCGATTTCGTGAACGGTCAACGCAGTTTGACTGCTTATAACTTTTGATCTACACATGATCTGGGCTTGATTCAAGTTCCAGATCAAAGCTCTTACAACAAAGAACAGATCTATGACATAAAACGCACCAAAACAGTAACAGGTAAAGATCTAAGGCCTCTGACATATGGCTGTCAGGCCACTTTTCCAACTTTTTCCAGATTTCTAAAAATACTATTTTTATGTATCTAAGTGTTATAGATCTATGATCTATCAACCCAGATCACTCAAAGACACCCTAATATACAACTTTAACCAACCAATTACAACATATAACATAAGATCACTGATTTTGAAATTTTAAGGTTTATACCTTTTTAGCTTTGATATTTGATTTCTGACTTTTGATTCTGATATTGGTTTGCGATGAACTGATCTTAGCTTGGTTTCTAACTCTCTCTCACTCTAGATTTCGAAAATTGTGGAGAGAGAAAGTCTTGGAGAAAATGAAAATTAAAATATGCATTTTCTCTCTCTTAATCTATATAAATAATATGATTCAATGTATTTGATCTAACAAGTTGGCTGATATTTGACACATGGCTAGGGTAAGGGCTACGGCTAGGGTGGTTCAACAACTCAAGATCAAGGCAAGATATACAAGTTACTTACAAAATAATACAAAAAGGGTACTTTAGTCATTTTGATTTTAGTTTTAGTGGTATACATGTCAATTGTCCAAACCCTTAGGGTTTAGGGTTTAACCCTTAAGATTTAGGGTTTAACCCTAAGGTTTGCAATTTAATTTCTATGATTTCCAAATTTCGATTTTCAAAATAGAAAATTAATATTTCTAAATTATAATTAGGATTTTTTGATTATATTAAAATTTACTAATCATTATTCAAGCTTGTTAATTAGGATTAACATTTCCTAATTAAAATTGCTAATTTAGCGATTAGGGTTTCCAATTCAAAATTAGGTTTTCTAATTATTAGGGTTTTAAGTAAATCATTAGGGTTTTTCCTAATTAGGTTATAATTAATAACGTTTAAACCTTAGGGGTTTCAACTTCCAAATTAGGGTTTCGGGTTCCCGGAACTAAAATTAGGGTTTCCAGAACCGGTTTTAGGGTTTCTTATAAATCGTAAGAGTTTTCAAACTGAACGTTGACGTTCTTAATATAATATTAGGATTTGCCACTGATATAGATTATCTGGTCAACCCTTGACCCTTAACCACATACTGTACACATATACAACCATATACACAGAACATATTCACTTATATTCTTAATCCTGAATAATTCACCACATAAATTTTTAAATTCACAAAATTCCTTCTCGGAAATCTCAAATCCATTCACTTATTTTCTGTATAGGTTTATTATTTAACCTTAATTCAATATTTTAAGATTTTATTAATATCTAAATTCTCGGGTTGTCACAATGTCAATGTTGTGTAAGACTATTATTTGTTTATGTTTCCGCATTTGAGAATTAAGGTTAGTATGACCTGGGATTGATGTATTTATTTCAGATGATGTAACTCCTTAAGGAGAGGATTTATTTCTATCTATTTATGTTTTCATTTATTATGGGTAAATAGACATACGTTATTTTTATAGTGAACACCAAAACATGTGGGAATTGAAGTACCCGGATTTAGGGGTGTCACAGGTTGGTATCAAAGCTGTGGGTTATGAACCTTAGGTGGGGGAACAACCTTAGGTAGTAGCCTTATAGGAAGAATATAGTGATGGAAAACTCTTATCGAGTTCTAAGAAATGAATTCCTTAATTCATTTAATATAATAAAAGACTTTATGTGCTTATGTGATAAATTATGTGCTCGCTAGCTTAATGCAAACTTAGTAACTAAAACTTAAAAGCGTATGTTGTCGGGATGTCGGATGTTGGAGGAGCTAGTCGAGCTTGGGAGGAGGAACCCTGAGTACCTACGGAGGAGGATCCCCGAAACATTCATGTCCTCAGGGAGAAATTGGTACAGAGAGAGCCATCTCCGTTGATCACTGTTGTTGGACAAGAGCATGAGCCCTCATCCAGAGGAGGATCAAGAGGAAGAAGATGAGTTCCCACGAACTCTATCACCTTTGAGATGTACGATGAGTTGTATGACCATAACGTAGGGAGTTACGTGACCTCGCTTCAGGAGCCGAATGAATGAAACGATTATTCAAGAGCTTACCATCGAGTAGAGGGATAGGGAAGTTGTGACTCTTCACACACGCCTAGGAAACGTGGATTGAGATTTGGTCCATGAGAAGGGTCAAACCGAGGAGAAGTCCGAGGAAATAGAAGTTGAAGAATGAATCGAAGAGAACTCAAAGAAGGTCGACCATAGCAAAGGATGCTGGGTAAGGGAATCAAATCGTCTTGATCTTGCAGAAGAGGATTGTCATGCGAAGAATGCTAAGCATGGAGAGCGTATTCTACACTTCATAATGCAATGGATGAGGCCCAAGATCGAAAGTTATGAGATACTCAATTCGGATTCGAAGGACTACCATCATACATGTTAGATCACGGACGATGTCCCGCATTATGGAAGAAGAATGTAGCGAAAGGCTATCCAACGCCTTAGTAAGCGAAGTGATAGGATTAGTTTAATTATGTGAAAAACTATCCGGTATTTAAAATATAAATTCCAATGTGTTTTTAAACAAAGGAATATTTTAATGTTTTAAATCCTGTAGATTCTTTATCTCGGGATAGTTGATGTAAATAGCAGTGATGCTATCGTAGTTTGTTAAAACTTTTGATTAAATAAATATATCAAGTTGTTTGAGAAAGTATATTAAGTGATTATGTTAAACTGTTTGAGTTAAGCCTTAAATATTTAGAAAATTGGATAAAGATCTAATAAACATATATTTTAACAGAAATATGCCACCGAGAAGAAGACCAAACCGTCAACCAGCTCAAGAAGAATCGACGAACAACAACAACAACAACGCCAATGCTAACCCCATTTAGCAATTGGTGAACTTATTAGCTAGAGCGATTCATAATCAACCCCAAGCTCCACCGAATACAACGTTCAAGGATTTCAAGGCGGTGGGACCGCTAGAGTTTAAAGGCTCCATGAACCCGATAGAAGCTTCGACTTGGGTTATGGAGATGGAGAAAGTTTTGATGTCGCCAGAGTCGAGAAGAAGAGAAAACCGCCTTCTGCGACATTCTGCGTGAAATCGAGGCTAGTTATTGGTGGCAAGAAAATAAGGTCCGTGGAGGAGAAGGTGTGATTACTTGGGAGAGGTTCAAGGAGATGTTTTTCGAGATATATTTTCCGACCATTTCATGAGAACCAAATGGAGGTTTAGTTTCTAGAGTTGAAACAAGGGAATATGTCTGTACTAGACTATGTGGCAAGATTCAATGAGTTGGCTAGGTTCGCCACATATCAAGTGCACACGGATGAGAGAAAAGCAAGAAGGTTTGAAAAAGGACTGAAGCCCTAGTTGTATAGTAAAGTGTCGATGTTTCAGTTGAAGACGTTCGCTTTAGAGTATTGAGAAAGCCATATACATACCAAGGTGGGAGCGATTCGGTAACCAAGTATAATCAGGATCAGAAGAAGAAGAAGAAGAGTGAAAATGAAGGAATTAATAAGGCTAGTGGAAGTAACACGGGAGGTAGTAATAATCAGAAGAGAAGGTGGTCTGACAACTCGTCAACTGGAAATCGCAAAGGAGGTCAAAAAAGAGGATTCAAAGCGTGCTGACCTGCGGAAAGCTCATTTGGGAGTGTGTATGAAGGGTAAACGAGTGTGTGCTACAATTGTGGTCGGGGAAGGCCATATAGCACCTAACCATCCCTAACCCAAAGAAGGGCGTCTGTTTCACTATGGCTCAAAAGACCATCTGGCAAGAGATTGTCCTAAGAAGAGATCTGGAGAGGCAAGATCCGGAGGAAATTAGGGAAACAGTGGTGGAAGCGCTTTAACTATCACAGGACCAATCCAGAATGCGGACGCCCAAAAGCAGGCATACATCACCCATCTTGAGTCGCCAGATATATGGTACATAAATCAAATACAAACTTCTTTAATACAACTGTCGTGTAAAAATACGACAAAACATAGCTGAGAGTTTTAAAATGAATATTGTCTTCTAGACAATATCCACACTCAATGGAGTACTCATTACATTTATTGTCACACTATTTCACATAATAGTGAGGACTACTATAGCCACCATCTCGGACCGTCACTCCATTTCCCGACTAGTCCCAGCTATATTCTCATTTCCTTAAGAGAACAGTGAAAGAAAATGGTGAGCTCAACTAGCCCAGTAAGAAATATTATGACTAAGATAATGCAGAATAAATTATCCTTAGCCTTCAACAGCATAACAACTGATAGAATACAATAGATTGGACAAACGAGATTTTATAATTTAATTTTAATATTTATTGAATTAAATAAATATTTTCGATGATTTAATTATTAGGTTAAATAATTAATTGATGAAGTTGTGGTAGATTAATTTAATTATATGTGTTATATTTATTAAACTAATGTAGAGAATTGTATTATTCAAAGTATGTAATTATATGAGCTTATTGAATTAAATGAAATATTTAATAAGCATAATGGTATTTTAATAATTAATTAGAGATTTAATAATTTGACATAATTAATAAATGAGAAATTTAATTATGTGACTATGTGAATTAATGAGAAATTATTATATTTTATTTAAAATAAATTAAATAAGATATTTGATTATTGTGTAAATGGGTGTAACACTATTAAACTATAGTATAAAAGATTTATTAAATTAAATGGCTATGATTCTTTTAAGACTAGCCAAACTGAATTGTAATACTTGAAATATAAAATAAAATATTTGTGTTTGTATTTTAAATATATTGTTTGAATTATTTTTGGCTTTAAATTAGGTCAAAGTAGTCATTTAAATTATGTGGGCTAATAAATATTAATAAGTGATAGATAATATTACGTGGTTAAAATTTGGGCCTTAATATTAATTTGACCCAATTAGAAGTTTCTTCGAGGCAACCTAATTAATAAATAGCTAAACCTAGTCATATGTACACTACCATAGTCATGAGTTGAAAAAGAATTGGGTGTGAGGCGGAAGAACAAGAAAAGAGAAAATCGGAAGATTTCGGAGGAAAGAAAAAGGTATCAGAACAATATGAATTACTTTAATATTCTTTGTTGGGTGAACATATGAGTGGGGAATTGAATTTTCAGCAATAAAGGAACTACTATAAGGATTACCGAATTTAGGTGATATAAATCTTATAAAAAAATATATACACTAGTATGATGGAAGAAAAGGTAGTAGTCTGATTATATTTTTATAATAGGAACTTCACGTGGATACTAAAAGTGCTATGAATTAGTTTGATTTGTAATCATGCCCATCGAGTAAGGAGAATTAGAGACTATTCACATCAATATATATATATATATATATATATATATATAAAGATTAAATAAGTTGTCTATTATAGTTGCAAGAGGCAGTGGGTCATTTAACTTGAATATGTATATATTTAATATTTTAGTAAGTATTTAGTGATAATGTCAATTGTATAAATCGAACTAAAAAGTGTGTAGATTATTTCAAATTAATTAATAGTATTGTATTAATTTGATAATTATATAGATCGATTGAGGAGATTTGGCGATTGTGATATTTGGGTATGGTGAATTATTTTGGTATTTTAAAATCCATGGAATGTATGAGTCATAATAATAATAATACAAAAAAAAGAAGTTAGTAATTAGTAATTTAGCTCATAAATTATTAATTTGTTTTTGTTTTGTTTAATTAGCTCGGACGGAGAGAATTTAAGGAGTTATGATTTGGAATGTAAATTTTGGGTATGATGTTGGTTAATTCAGGTACGGATTTCGTACTCTTTCAGCGATACTCTTGTTAAATTTAATTTGTTCGTTTTGTTGCTTGTTCGAATTTCATTATTATTTCACATAATTGTTTCTTGTGAAATAAATATATTAGTTTCATTTTGGAGTTGATATATATGACTTTTATTTGTACTCTTTGAATTAGGTTATCATGTTTAGTACTATTTATTTTTGATAATTGTAGAGCGGTACATGTTGCTACCTTCTTTTTGAGACCTTGTGACTATAATTTGATTTGGTTCAACATGTACATATAGAACCCTTTTGTTGCTATTATGTCGCATGTGTTGTGATATAGTATTTTTGTTAGAATATACCGTAGGGTATACCTGAGCTATAACCACCTGTGGGGGTACCACAGGCATGTCGTCTTGGCACGAGAGGCATGACACTTTCCGTGGCGGTGTGATTAGTCTACGGCGTCTCCATTTTGGGCTCCGAAGGAAGTGGGCCATTTGGTGTTTTGTTGTGGGAGGCGTATGGGTTAACCCTAGTTTTCTGTTCTGCGGAGTGGTGATGTTGTGCCAAACACACTATTCGATTTGCATACATTTGGATTCGCGATCCAATGTATAATTTGCATGTGTGGCATCATTTGATTTGCCTGTGTGGCATTAGTTTGACTTGCCTGTGTGTAAAGATATATTTTTGAGCTCACTTGGTATGAAATAACCCCAGCCATTTGTTTTAGCCTATTATTTTATTGTATTAGTTTTGTTTGTTTATGTTCAGTTCAATTCATTGAGTTAGTTACTTCAGTTCGTTATTTCTTTATTCGTCTATTGGTTTAGTTAATTCTGTTAATTCAGATATATTTTATTCAGATCTTTGGAGATTATATTTTCATCAGTATTTGCACTTGAGGCTTTGTTCAGTATTTTGTCTCAGTTGTTTTCGTATATCAGTTGTATATCTTTTGTGTATCTACATCCGTACTGGGCAATTGGCTCATGCTGTGTTTTTCTTCCGGTAGGTTTGCAGGGGTGATTCAGGGCTAGTGTGATGAGAGTGTTGCCTTTGACCATCTAGGTCAATTCAAATTTTTTTTTGGGTGTTGATTATTTTGACTTTAGTTGGAGAATTGTATTTAGTACTTTATTGATGGATATTGTGACGCCCCCAAAATTAGGTATACGTCACCCATCTTGGGTCGCCACTTACATGGTACATAAATTCAAATACAACTTACTAATATAAGCTGTCGTGTACAATCGACATAAAGCGTGAGTTTGAATACAAATTTTGTCTACTAGATATTATACAAACTCAAAAGGAGTCCTCATTACTGACTATTATCACACTATTTCACGAGAATAGTGAGGACTACTAATGCTATCCTACGGACCATTACTTCGTTCCCAGGCTTCGTCCCGACTATGTTCTCATTTTCAGAAGAGAACGGTGAAAGAAAGGGTGAGCTCAACTAGCCTAGTAAGAAATATTATGACTAAGATAATGCGAATAAATTATCATTAGCCTTCAATAGTGTTAAAGCGATAAAATACAATAGACAACCGGTTTAAGCTGCGTGTGAATAAGCAACCCATTAAAAGAGTCAAGTAGAGAATAAAAGTCTACTATCTTTTAGGTTTTAAAAGGTTTTCATCAATTTTTATCATTTGAGACTCGGTTTAATAAATAAACCACCACATCTAATCATCCCCGTACCACGGTCAAGGATTTTCATCAAATTATCAATGGTCATGACTATACCGAATCACCTACGGTCATAATCATACCAAAAACTATCCATCAATTGCATTACAGCCTTCGAGGACTTTTATCACATCATTTATAACAAGCCATGATTATCTTAGAATGATCCACGGTCATAATCATACTAAGTTCATCTATGCACGTAAGCCGAAGATAACATAATATATCATGAAGATGATGACAATGACATAATAATTCAATAAAACAAGTTCAAGAATTATTTTATCCGAGAATTAGTAACGTCCAAATTGTCAACGAATCTTTGTTTTGTAGAGTAAAATTCAAGAATGATCGGAAGAATATTTTCATGAAAAGATCTTTGGATGAAACGCAAATATCAAGGATATTTTACTAATTTCATGGAGTATAGAAGTCAAAGTTTTAACCATTTGGGTATAATAAAGAATGGAATAACAAAAGAAATCACCATGCATGCGGTGCCCGCGCATAGGCGAGTTATTCAGCGAGAATAATAATAACGGAACCGAGGTCGGTGGTGAAATTCACAAGCAGGATGATCAATGAGAATAATAAATCTTTGAATAATAAACAATGGAACCGGTCAGGTGTAAAAACATGCAGACGAGGATATTCCAGCGAGAATAATAAATGCGGAATAATAAACAATGGAACCGGTTAGGTGTAAAACACATGCAGACGAGGATATTCAGCGAGAATAATAAAGAATGGAATAATGAAGAAGATCACCAAGTATAGGGAATTCGGCGTATCTGAGTTATTCCAATGAATAAATAAGAATGGAATAATATAAGGATTTCACCAAGTATAGGGTATCTGGCATATCTGAGGTTATGTATAGGGTATGCCACTTTTTGAGTTATTCCATGAGAATAATAATGAATGGAATAATGAAGTTCTCTTCATGAATAAGAAAGAATAACACCCTTTACAGGTACAACAAATAATATCCCTTCTTAGTAAAAGACCTTTGGATATCAAAGTAGTGAAGTGCGAGAATACTCTTCTTCTTTCTCTCTATAGATTTTTCTCTATAGCTTCTCTCTATAATTTCTCTCTCAGAGTTTCAATGAATTCGTAAGAAAATAATGAAGGAATGAGCTTCTATTTATAGGAAAATAGAATGCATAGTAATTAATCCATGAGCGGTCCAGATTGATTTACTTTAATCGACGGTCCATATTTAAAGCAAAATCTTTTAAATAAAATATAATATATTCTATTTATATAAAAACATTTTACTATGCAAAACACTATGCAACACTATGCAAAACACTATGCAAAACACTATGCAACACTATGCATAATAAAATATAATATATTCTATTTATAGAATAACTTTAATAAAGTATTCTATTTTATATAAAAGATGTTTACATTTTATTACGTTAATAATCTGAATAAAACAAAAGCGTCATTATCATTATAATAATTCATATTATTAATCGACAATAATGGAATCAAGCGAGTGACTTCTCACATAAGCATCGATAATCAATCTGGTGTGCTTTCTTATGCAACCACACGTATTCATTGTACTTTTACTACCTGAAAGTAGTTCAACAGTATCAACGGTAAAATTTCCGTCGTTATTTCAATAAAATATTTTTTTCGTTTTCTCAATCAAACAATAATTACATTTGTAGGGTCCACCAATGATTGAGTAGTTATGCGAATATTCCTGCTAAACCAAATATTCCCAGACCAATCGAATATAATATAACCACTTGCATACTTTGCAAAATTTATAAATACTACCCACAACTATAATATTATCTCAAATTCACACCATAATATTAAAAATTATTTCGACAAAATTTAAATCTTTATTGATAAAATCTGGGGTCTCACAATCTCCCCTCCTTATGGAATTTAAGCCCTCGAAATTAGAAGTGCGATACTGGTATGATAAAGAGGTGAGGATACCTTGAATACCTTTATTGTTAAAATATTAAATTCATCTTCGTAATCCGCCAAAGATATTCATTAACAATTCATCTTTGCACTCTGGGCCAAAGATATTTATTAACAATTCATCTTTGCACTACAGGCCAAAGATATATAACTGTAAAACCAATAATACTGAGACTTAGCTTAATAGTATCACAACCATGAATTATCCATGCACTACTGGCTAAGGATATTCGTGTTTTCAATTACGGTCATGATTATACCGAATAATCCGTGGTCATAATCATACCAAGTCTATCAATGCACTCTGACAAAGATGACTTTTACCACATCCATGAATTAATATTTCATTCTTTGAGACTCATTTCAATAATTAATCCATATCATCGAATCATCCCCGCACTACTGTGCCGAGGATATTCATTAGTATCACGACCACGAATTATCCATGCACTACTACCAAAGATAATCGTGTATTCATTAGTATCACGACCACAAATTATCCATGCACTACTACCAAAGATAATCGTGTATTCATTAGTATCACGACCACAAATTATCCATGCACTACGGCAAAGATAATCGTGTATTCATTAGTATCACGACCACAAATTATCCATGCACTACTACCAAAGATAATCGTGTATTCATTAGTATCACGATCACAAATTATCCATGCACTACTACCAAAGATAATTGTGTATTCATTAGTATCACGACCACAAATTATCCATGCACTACTACCAAAGATAATTGTGTATTCATTAGTATCACGACCACAAATTATCCATGCACTACTACCAAAGATAATTGTGTATTCATTAGTATCACGACCACAAATTATCCATGCACTACTGACCAAAGATAATTGTGTATTCATTAGTATCACGACCACAAATTATCCATGCACTACTACCAAAGATAATTGTGTATTCATTAGTATCACGACCACAAATTATCCATACACTACTACTAAAGATAATTGTGTATTCATTAGTATCACGACCACAAATTATCCATGCACTACTACCAAAGATAATTGTGTTTTCAATTACGGTTATGATTATACCGAACAATCCTGGTCGTCATAATCATACCAAGTCCATCTATGCACTACTGAATACGAGATGACTTTCAACATAATATAAGCATGAGGATAATGATATAAAGAATCAATCAAATGAGATAAAGGATAAATATTAAACATTTATAATATAATTTATCCGAGAATTCAAGAATATCCCCATGTTATCAATCACTTAATAATCTCATAATCTAATAACATTAATATTATAACAATATTTTAATCACTTCTTAAATTTATAAACAATTTTTCTCAATTGTTTACGCTTTACTATATAATGCATTTAATCATTCAAAATGCCATACTCATAAAATATCATCACCAATTATCAAATCCTCATCAAAAATATGCATATACTCTATATAGGATTCTCTAGCCACAAAATCCTATTTTCAACTTTGTTACTTCACATAACATATTTAACTCATATATGTTAAGTAACTAAACTATTTTCATGAAAATACCAAATCAGTCCCAAAAATATTTCTTTTCTAGGATTTAGCATAATATAGTCCCATAATGAAAATATATTTTCTCGGAATTTTAAAATTCATTTACTATTTTTCAAAAATCAATTTCCACTTAATTCCTTAAGAAATTAGCTACCTCAAGTTTAACTCCAAAAATTCCCAAATCTTGGCAGGACCTTACACATGTTAACGTGAGCTTCCAGTTTAAATTTCATGGTCATCGGAGTTATAGAACTTCGGTTATAGCATTTTTAAATCGGAAAAACCTAAATATTGAAATAGTCATAACTTGCTCATTTTAAGTCAGAATGAGCTCATTTTTGGACAGGAGGTACTTTATACCATATACTTTCATGTCCCAAAAGGCCAGAATTTTTCTCATAATTTAAGTGGCCGAAATAGCCCCTTAAAGTTTCTGGGCAGTAGCATTTTCAAAATTTACAGCTTTGGCCTCCTTTGCTAAAATCAGTCCACACAAAAATCTACAACACCTTTTCCAGTAATTCCACTTGGATTAGTTAGGTAACTCATAGATCTAACTCTAGGACTTGACCACACTCAAAAATTCAAAATATAATAGTAGATATGGTCAATTGAATTTCATATTACGTTTTTTCACCAAAATCGATTTTCAACTTTTGTGATTTCTAAGAAACTTTCATGTTTTCACATAATAACCAACATAACTCATCATAACACTTACTAATACTTCATATACCCATAATTTTCATTAGTCCAATGCTTTTATTATGACTTTCATCATAATCCACGTAAACAGATCCTTTTAGTTGAAGAAATATTTGAGGGTTTAAGAAATGGGTTTTTATCTTTGGGGTTGATACAAAATTCGATTTCACGTTCTAGGATAGGCTAGAAGTCTTCAAGAATACGCCAAGAAATTTATTAATGATAGAAATATCATTCAAAAGCTATTACTCTCGTCCAAGACTTGGATAGTCGTCACATTAATACCAATTGTGACTTCTATCCCTTAACACAGATAGCACCTCACAATGATACCTATCAACTTGCCATCTTGATCATGGCGTCGCCTCTGAAAGTCGGCGGTGCATTCCACACAAGGAAGTCAACAATGAAAGGATCAGGGGCTCTTTACTTATGGCTTGATATAACAAATGATTAACTTTAGGATTTGGTTACTTTGAATTAGATATATGGGTTGGTTAGGAATATGAAAGCTAACAACCTTACAAAAAGAATAATGAGTAGTTAATCAATCGTTTTCAAAAATTACCTCAAAGGCAAGTATTTTCAAAAGATAAGATCGACGAAGTAACGTGAAAGTGTTTATTTGAATCAAACAAGATTTAAAAATAGTAGCGATATGAAGGCTCCTACTAACGAAGTTTCAACCAATAAGTCGAAAGTCTAACTTCTTGAGTCAAATTTAAGCGTTGAGCATAAGCAAGAGAGATAAAATAATGGGTAGAGAACCCGGTATCTTATAAGGTATAGACTTCGCAATTTATAATTAACTAACCCGTGCTAACCCGTTCGGTTTACTCGCTTTTTAAGAAGTCATGAAAAATGCACTTCCTAAAACCAACGACTTTGTTTTGTCCATATCCACCTTTTGGTGCCACCGTAGTCAGCTAGACTTGACTTTGGTGCACAACAAAATTGAGCTAAATGACCTTCTCTTCTTGCAATTTCCACTTCTATTATCTTTGCCATGATTACCCAAAGTGGTTACCATTCTTAGCATGATAATTTCCCACGATGGTTATCATTGTTACGATAGCCATTGCCACAGATATGATTATTATAGTGTTGTTGGTCGTTACCTTTTGTTTGAAATTTGAATCAACACTCTCATGTGCTTCATTGCTTATCTCGGCATTTTCGGATGTCATTCTCAAACTTTGTCACAAAACAAGGGTTAATTAACATATCACATATTATCCCTATACTACAACCAGACCAATTAAATACCAAATAAATTTAGGTAGGTCATACTAGTGAAGGAATTCCCGTCTCTCCCTCCTAGTTCTTATCTCACATCTCAAATGGGATCATATCCCTAAGCTCGATACTGTTGTGGCGCCCCAAAATTAGGTATCGTCACCCATCTTGGGTCGCCACTTACATGGTACATAAATTCAAATACAACTTACTAATATAAGCATGGTGTAATAATACAATCTGACATAAAGCGTGAGTTTGAATACAAATTTTGTCTACTAGATATTATACAAACTCAAAAAGAGTCCTCATTACAACTATTATCACACTATTTCACGAGAATAGTGAGGACTACTAATGCTATCCTCGGACCATTACTTCGTTCCCAGGCTCGTCCCGGCTATGTTCTCATTTCAAGAGAAACGGTGAAAGAAAGGTGAGCTCAACTAGCCTAGTAAGAAATATTATGACTAAGATAATGCGAGAATAAATTATCATTAGCCTTCAATGATGTTAAAGCGATAAAATACAATAGACAACCGGTTTAAGCTGCGGCATTGAATAAGCAACCCATTAAAAGAGTCAAGTAGAGAATAAAGTCTACTATCTTTTAGGTTTTAAAGGTTTTCATCAATTTTATCATTTGAGACTCGGTTTAATAAATAAACCACCACATCTAATCATCCACTGTACCACGGTCAAGGATTTTCATCAAATTATCAATGGTCATGACTATACCGAATCACCCTGGTCATAATCATACCAAAAACTATCCATCATTTGCATTCTGTGCCACCGAGGACTTTTATCACATCATTTATAACAAGCCCGTGATTATACAAGAATGATCCACGGTCATAATCATACTAAGTTCATCTATGCACGTAAGCCAAAGATAACATAATATATCATGAAGATGATGACAATGACATAATAATTCAATAAAACAAGTTCAAGAATTATTTTATCCGAGGAATTAAGTAACGTCAAATTGTCAACAAGATCTTCTTTTTGTAGAATAAAATTCAAGAATGATCGGAAGAATATTTTCCATGAAAAGATCTTTGGATGAAAGCGCAAATATCAAGGATATTTTACTAATTTCATGGAGTATAGAAGTCAAAGTTTTAACCATTTGGGTATAATAAAGAATGGAATAACAAAAGAAATCACCATGCATGCGGTACTTGCATAGGCGAGTTATTCAACAGAATAATAATAATAACGGAACCAAGTCGGGTGAAATTCACCGCAGGATGATCCAACGAGAATAATAAATCTTTGAATAATAAACAATGGAACCGGTCGGTGTAAAAACACACGAGACGAGGATATTCCAAGCGAGAATAATAAATGCGGAATAATAAACAATGGAACCCGGTCGGTGTAAAACACACTGACGGATATATTCAGCGAGAATAATAAAGAATGGAATAACGAAGAAGATCACCAAGTATAGGGGATTCCGCGTATACAGGGTTATTCCAACAGAATAAATAAGAATGGAATAATATAAGGATTTCACCAAGTATAGGGTATGCCGCGTATACAGGTTATGTATAGGGTATGCCACTTTTACAGGTTATTCCAACAGAATAATAATGAATGGAATAACAGAAGTTCTCTTCATGAATAAGAAAGAATAACACCCACTGGGTACAACAAATAATATCCCTTCTTAGTAAAGACCTTTGGATATCAAAGTAGTGAAGTACGAGAATACTCTTCTTCTTTCTCTCTATAGATTTTCTCTCTATAGCTTCTCTCTATAATTTCTCTCTCTAGAGTTTGGTGAATTAAGTAAGAAAATAATGAAGGAATGAGCTTCTATTTATAGGAAAATAGAATGCATAGTAATTAATCCATGAGCGGTCAGATTGATTTACTTTAATCGATGGTCCATATTTAAAGCAAAATCTTTTAAATAAAATATAATATATTCTATTTATATAAAAACATTTTACTATGCAAACACTATGCAACACTATGCAAAAACACTATGCATAATAAAATATAATATATTCTATTTATAGAATAACTTTAATAAAGTATTACATTTTATATAAAAGATGTTTACATTTTATTACGTTAATAATACGAATAAAACAAAACATCATTATCGCTATAATAATTCATATTATTAATCGACAATAATGGAATCAAACCGAGTGACTTCTCACATAAGCATCGATAATCAATCAGGTGTAGCTCTTATGCACCCACGCGTATTCATCGTACTTTTACTACTGAAAGTAGTTCAACGATATCAGCGGTAAAATTTTCGTCGTTATTTCAATAAAATATTTTTTTGTCGTTTTCTCAATCAAGGCAATAATTACATTGTGAGGTCCACCAATGATTGAGTAGTTATACGAATATTCCCCTGCTAAACCGAATATTCCCCGACCAATCGAATATAATATAACCACTTGCATACTTTGCAAAATTTATAAATACTACCCACAACTATAATATTATCTCAAATTCACACCATAATATTAAAAATTATTTCGACAAAATTTAAATCTTTATTGATAAAATCTGGGGTCTCACAGATATCATTATTACATATTTTGAAGTTGTTAGTGCTTTGTTCACTTATTTTGAGGTTTGTTGTGCTTTGCACGTGACCTCCCTTTCCTATTCGGGAAGGGGGTGTTACAGAGATGGTATCAGAGCTTAGGTTCTTTTTTGTAGAAAACTTATTTAGGTTTGGCCTGTGAGTTGTGGGTAAATCACTGGGTAGACGTAGGAGTTCGACTCGATTTTGTTCTCTATTTGGTTGGTCTTGATTTTGACGAAGTGCCCTCCACTTTCAAGTTGTAGTTGATTTGAGAAAGGTGAGATAATTTGTTAAGATTATCATTGTTATGCGTTGGAGCAATGATATTAGTTAATAATTGTGATTGAATCATTGAGGTAAATAAATCTATACTTTGTGCAGATAAGAAACGATCTTATATGAGATGCATTTATGATATGAGTACTTATATCATCGAATATTTTATATTGAAGAATTATTTGTTAGAGTTATGTCAAGTATCAATTATTATGAGATCTAGAATTTAGAATTTGATTTGATTTGGGTTATGCTTTAAATTTTGTTAAGTTTGTGGATAATTTGAGGTATGTGTGTGACGCCCCCAAAATAGGTATACATCACCCATTCTGAGTTGTCAATACATGGTACAGAAACAACTACAACTTTATTATTACAACAAAGAAAACTGTGAGTTTAAATACAAATATTATCTTCAGACAATATTTATACTCACATAAATCCTCATCACATTTATTGATACATTATTTTACAAAATGGTGAGGACTACTAAACAATCCTTTCTAAAACCTTCATTCCATACCCAGGCTCGTACTCATTTATATTCTCGCCTCACGAGAAGAATGGAACAAAAGGAAAAGGGTGAGCTCAACTAGCTCAAGAAAGAATATTATGACTAAGATAATATACAACAAATTATCGTTAGTGTTCAACAGGAAAAAATTTAATAGAATACAATAGACAACAAATTTTCAATCAATATTTCGCAATGAAATAATAATTCATTAGAAGAGTTAAGTAGAGAATGCAAACTACTATCTTCTATGTATGAATTTAAAAGTTCATCGTCTATCTTTTATCCCTGTAACAACAATCAATATACATCTGGAATCAAATATTCATCTTTGCACTACAGGCCAAAGATATTCATCAGTTGGTCATGTTCATTTAAACACCTGTTCATCTTTGCACTACAGGCCAAAGATATTAATCAGAAATCATTCATCTTTGCACTACAGGCCAAAGATATTCAATAATATCATCATTTAATTCTGAGGATGATGAAAAATATTTTTAAAGAACGAATCCAAAGAAACAAAATGACAAGGATTAAGGATTAAGGATTCAGTACTTTGTTTTATCCATGTCCAACAATACCCCAAAAATAATCACAGTGGTGTAAAATTCAAGAATGATCAAAACATGGATACAATCAAAGCTAGTATCCAAAATAGATGTTTTGGACAAAAAGAAGAAATTTTATTTTTTGGTGAATAGTGCCGAGTATCGTGAATAGTGTCAGATATACGTGAATAGTCCAGATATCGTGAATAGTAAATCCGACACCAAAAGATAGAAATTCCACAAAAACATCTTCACGCTTCATAATAGTACTCGTGAATAGTAATCGTGAATAGTAACTCATGAATAGTAACTCGTGAATAGTAACTCATGAATAGTAACCTTAGAGCATGAAAAAGTTCCAAATTTGATAAAAGTTCCAATCAATATTTCAAAGCATAATGATATTGAAGAAATAATATCATTACGAAAAAAATAATATCCCTTACTTCAAAGAATCAGTACTTCGGAAGGAAAGGTCGGAAGTGATGCTGAATGAAACTTGTACTGAACAGCAACTCTCAAAGTATCTAAATACTCACAAAATACGCTCAATAATATAGAGAGAGAAAGAGAGAAAACTTTGTTTCTGGTGTGATTTTCAATTCTAACTTAGCCCTCTATTTATAGGAAAATGTTAGCCGTACCAAGGCACTTGACCGCTACACGATGGCTTTACCTGCTACTATTGCCACCCACCACATTTGAAATAAAATTCAGCACATTTCTTCACCAACCACAAGTGGGGCCCACTCAATTCTAGAATTTTCCACCAAAATCAATTATAACCCTAATTTTCGAATCAGACACCTCTTAAAATTCATAACAAATCATTCGTGCATTTTTAACGGTTCAAAATTTGTGGACATATACTCAACTTATGTATGTATAACATACCCAAAAATTACCACAATCCAACGGTCGGATTAAAAATTATAATCCCCGCAATATATCTCAAAACCCCTGATTTAATTTTTAATACCTCCAACTCGGTAAAATCATCGATAAAACACCTCAACAATAATTTCTTCATTTATAACCACATAAATAAATCCATCATTTATATCCACATAAAATAAATATTTCTTTATCATATGAATCAATAATTAATTATTCACAAATAATATTACGAGAATCACAATTATGACAACCAAAGTAGCTCCCGAGAAAGAGGGGCTTCAGATAAGGATTTCTCCTTCATGGCGCGCAATTAGGTGACCAAACCTCTCCTCGATGTAACTTTCTAGACATTGCCAATAATGCTATCTAATAATATTATTTAAATAATATGAATTATTGATCCGATAATGGAGATAATGTGCAAGTGACAATTATTGAACAACAATAATATAAAATATCAACGCAAGCAATTATTGAATCAATAAAATAAAATATTGAGCGAAGAACTCACCGTGTAAAAATTATTGAGTAGTGCCTTCTTCACGTAAGGATCAATAATTCAACAATCTTCAGCATAATACCTGCAGTGCCATTTCTTTGCAACCACGCCAGACATCTTTGTATTTTAACCCACCGTATTCCAACGATCTTAATTCAGTAATAACTACGCCAAGTTATTTTTTAACCAACTTATATTTGTCGTTTTCTTCATCCAATCGCTTTCCGTCATGGGGCCCACACATGGTCGCTACCGTCGCATTTAATATTCCCGACAAAGATTAATATTCCACGACCAAACTAATATTCCCAAACAAAATGAATATTTTATAACCACTTGCTTATTTTGAAATATTTGCATGATTTAACCCTTAACTATCCACATTAATCAAATCAACCCTTACTATTTCAAAATAATAAATAAAGGAAATTCTTTTTATTTAAAAAAA